>VWYI01017619.1:103-20558 GCA_013399455.1 Anthoscopus minutus | reverse complement strand
TGTGTAATGGCATCTGACCCCTAGAGTTAACAGTATGTTTACTGGGAAGGCTATGTATACCTCTGGAAGAGCTGTGTATATCTGTATGTCTGCTTCCTTCCTCCTGTCCAAGGTCTTACAAAGGTATTTTTAGGTCAGAGGATTTAGCCTGTTGTGAGAGGATAAGCTCAAGAGGCAAGGCTGCATCTGAGAAACAGAGAATAAGAATCTGAGTGTTGGGCAGAGGTTGTATACCAGATGCCCCAGGCTTAAAAGGAAGGTATCTAGATGTGGCTGGACTCAGATGCTGTTGGACACCCTGGGAAACAGAGATTGGATCTCCTAGTACCTAGGTGATGAGCAGTAAGGACATTTGGACAGATGCCATCACAGGTGAATCATTACTTGCAAAGCTGAGTTATTACTGGTCTTATTTATAAGACTGGCTGCTTCAGGAGCACATGCAGTTCCCCACTTAAAATCCCCATTTGAATAAACAAATTGGCACTTGAAAGACTTGTAGCTGCTTATGTTTTTGCCCTGCCACACCACTGTGTGCCCAATGTTAGATTAATATGCATGAGTCTAGTAGTCACTCGTGAAGAAACAGGCTGTGCTGGCCCTGGAACTGCAACAGCTGTCTTCAGTAATTTTTTGCAAAAAACAAAGCTCATCAAAGGAGAGAAGAGAAAGCAGTGCTAACATTCTCCATGGCTCCCTTCCCTACCTTCCTCTTGGTGCCATGTCCTCAGAGCTGCCACATCACTGTGGATCCTCTGCAAAGGACTGTAAGGTGGTCTTGCATGTCTGCCATGGCTCCTAGCTCTCCATACTATTCTCAGAGCCCTGACAAGGGAGACAGCTCTTCTACAGCATAGCCAGACTGGCTAGTTAGTTTAGTTCCTATTCTTTACATCCCTTTTAAAATACAATGTTGGGTGATAGAACAGGAACTCACATTTGTTGTAACCCTAATGGTTTGAAGGCATGAGCAGGGCTTAGGAGAGACAATGCAGTGAGGCTGTCTGTAGAAGACTCTGAAGTAAATAATAGTTTTGATCATGCACAGAGTTCACATCCCACCAGTTCTACCACTGTTTTAATACTGAAAAATAATAGATACATTAAGAAGCCTGTTAGTAAAACCAGTGGCATTTGTTGTATCTTGATCCAAAGACATATTACTCTTTAAAGAAAATGCCTTTAATTTTGGATGAACACTTTGAGGTTTCTTTTAAAACTACTGCAGTCCCCTTGTTTAGATAGGAGATTTTTCTCACCCAGTGTATTTCATCATTTCTGCTCTCATGCATCATTTTTCAAATCTTCCCTCATCAAATTACCACAGCTTTAGGAGTCCTGAAGAAATTAGTATAATCACTCACTGTAATTAAATATTTCATATTTTATTAGACACCACATGCAATATGCTGCATGGAGATCTCATAAAAAGCCTGCCATATCTTAATATGTCTTTCACATACCTGATTGACCCAGGAAGTGCAAAGATTTATTTCCCTCACATCTTCTGTGTTGCAGAGATGATGTATTGTGTCAGGGAGGCTTTTTCATATGAATTGGCAGCTGTCAAGAATGGTCTTGCCTGCATCAGAACATGAGGCAAAGGGAGACAACATGAAGTCATGTTATCTAGACAATAGCCTGCTTTTCTTAAGACAGAGAGGTAAAAAACGACTATGTAGAGGCCAACAGAAGCATATAGCTTTGTTGTGCATCTTGGTACATCCAGCAGCCCTCAGATGAAGTTTTGAACAATCTATAAAGGAAGTTTTCTTCCTTCATCAAGGACTTGGTCAGCCAGACTAAACAATTAAAATTGTCTATGTAAGTCTCAGAAAACTTGACTCAGAAGTCAAGAAGTTAGGAGTTTGGCATTAAATTGTATTGCTGTGAGGATTTTGTTGTCTTAGCTTTCAAAAGCTGTAATGTCATTACTGAATTTATGGGATACAGTGGAAGGAAATTTTCATTGTTGCAACATAAAATACTGAGAAGCCTCAAAGAACTAGTTCAGAAATAAACCAAGAGCCCATAGACTCATAAAGTAAGGAGAGAGTGATGCTAGCTATAAATGCCTCATCTCCTGTGCTGGTCCTAAAGGACCTGCCCAGGAGTTCTTGGGAAGTGATGCTGTTGCTCCAGAGGGAACGAGGCCCTTCCCCACATTTATTTATCACTTTGGAGGTTTCTTTTTTGTTTTTCAGATCTAGTTTTCTTTGTCTCCTGGGTATAAAATGAAAAAGGAGAAACAATGCAAGAGCCAATGTATTACTTGAAACCATGATCTCCAGAGAGAGAGGAAACCATGCAAGCAGCCCCATAAAAGAGCGGAAAACAAAAGGAAATTTAATAAGTTGCAACAGAACAGGAAGTTCAATGACATCAACAAGAAGAGGAAAAAAGAAGAGTAAAAAGAACTGCAACTGTAAAATTCAGAATGAAAACAATGAAACAACGTGAAATATTTATTCCAGAACAGAAGGAGAAAAATAATGGAAATAACTACAATAAAGACATATATTACAAATTACCTCAAACATAATGTTGAACCAATACCACCACAGTGGTTTGCTCAGAACTTTTGTGACATCAACACATTAAGCTCCAGATATTGCCTTGGAAACCTGAGCTAGGGATGCATACTCTGGCAACTGTGTCCACATCATTGTTCTCGAAGTCCTGAAGTCCAGGCTGTGCCGTGAGAGCTGGTATCCTCCTCTTTGTATATTGGCAAAGTTCTCTTTGCAGCAGAGGAAACACTCATAATTTAATTACAGCATGCTGCTTATGTTACAGGTTGCCATTATTGTTAACAAGCTGTTTTTCCATGACACTAAAAGGTGTAGTCCTGAGGACAAGGCTCATCTGGGAAGTGGGGAACTTGCCTGATCTACCCAGACATACCCTTGGCCTATTGTGTGATTATAGGTATATTTTGCCATCTTCTTAGCAGGATATATGCTATGATTGTGCTATATGTAAAATATAAGGACATATATAAATCTGTTTGTGTTGATGTGTATATACACACCAGCACAACATATTAATACATGAAGTGTTATATTTTTTGCCTTCTTGATGCTTTAATACTGGTTGCCTGTATAAATGGAAAACCAAATTGCATCACCCATTGTAGTTTTTGACTTACTGGCTCTCTTCAAATCAGTAATACTTAGAAGACACCACAGAGGCATAGGACATTTCCTAGATACTGTGAATCTCAGCAGCTATCAGATCATGCTGTATATCATGTATGTCCTCCAGTTCTGATCCATTCTGCTGTCTGTACTAGTTCTGGCTGGAGGAGATGTCACACCTCAGCACTGATACCCATCTGTGCCTCCACACCTGGGCAAAGCAAGGAACAGAGATCAATTACTTCCATCACTCACTCCTTCACAGGTTTTTTACTCAGAGGAAGTGGTTGAAAATGTCTCTTCTAGGTAAGAAATCCCATTTCCAGTGTCAGTTCCATAATGAGACAGGAGAATAAATGATTGGTCTTTTCAAGCTGCATACACACCTGCCCGTGTCACTGCCAGCAAATCCTCTGTAGGCAAAGATGGGGGCTGGTGTTGGGAAAGTCACTGGCTCAGCAGGTACTGATAAAACACATCATGTTTTTTAAGCATTTGAAAAATACATTGTGGTCAGATGTCTTGCTGTGAGAGGGTTTTAATAAAACCTGCAGCTTTACAGCTCCTCTTTATTATTTACTGATCAAGCTGAGACCCTGTTTGTCATATGTTTGTTTCTGTATGATAAGCACCTAAGCACTTATACAGTGCACTGGAAACCTGAGTTGCCTTATAGAACAACCCTGTATAAAGCTTTCCAGAAGAATACAGGGCCAGCAGTAGTAAAGCTATACAAATAATGTGATAAATTGATGTGTAACTTTTTTCCTCTATATTTGTGTCATAACACACCCACAGACAAGCATCCATGCCAAAGCATATTATTAAGATTGTTCTATCAATTAACACAAATGTATGAAATGTCAGAATGAAGATTGTCTGTGTGCTCTTATTTCTGTTGTTCTTTTACCTTATGCAGCATGCACAGTTTTGAGAATATCCTATATTAATTTTCCCATATACCTATGCCTCATTAAGTGCACAGGGAAGATGAGTCCCCTTAGTGAGCAATTATATTCCAACCTTGCTATTTAATATGAGGTTTTACACCTTATTTATTACTCATCCCTATAAATCCTGCTGCAAGAATGAAGTTATTAACTTCTTTATAGGCTTTTCTGTGGTACATACCATTATGAAGCCTGAATGTTTTGCAGACAATAATGAAGATATTCTCCCACCAGCTCTGTAGGATAGTAGTGAGAGTTACCTCCACCTTAGAGTGGGCAAGTTGAAGTACAGAATTAGTAGAAGCAGAACTATGCCCTAAGTTTAGAGACTTAGTTTTGAGTATATAGGCTACTAGATTATCTACAACTAACTTTCTTTGTTGTTACTGGAACAAAATGTGTTTCAGCCTTGAGGGTGAAATGTGCTAGTTAGATACTGTTGTAAAAAAAATTATGTTACCATGAACATGGGGTTTGTACTGTGTTGTAATTGCTGCCCAGATGGACAAATTTCCTTATAGTCTGCTGCTTTTCACATTGGATTTTTTAATTTGTTCCCATTCCACCATAGATTCATTTTTAATTTTTTTGTAGCCAATAGAGGATGAACAGTGAACAATTCCATGTTAGGACTTAGATCATGAGCCGCTCGCCCCATCTCCACTTTTTCCCCACACCAAAATTCCAGACTCTCTTTTTGAAGTTCTCATGATGGTTCTGTCTTTCATCAGTCTACCAATATCTATGCAGTCCACAAATGCAGCCAAAAAGTGTAGCTTCTTACCTAGGAAAGAAAACCACTGTTAAAAGGCAGCATTGGTGTGAGAACAAATATTTACCAACTTCCCACTTCCCATTTAGGCTATAATTTAAAGAAAGATGCTTAAGTATCAGAAAAAAAATGCTTTTATCAATAAAAATATGCTTTTATTGATAGAATGGACAAAGAAAGGCTCTTCTAAGATGCAGGTGAGTGAGATTTCAGATGAGCAAGTATGTGTGTAGGTGTGTTGTGTCTCCAAGATCTGGGGTATCTTTTACTACTGTGGGCACTAGTCCTTCACTCCTGCCTCAGCCAGAAGGTTCCCTGGTCTCATCAGATCCCTTCCATCCAAGCAAGGTGAGAGCAGGTACTAAAGTATGTGCATCTGGGTAGAGATTGTCTTACTTCTCTTGTATCTAGTGTTCAGGGTTCTGAGTCATGGTGCAGAAAAGGAGAGCTTTGTTCCCTCACTGGGTTTTATCAGTCAGTCGCTGAAGATGGATGGACATGGAACCCAAGAGCTCTGCAACTGTTAACACACCATGATGTGTGCAGGACAGTTTTTGCCTAAGTAATCTCCAGAATTTCACAATAAATAAATAAAATTAAGGCCTCCATTTGGTAGGGGTGATTTTTGTCAGCTTACAAACTGGACAAATTTGGGAACAATTTCTCATTTCCCTTTCCTTGTGTAGGAAGACAGGAATTTTACTCAACTTACCAAGCCTTGCCTAAAGGTTACAACACCTTGATTGCTCAGAGCAAAAGTCAGAAAGATTTTTTAAATAAATGCAAAGTAAGATATTTTCCCTAGTGTGATAGTTTAACCCCAGCTAGCCACCAAGCTCCACACTGCCCCTCGCTCGCTCTCCCACTAGTAGGACTGGGTGGAGAATTGAAAGGGTAAAAGCTGGGAAAATAATGGATTGAGAATAAGACAGTTTAATAGGGAAAGCAAAGTTCACACACAAGCAAAGCAAAACAAAAAATTAATTCACTCCTTCCCACGAGCAGGCAGGTGCTCAGCCAAGAGAGCAGGGCCCCATCACACATGATGGTGATTTGGGAAGGTAAACACCATTGCTCCAAATGCCCCTTACTCCCACTTCTCTCCACTTTATACACTGAGCTTGGTGCTACATGGTCTGGAATCTCCCTTTGGTCAGTTTGGGTCACCTGTCCTGTCTCTGTGTCCTCCCAACATCCCAAGCACTCCCAGATCCCTCACCAGTGTGGCAGTAGCAAAAGCAGAAAAGGTCTTGGCTCTGTGCAAGCCCTGCTCAGCAATAACAAAAACGTCTCTGTTTCAATCCTGAGTTATCAATCCTGAGTTCAGCATAAATTCAAAACACAGCCCTGCACTTGCAACTGTGAAGAAAATTAACTCTACCCCAGCTGAAATGAGCACACCTAGTCATGGAATTTTAACTGCCTTTACTACAGCTTTCTGCAATTTATACAACTGCAGAAACCCAGTGCAAACATCCAGCATACATAAATGTCAATCCAGGCAGTCAATGTTTAGTGTACAAGGAATTGAAAAGAGGCTCTAACAATGTAAAATGTCTGGTAATCTTAACAAGGGTGGAGTTACCAGCCATATCTGTAATATTAAATTTCACTGCTTCAAAGCATGTTGCAAGTGCTCTGTGTCCTTGCTATATGTCTTGTCATGTTATTATACATAAATAAGATCCCTCATTCTCTACATGATCAAAGCACTCATATAAAGATTCACACTATATTTCATTTTTGGGGTGCAATTTATCCAGTGGGGCTCACGAGCTCTCCACTGGATCATAGTTCCATGTGTGCAGAAGGAAATGCATATGTGTGTGTGTGTGTGTGTGTGTGTGTGCATATACATGTTGGCAGGTGTGCAAGGATGCTGGTGATACTTAGCCTGTGACTGATTTCATTCCAGAGCCATGACTGTGTCGTGGCATTTGACAATGCATTTCGGTGCTGAGGGTTTCACCCTGCTGCTCTGCTCCCCAGTAAATACATGCCCCTTGCTGCTCAGGGAAGTTTCTTTGCAGCACCCCCCTACATCAAAGGTTGGGGCAAAGCCTTGGGGCTCAGAAATTTCCTCCAAGCAAGGAGGTATGGTGTGGCCAAGGCAGCAGTGCCCTGTATGTGTCAGAGCCTGTCTTGACATTGGCTAGAGTTCAGACAGTGCAGAGAGAATTTCCAAGGTAAAGTGGCAATGGGACTAAATTTGGGCATCAAAGACATTGTATCAGAGATACAGGAATGTGGAAATCCCTTCTGTGAGCTGCAGCAAAGTAAGGCAGAACAGCAGCATCATTCAAAGTGGCAGAGTATCACTGCCAAACTGATGATATGGGCCGTGTACCGCAGTGATTGTTTGCCTGATTGCTTGAGAAGGATGAGCCCCAACAGCTGCCTGCATGGCCTCAAACTCTCACATGGGTGTGGGGGAGAGGAGCTGCTGCTCTGCACACATCTGGGGCAGCAGCTGGGAGGTCCACCAGTCACAGCCTCGGGAGGCTGAGCAGTGTTGGGCAGGCAGAGCATCACCATATGCACAAGTCCCTGCAAGGTGGTGGTGCCCCAGGCTTTCAGGCATATTGTAGAAACCATCCCAAAGTGTGATCCCACCTTTAAATGACAAGCTCACCAGGAGCCAAATGGCAAGAGTATTCATGCAGGAAGGGAGATGTTTAATAATTTCTTCACAGAAGTATGAACCTTTGTTCTCCACACCTCAGGAGACTGTCCCAGCTGGTGTTCTCACTCTAGGCTATAGGAAAGCCAGTGACACTCTTTTCTCCCCTGTGCCTGGTGCAGCTACCAGGAACATCAACCCTTTCTGAGTGAGCAAGAGAAAGTTTGCATGCTGAGGACTCAGGGAAGGCAGCCCGGCTGCCAACATTGCCTCTATGTTTCATCAATGGCAGAGAAATGTAAAATGCAGAAAAAATGCAAATTTTACATAATTTACACTTATTTAAACTACAGCCTTAATCCTCTTACTGGATTTGTGTCTAACTGATATTGGAGATTCTAACCAGGTAGTGAATGGGAAAGGAGTCTTTAACAATACCCTCTAAAGCCTTATTATTTTTTTTCTTCAAGCAGAGTAAATTATTGGACTTTGTTCCTGGCACAGTGACTATAAAAATAGCCTGACCCTCTCACTCTGTAAACCTGTAACAAATGAGAAAAAGAATCACTTTAAAGATTTCTTATAAAGCATCTTCTTGGGATGGCCTGAAATGAAAAGGAATTGCTTTATCTAATCTTGCCAGGAAAAGCATTTCAGCGCAGAGGAGTATGAAAGTGAATACTTGACCCTCCTTGGAGGCCAATTTCCATATGGGGTCAGGCAGAAAGACAGAACCTGATGATAGCTGATGATAAATCCAGGATAAAACATGGAGGCTGACTGAGAGTTCAGGCTTTGTGGTTTATGCTTGAGCCTTATCATCACTGAAAGAAAATTGAAGTGATTATATAGCACTTTGAACTTAATGGAAAGAAGAAAGATAGGGAATGGTTGATTGCATCTCATCTTGAAGTCCTTCAAGTACTGGCCACTGCCCATTGAACTGTTGCCAGAGCAGCTTTAGCTGGGAGCTAGATAGATCAGGGTCCACTCTCTAGCCTTCCCTGGTAAAGATTAACTGTATCATCTCACTTGCCTTCATCCTCAGAGCCAGTCAGAGCAGAAAGTGCTGCATGAGATTTCTGCTCTTCTCTATTGCCTTCAGCTGAGATCCAAAGAAGGCTGCAATTAAAACAGTGGGACTCCTGGGTTCCTATGGGAATGGGAAACCTGATTCACAAGAACATAAGGACAATGCATTTCTACATTTCTGTAAAACAAGCTGCAAGCTGTAAGCCCCCAAGAGTCCTTCAGGAATAAAATTACCAAGGATTGCTGATGTTTTTCAAGAGAATCTCACAGTGTTGAGGTCTGACTCACAATTGGGAATGTTTGTGCTTGGCAGGATGCAGCACGCAATGAACAGCCAGAGACGTGTATGTTGGGTACCCTGAGGTGCTGCAGGAAGGCGTTTTCCCTGGACCTGATGTGAAGGCATTGCTAGGAACAAAGTGTTAGCCACTACTAACAATAAAATAACCTGTTACACAAGTTACACTGCTGCCACTAACTCAGACACAACAGATTATGAAGTTGCTTATGAGGGAATTTTGCGAGTCATAATGAAACTTCAGTAAAGTGGTCAGATAGCAGAAAGAGAACAAGTGGTAATAGTGACATTGTGACTCTGATTAAATCTCTGCAATTTCCTTCCCCAGGGTCACCGTGTAGGGCCAGCTCAATGCCCAGTAATGGCACCTATTGTCAGCTTTAAGGCTGTTGCTGAAGATGTAATAGATGGTTTCCAGTTTCCTCCATGGTTCGGCAGGAATGCTGTAGGTCTTCATGGAAAAATGTTGTCCTGACAGAAAATAAAACTGAAGCTTACACTGGAGTCCACATCACTAAGAGAAGTGCCCAGGATCCAAATGATCGTGAATAGAATAGCTTTGTGCTGATGCAGGCAGAGCCCTTGTGCTAGGTATCAGAGCTTGTTATGAGTGGCTACAGCAGAGATTAAAGCCTGTCAATCAAAGACAACAAGTATTAATGTATCCACTTCCACACAAGAAAATCAGAAGTACTGTTGATCTTGCTAGCACTGTGCTGTTGTGTTTGTGAAAGACTTGATCTAGAGCTGACTCGCCTGTCACAATGTCCTCTTGCCTCCTGTTTCAAAAGAAGGGCAAAAAAGACACTTGTACTACATTTAATTATAAAAGACCTGAAGTCAGGAATATAGTGAGAACTTTGTTATTCTTCCACTGCACAAATACACTGAAAAGGGAGAGATCGCTGGCCTGAAAATAAATGAACTCCAAGTTCAGCCACAAGAAGCAAGTACTTTTATGTAATTCAGCCAAACAAGAAGATACATATAAAGCAAATTTTCTCTTCATTCAGAAATAGAAAAATCTCTTCTGAGTTGTACATCCTTGATCTGTTACCACTAATAGTGATATATGTGGGAGTTTGTTCGGTGGAATAGAAACAATGTCTGGGAACTGTTTATATACACTAATGTTATATTTGAAGGGAGTGTGATACTATTTTCTTTGCATGCTTGATGTTTAGGAGAACACCAAGCTGACTGGTGGAGGAATTGGTACCCCTAGAATATGCCTTTACTGAAGAAATCAGTCTTCTCTAAGTAGTTACTGATTTTATCAAAACTAGAAACTAAGACTTTCTGTCCCTTTGTCAGATGTGATTACAATGGGCAATGAACTGAAAAGCTCGGAGGAAAGATGGCCCAAGAGAAAAGTAGTAAAAAAGAAGATTTCTTAGAGGTGAGGGAAAAAATTATTTAAAAAACAGTTTTCAAGCTCTTCAGCTGTATAATACACAGGCATACATTCTGATTTTTAGGTATTAAAAGAATACACTTCTTTAAAAATGGTAAAAAAGGAATGTGTATGCATGTGTATACATAAACACATATGAAAAAATGGTAGAATAACTTCAAAACAGAACTTAGGCAAAGAGCAAGATTTCTCAAGGCAAACCCAAACCTAAATCCTAATTAGAATCTTTCCTGAACTTTATGGAAAAGATGGTGTAGAGCTAGATTCATATTCAAATGCCCTAACTCCATAATAAACCAAGCACGGCTCACAGTGCCTGACATACCTGATGGAATTTTACTCCTCCTCCTCATATTTTACTTCAGATAGAAGCTAGAAGTTGGAGCACTAACACCATGGCTCACTTCTTATGGTGAGCATCTTCATTTTACAGACACATTTGCACTTCCAGAGAATATTCACCTATCTTGACTCCTGGAATTCAACACTTTCTATCTCTTTTGAAAAAAACCCAAACAGGTATTTGTGAAACTGCCATGGCCCTAGGTCCCTTTAAGTTAAGCAATGTGTCATAAATACCAGAGGTGTTTCAGGGTGTTGTTCTTGAAGCAAGAGCTTAACACAAGTGTCATAGGAGGCACAAGAACTCTGTTGCTTAAAACAATGTTCATAAGGGTGAAAAGCTGAAGAAAGAAAGGTGAGAGACACTTAGTTTTCTGATGGCACCTTTGCAGGGCTGGGTACTTCTGTACCCACACAGAAAAGGTTGTCACTAATCTCTTTCCATCCTGGTTGTTGGGTCAGACTCCCACAGCTGCAACCTCTGAAGGTGGTACAAGAACTTCTACCTTGAGTGCACCTGAGGCTTTGATATTGCTTTTCCCTGTGAATTGTTCTGAGGTGAGTTTTTTTCAATCAAAGTCTGTACTCAAAAGCTTTCTGTCACCTTGGAAAATACTCTCCAGAGCACCCATGCTTCTGAGATATCCCAGTACATGCCACTGTGGCAGTCTGCAGATACAGCCTGTGGGTGTCTTGCGCTGGGTGTGTGTATAGGCAGTGGATGCATGTGCTGGGGATGTTTGGAGTGCAGGGGTCCCACACAGCCAAGTGGCTGGATTTTGCTGCACTGATCCCCAGGACTGCTGCATTTGTTGTTTGTGCAACACATACCAGGGTAGCCAGGGTTCTCCTTTGGATGTACAGTAGGCAGAACAGCCCCATAAATGCTCCCTTTTAACATTTTCCTTGTTAACATACTTCAGCTTCTTCTAAACCATGTTTGCACCCAATGAACTCAGAATTATTTGGCTTTAAGGAGTCGGCTCTGCTTACCTGCTTCTTTCGTTATATTTGACTTATTCCTGGAACTGCAGGCATCCTGTTTGTTCATCTACATGTGCTGAGGCTGGCTACACAAATGCAAATAGGAAAATGAGTAGGTGTATGGTAAGTAAACTCCTGCATCAAACTGGCATTCGTAATTACTTTGTAATTTCCTAATGGGAGGATAATGAAAAGTGAAGCATTAAAGTCAGTGAAAAAAATCAGGATAAGAAATCAAGCCCTGAAAGAGGAGCCATATTTTTTAAATGCATGTTGCCAGCTGTAAAACAATAGCAATCTTTGTGGCCTTGCTATATGTTGATGATAAACACATCTCACAGAGAGGCAGATAGTGAGACAAAATTATTTCTACAGTGGGCTCTCTCTGATTCTTGAGATTTCCCGGGATTTGAAAACTCCTTTGTGCTCTAAATGGCAGTTGTTTGCTTTTATTTTTTTAAGTTTTAAAGGTTGAAGGATGGAAAGGAACGTCTGAACTACTTGGCACTCATAATTCATACATCCCATTGGATTAATCTGGTCACAAAGCTCACAAGATCCACTAGCTACGCCAGGAGAGCTTGTAAATTTTCTAAGTTAAATTAAGAGATTAGGTTTGCTGAACATGCAAAAATCTATTCTCTTTGCCAATGGAGCTATTAAATTCCTTGATCCACAGCTGTTTGGCCTGAAATCTCTTACAAGCAAGCTGCTCTTCATTCTCTATCTTGCTTTTTGCCAGATGCAATGCCCAAAAACATGCCGGAAGAGCCCAAGCTCCTGTGACTGGGATCTTTGTGTGTGAGGATACATATGGTGGGATTTGTCCCACCTTGGTGTTAGCTTTCAGACACAGGGTATATCCCCTCAGCTGGCTTTCCAGCTCTACCTGTAACCAGTAGGGATACTTGTGAAGACAGCAGGCTGGTCTCAGTGTGGGACCCTGATCCTGTTCTACCTGGAATGCTGTCTTCTTTCACTGGCCATGGAGACAACCAGAAGTAGCTTCGACTTGATGCCCTGTGGTGATCAGGTGTGATAAATTTCACCCAGAGGGCTAACCCAAGTGATGGACAGATGAAATGGACAGATGGGCATCCATTTCAACACCCATGTTTGTATGGGATTCACTACCTGTGTGTCTTCTGTTGTAAGTCCTTTGAGGGTGTGATTCAAGACTCACATCATCAAGTGATTCTATGTACAAGGTCACATGTATTTCCATTCTAGGTCTTCTGAGGAATTGTCATCTGCTTATAACACAGATCACATGACAGGTTGCATTCCTGTCTCCAGGAAAGGGCTAACTGTTCCCTTTAATTATTTCAGTTTCTGAAGAGAACAAGGTTCATGCTCTTTGCCCTGTGTATCTATCTTCTCAGACAAACCCTTTTCATAAGATCATTTCCCCTGGTTTTCTTCCTTCATGGCCTCACAAAGATTCAGTTTTTAGATGTTTAGTGACATGACTTGAACACAAAAGCTGAACTGTCTCCATGGCCCGAATTCACCTACAATTTATGGGTTAGGACTCTCATGAAATATGAGACTGATAGAGGTCTGAGATTTCCAGGCAGAGGAGAGTACTCAGCCCTCCTTATCCTTTGTCTGATGGCTACTTTAGAAATTAATCTACTATATAAAAAACTCATTAGGATCTCCCTCCTCATGTTCTTTGAATAAAAAAGCACAACCTTGGATCTAGCCTTCAGTGTAGGATTCACATCTCCTACAGACCTCTGTTACCTGTACCCAGTGGCTTGTTTTAGGTTACTAAATCCAGATAGGATGACAGATTTGATTTCAAACCAACCTCTCTGATTACTGCTTCCTTTTATCTTAATTGTGTCTCTTCATACCTTTCCAGGTATGACAGGTGAGGCAGTCCAAGCTCTACAGAGAACAGGAGGTACCCTACCAGGGACAGAGACAGGCAGCAGCAGGTGTACACCTTTCCTCAGGTAACTACCACCCCAGAGATTTCTGAGGAAACTAGAAGATAAGGGCGGATCCATAGGAAGACATAAAAGCAAGGATAGATGTTTTATGAACCCAAAATGAACATTGGGTCTATATACTCAACCAAGTCATCAGTATTTCAATCACATTAGAGCCCTTGGTTTGCTAAACAAATTGAACTCTCTGAGTCTCTTCGCATAGAAAAAATTTTTTCATCTTACCTCTGCTGTATGAATTTCTTTCTCCAGGATGTGAGTTTTTGGCCTTGTTCTTGATATTCCAATTAATGTACTATGCAAGACTGTGAACACTTCCCTATGTATAGAGGAAGTACTTTCCCTAACAATGTCTATAAAGACATTTGCATTTTGTACAGGCCTATCACGCTGGGCTCTCATAGTTACTCTTGTAAGTGAATAAAATTACCCTTTCTTTCTCATTCTCTTTCACTTCCCCAGATTCTTGGAGAGATGTTTTAACAAATCCCCACACTACTACAAGACAATGTTGTGAAATTAGTGTTAAACTTCACACTACCACTATTTTTCCAGACCTGTAAGTTTTCTGTTTCTACATGTACCATGTTCAAATGGCTTTCTGTGTCATGCTTTCTCCTGCAAATCTCTAAAGGGCAAATTTCATTAACACACCCCTACTTCTTCAACCAAAGTCCTTTACAGAGGCAGCTGTGAAAAGATTCTGGTTCCCAGGGAAAGGTGCAAGTTGCCCTTTAACACAACCACTTGCCATCTCCTTTTAGAATCATCTCTGACTTTCTTGCTACAGTTTGTGTGGTTTTCCTTTTTGTCTTTTCATTTTACCTAGCAATTTCCCACATCACAAGTGCTTCTCAGACGTTTGTACGGCTTCACCTGGCTGCAATTAACTTTTTTTAAGCAGTCAATTAGCACTCATGCAAGCAGAAGCTTCAAGCTGGTCTGGTACCTCCAGCTGGCAGGCACGGGCTGTTGTACTTGCTTTCATTTTTCATTAATCATCATATCATTAATTATTCCTTTCACTTAAAATCCTTCATGTACTCTTGCATACTATTACAATCAAGCTAACAGGCCTTCAGATGCAAGATCACTTTTCTAATTATGGTTACTATATTTACTCTTCTCAAGTCATGTGGATCCCTCTTCTGCACAGCTTGACAAAATTATGTAGACTGGCTGCCAGGTCTTCAATTGTCCTGTAGTGAAGGATCTGCTCCCTGCTGGCTGAGCACATCCAGCTCTCAGTCTTGTATCTCCCCTGAGGAAATATTTTCAATTTCCTGACACAGACCCCATATCTGTCCTCCTTTCCTTCAGAGTTTAATGAAACCAAAGCTGAGTTTCACTTAATGTTTTCCACACCTATGCCAGCATTAATCCTCTCAGGATAAAAACATCACATCTTTTCTTGTCTAAAAATATTTTTATTTTCATAGCTAAATAACTTTTTATTATTTCCTTTTACTGTTACTATTTAATTTCCTCTGCTAACTGCTAATTTGGTTTGACTTTTGGCAATGTTTACCCTAACCCTGTACTTCCTGGCCTCCAAAACTATGTTTTCTTTGCTTATTAGCTGTGCCGGACTTTCTAAGGATCCATTTTGGTCTACAGCCTCTTCCTACAAATTTTCCTCCTTTTCTTCTGAAGTGAATTCCAGAGAGTTGCCTGCAGGTTTTATTGAATGTAAATTATAGGTCTCCTTCAGCTGAAGTACCTTACAACTCTTCAGACTCACTGGGCTATCTAATCAGTTCATTTTCTGAAAACTGTTCTTTCAGAACTGGAAACCTGACTTGTTTTCATATATGCCTCCATTTCATCTAGAAGCTTGGCTAACAGTTCAGTTTAGCTATGAAATTATTGTTAGTCTTTCCACTGGCTGTAGAAACTTGGATCTGTCCTGTTTAAATGTTCTCCAGGGTTGAGGGTGTAAACACAGTGTTATGGGCCATGGTTTCAGCTGGTTTAAATTGCTAAAGCTCTGCTGGACTCTGGCCAGTCAAGAGGAGTCTCTCTTGTCTAAGAAGCTGAAGTTTTCATCAAAGTATTTTGGAAACAACTGCAGTCTCTTAAATTATTAGAAAAGAGATATTTTTGCCATCTTTCCACAGAAGAAACTGCAATAAGATCTGTGTTCTCACACCACTTATAGTAGTCTATAAATGAATTTATTATACCTGTCACAATGTATTATTAATGTCTTCCATGTGCACTACTTCACTGAAGAGTCTCATCTTGCTGCATGCAGCAAATGGGAAGAAAAAAACAATGTGGTACCAATTGGTACAATGTGTCGAAAGATACAAACCTTTGGATGGATTCAATTCTGCATGCCTATACTCTCCCAGTCCTTCCATTTGCAGTAATTGCATCTTACAGTTCAGACATCTGCAGCAGTAGTGAGAGCCAGGGAGACAAGTGCCAGTCTTCAAAATCTGTGCTGAACAGAGAAGGCTACAAAGGGGCTGGAGGCTAGTTATCATACCAAGCTTGACTAAGTGGGAGCATACTGAATTGGACAGTAAAATTACACAGTCTGAGAGTGTGAGACCCTTACTGCATCCTCCCCTCCAGCACACTCCACCACATCTCTATTACCAGGCATGTCTAAAGACATGCCGGTGGAGAGGAGGAAGATAATTCAAAAGGACTATAGCACAAGTGAAGTGTGCCGGTTACCTCTGAGGACACTTTGTATCTTAGGGCAAAACAATATACTTCCGAAAGGATAAACGTCAAGTTTTTCCACAGAAGGTCATCACAGTAACAACAAAACGCACAATGGCTTTCTGCCACCCACCACCCAATGTTAATAATTTCCTTATAAAGTGCTGTTACTCATTCAGTAATAACAGAGCATTAGCTGATGCTAAATAGTTGCTTACACTTGACATACTTTGAGGTATTTGCATGTATTGCATTTACATGCTCCTCTGTATTGGCGTCTAAACAAAGGGAGGTATGAACTCCAGAATTCAGCTTGTCCTTTACTTCCCAATTTATATCTACTCTGCAACCTTACCAGTCTTACCAGGGGCTGCTTGGTTCATTTTAAGAGGCAGAAAACCAAAGAAAACATGATCTCAGGGATCACCTGCCTGGCACAGGAATGCAAGTCAGCCAAAGAAGCAGCCACTTCATTTTTGCAGGTATAGGCTGCCGAGGAAATAAAAAAATCCCCAACCATCTTTCTAATTTTTAACTCTCTGAGCAGCACTGTGCTCACTTCAGATTGATTCCAAGCCCAACTGCTGAGCACTCTGCTGATGGAGAAGGGAGTGCTGCAGGACAGGAGGAGGGAGCTGGAGGCAGCAAGGCAGAGAGGAAAACAGAGGCAAATATGAGTCCCTAAGAGGCAGGGGCATTCCTTTCAGTGAAGGATGCCTGCTCAGACTCTCTATGTGCTTCACTCTAGTCAGAAAGGAACAGAGGCTGAGCTAAAGAGAAATAAGAAAGCCTGAAAATGTGTCCATTTCCAAATTGCTCTTTTCTTGAGGAATGCCATTCCATGTTAGCCTAGTGCCACTTGAACCACTTCCAGGACTCCAACACCAAGCTCAGCTCTCAGTGGTCATGTCCACCTCTTAGCATATGCTGTCTCTCTGGGGCACTGGTCACACCCATTTTTTTCAACATTGAAAATCCTCAAATTAGAGAGGAGTCATCAAATCTGAAACTCTCATTGATCCAGTACAGTTCATACTGAACTAATTCCTGACATTGGTTTTAGATTATTATTGACCTTAAAGAGTGCACAAATAGAAAACCTCACCATCTCTTTCTGTCTTGTATGCATAACACTGCTCTTTGGAGGTAAAATCCTAGCGACATGCACACTAAGGCAAAACAGATCATAGTTGATATTTAGGCTATAACAGTTGTTAGAATTCATTGTTTTGAGTTGGGTTGTTGGGAGGGTTTTTTTGTGTGTTTTCATTTAATTTTGTTTAGTTTGGTTTTAGTGATTGCACATATGCATATGTAGTAAATTTTAGCCTGCTGACATGGTCTTACATGACTCTAGCTGCCTTCTGCAGGCTCTTTAGAGGTCCATACATTCCTTGGGTTTCTGGGGTCCTCAGTCTAAAGAAAGAATTCACTGTACTATGCAGCAACACAGAGATGAGGCTTCAGTACACTGTGGTTCTGGATGCAATGCAGCAGCAGCAACGCAGAAATCTAAATTTTAATCCCTTTTGGTGGGTAAAACACTGTGGAAAAATGAGGAAAATTTATCAAAAATTTATCCAACCAACATTTTGGAGCCTGAGAAAGTCTGACAAAATGGAAAATGAATTGCTTAATGTGTTTGTTATATGATCTTGGCATGAGGTATGTAGGGGATTGTTAGTGTATTAAAGGTGAAAGTGGGAATTTAAAATTCTAATAGGTGACTATTTACTTGTGTTGATCTGGTGTGTCTTAACTGCTATGTCTTGTAATCCGCATATATCTTAATGCATGTAATATTTATGCATGTTCTGTAATAAAATATCAGGAGTTTAGCCTGATACTTTCTGCCAGGCAGCTTAATCCTGTTTGGAAAAAACAGCAGAATACACTGCAGTTAGCACTGTGCTGGCTGTCCCCCACCAACTATCATGCATTTTCTTCCTGCTCTTCAGCCAGAACAAATATATCAATTCTTCATTTTCCCACAATGATGCCAGCTTCAGTGCCAGAGAAACATGCCACTCTCAAGTAGAGCAAATGAGCAAATGTGTCTCTCAGGCTGAAGACTTACCAAGTGGTGATGGCTGGACAGTAATGCCCTCAAACCCACAAGCTTTGGGAAGCAGTGAGACCATGGAACCTTGAGCACTCTTGGCAGAGGCAGAGAATGCATCAAATCCTGGCTAGAGCTTTCCTGTCATCTTCTGTCCATAAGGAACATTGTAACAGCCCTTTCTCCTCAAACAATTGCTTATGTTTTAGAAAGACATGAAAATGTTGGTATGCTCTCATTTGGTCAGCAAACAGCCTTCCTTATTTTACAGTTCACTCTCAGAAGTAGCTCTTGGAGGGGTAACAAGTCGTTGTGGTGTAAGGCAGTGTGTGAGCTGTCAGTTCATCTGCTATGCTGTGGAAACAGAGCATGCTCCTATCTGGTGGATATCTGCAAAAACACAAGGTAGAAACTCACCCTGAGGAACAGGGTGATTTTCTTCCTTTGTGTTATGACATGGTGCCTGGAAAGCTGTCTGCAAGCTCATCTGGTCATGATGGCAGTTTGAAGCCTCACAATCTATCTCTGGTGTCCTTTATTGTCCTGTTCCTAGAGCTTGTTTTGATGTTGTCATGCTACTTTTTACATGGATGGTATTGGTGCAAATTTTGTTGTGGAAATTTCAGGCTTGATCTTGACTGTTGTCACAAACTGATATTCCAGCACCTCATTTTAGTCAGCATCTATTGCTAGAGGTTTTTTTTTTAAAAAAACAAACAAGTATTTTAATGTGGGAATTAACTAACTTGTAGAGTAATTTATATAATTAAGATTTGGTTTGTAATTTTATGTCCTTCTTCCTCATGAGGAAAGTTATGGTTCTGTAAAATTTCTCATGTGCTTACTCTCAGTATTGAATACAGCATCTGAACACAGTAACAAGCAAACTTTCCTATCCATGTCCTTCATGGCCTTGTGTTTATTCACAGGCCTGAGATGAAGAGAGGAAGAGGCAGTCAGAGAACTGGTGAGCTGCCTGGATGTTCATAAATCTATAGGTCCAGATGGGATCTACCCTAGGGGGATGAGGGAGCTGGCAGATGAACTTGCAAAGCCGCTCTCCATCATTTACCAACAGTCCTGGCTCACTGGTGAGGCTCCAGATGACTGGGAGCTGGCCAATGTGACATCCATCCACAAAAAGGGTGGGAAGCAGGATCCTGGTAATTATAGGCCAATCAGCCTGACCTCAGTACCTGGTAGTGGAACAGTTTATACTGAGCGCCATCACACAGCACTTACAGCAAGGCCAGGGTATCAGACCCAGCCAGCACAGGTTTAGAAGGGGCAGGTTGTGTTTGACCAGCCTGGTCTCCTTTCATGACCAGGAGACCCACCTGCATCCAGGTGGATGCAGGAAAGGCTGTGGGTGTTGTTGCCTTTGACACTGTCTCCTGCAGCATTCCCTGGAAAAGCTGCAGCCCAGGCTTGGACAGGAGTGCTCTGTGCTGGGTTAGGAGCTGGCTGGATGGTTTGGCCCAGAGAGTGGTGGTGAATGGTGCTGCATCCAGCTGGCAGCCAGGCACCAGTGCTGTCCCTCGGGGCTCTGAGCTGGGCCTGTTCTGTTCAGTATATTTGCTGATGACATGGATGAGGGTATTGAGTCTTTCACGGGTAAATCTACAGATGACACTAAGGTGGGAGTGTGTGTCTATCTGCTGGAGGGTAGGAGGGCTCTGCAGCAAGACCTGGAGAAGTTGGATGGGTGGGCAGAGTCCAATGGGATGAAGTCCAAGTGCTGAGTCCTGATTTTGGCCACAATAACCCCCTGGAATGCTCTAGGCTGGGGATGGTGTGGCTGGACAGTGCCCAGGCAGAAAGGGACCTGGGGGTGCTGGTGACAGCAGCTGGACACGAGCCAGCAGTGTGCCCTGGTGGCCAAGAAGGCCAATGGCCCCTGGCCTGTGTCAGGAATGGTGTGGCCAGCAGGAGCAGGGAGGTCATTCTTCCCCTGCACTCAGCACTGGTGAGGCCTCACCTCGAGTGCTGTGCCCAGCTCTGGCCCCTCAGTTTGGGAAGGACCTTGAGACACTTGAGCGCGTCCAGAGGAGGCAACGAGGCTGGTGAGGGGCTGGGAACACAAACCCTGTGAGGAAGGGCTGAGGGAGCTGGGGCTGTTTAGCCTGGAGAAAAGGAGACTCAGAGGTGACCTCATCACTCTCTACAGCTCCCTGAAAGGTGGCTGCAGTCAGGTGGGGCTTGGTCTCTTTGTCCAGGCA
>VWYI01017618.1:16136-43387 GCA_013399455.1 Anthoscopus minutus | reverse complement strand
ATGAAAAAATTCAATTTAAAAATAGACAAATTCAAGTTACCAGGGAAAGCAATGGATTCTACATCTTCATGTGCAAAACTTATACATTTCATAAAAATATTCTGTTGTTGCATGGGAAACATCTTGGGAGAGAGTGAGCACCTTGTGTTATAGAAGTGAAGGGGGAGAAACGTCATTGTCACATAGTCCACTGTAGTCATATAATTTCTGAAATTGATAGAGTTGATAAAGTTGAAGAAGTTCTCAGTTGTTTTTATGCAACTGAAGTGGGAATCTTTTAAAAAACATTACTGGTTACATTTGTAAATTAAACATGTGTTTGCATTTTAATAAGATTTTCTTACTGAAGCATAGTATCTGCTCACATCTGCTGTAGTGTAAATCCTGATGCAACACAACAGTGGTGACTTCTGCCAGGAACAAGAACATGATACAAATGTGAGATGAAACAGGTTTGAACAGTTTTGCAGAACATACAAAAAAGTAGAAATTTCTAAGTCAACAGTCATAGGTATGGTATGATTCAGATATTCCATATTATACAGAAGCAAATAATTTCTTCCTCTAAAGTTTCACTGCTAAATCAGGGGATTATACCATTTTAGGCTTCATTCCAGTTAGTGATAAGGACATTTAAGTGAAATGGAAAACAGAAAGAAGACTTAGTTTGGTGATCACAAGTCAATTTAGCATTAGCTACATATAAGGCTAAATATAAAAAGACCTATAGCTATGTAAGAAGGTAAAACTGCATAAATAAAGGGAACTGGCTACTGAATCCATGTAGAATGAAATCTCAGATCCTTCAGCATTAAACCAAAGATGCTGATGTTATTAAAATTTGTCACAAATCAATAAAAAAACGATATGGAAGATGTTCAGAGCTAATTGGAGGAACTCCAAGGAGGATGTTAACAAGCAGAGACTCAGTGTGAAGCAGAGAACACCAAGACAAATGACAAAGACTAAAGAAGATGTAAATCTGCTACACTCTTACTATTTGACCTCTAATGGAAGGAATTTTCAGTTTAGTGTCAAAACTTAGTGAATACTTTGATTCAGTTTCAAATAATAAGATGTTTTAGTTGAGGCAAAATGATGGAAGATTTTAAAAAGATTATTGAAACAAATATTTTCAACTGAGACAAGAGTAACACTCAAGTAATGTTATTGAATTCTAGCTGGGGGAAATCAAATAATCTTAAAGAGCTGGCAAAGGAATGTCCAGTTCAAACATCACAAGGAAGATTTTTCAACAGCCTTGCAATCAGATGAGAACAACATTGGGGTAGGAACTGGAGTTGGAAAAGTGAATATGATTAAAATTGTTGTAGGCCTTGTAACCAACCTCAAGTGTATATTATATTTTTGAAAGGAAAGATGATCAAGCATTGAAGGAAAAAAGAAAATTACGCAAAGTGCAGTAAGAACAAATCCAAGCCAGTTTAGTGGGACTGACAGAGTGAGCAGATGTTGTCAACTTGATTTTGCATCAGTGGGCCTGAAGAAGTACCACGTGGGAAACCTCAAGCAAAACTAAGGAAAATGGCATTTACTGGAGAAAGTGTAAGGAAGGTAGGAAGCAAGGGAAATAGGTGAGCAAAGACAGGAACAGGTAATGCTGAAAGACACAGGTTGAAATATAAAGTTGAAATCTTACTAGTAAGGCTCATGAACTATTGAATCAATCCTTTAAAATATTTTCTTGATTGAACATCAAAATCGTAGTGGAGTTATTTAGAGTATACTAGTACAAAGTCAATAGCTCCATCAATACCAAAGACTTCCAGAATACTACAGGGATGGGCAGGAGAGATGGAGAAGGGCTAACAACATTGGATTTTGATATTGTAAGGCTTTACAGTGGAGTTATTTCTTCTTGCCCAGAAGCGATGGACTCAATCTGGATCAGGTGCACAGAGAGGCTAAGAAGACTAGAGAGCCAGAGAATCCATCTTTATGGAAAAGACACTGCAGGAGACTAACTTGTTTATATAAGCAGACTGTAGTATGGAGAAGACTATGATTACAATCTATAAATATATCAAGTGTGTAAACACAGTGAGGGGAAATAACTTTTTTTAATTAAAAGGCAATGTTGGCATAAGAGGAAAGAGAGATAAAAAGATTGTAAATGCATTTAGGTCTGAAATGATGAGATTCCTAAGCACTATTCTCATTCTTCCAGGGAAGACATTGCAGTTAAAAAGACTTAACTTAGAAGTTAAACTAAATACATTTATTAAATCAGTTTTAGGTTACAATTGTTTGTGATATCAAGAGCCAGGACTCAAGGAAGGTCCTAGTCCTGTGCTTCACTGAACTGTATTTAAGATCTTAATCAGCAAAATTATGTCTACAGGACAGCATTTATATGCACCTTTCTGTGTGTTTCTAGGAGTATAAGCATCTGCAATTATTGAGGGAAAAAGTAGTTTTTTTTCACAGGTTGGGAATAAGGATAAAAAGAGTGCATTTATTACCAAAGGCATGGAGCCCCTGCCAGGCTTTCTGCCATAGCAGCTTATGAATGTATTTCTTTACTTTTGGAGTTTGTAGTAGAAGAAATTTGTTCCATATGAAGAAAGAGGTACAAAGTTAAGACTGAACTGGGGAGCATAAATGGTGGTATCAGATGGAGACCTGTAGTACAGACCTGTGTTGGGTAGGAAGGAGGAACTCTGGGACCAGCTGTGGGTAATGATGCTGTTTCTGTATTTACTGTTGTCAGACCTGGGACATACTTAGTTCTAAAGCATGTGGAAAAGGACCAGAAGAAACAACAGTCATGGGTTATTTTGCTTTTCACACAGTGAAGGTATTGTGAGAACTATGGAGTTGATATCAGCTGTGAAAGACTGAGGAAGTTGAGTAGCACATCCAGTAGGATCCAGCAAATAATGGAACAATAAATGCAAAAGCTATGGGAAGAATTCAGAAAGGTCCTTAAAGAACGTCTGAAGGATGTTCTGAAATTATTTTGAAATGTACAGGGGACATTGTATAAAATCAGAATGGGACTGTGCTAGCTCAACAGAGTATCTCAGAACCTAAAGAGTTTCTAAGGGGCTATTTTAAGCTGCTTTTGAAAAATCAATTTCAAATGTATAAGCATAAAAGACTCCAAGATCTGCCTTAATTCCAACACCACTTGTGCAGACTCACAGTGCTATGCAGCTCATGTCATTGTCTCCAGAGACAGGCTTCTGTGTGCACCTCCTGTTCTGGGGAACCAGCAAGACTCATCTGCCACACAGGGACAAAATTTCAGAGTTCATTTTGGTTTCATTTTTATCACAGTGGGCAGGATGGTCTGGCGCCCTTAACAGCTAGCTATGTGTGACAAATTCATCCAAAATTCAGAACTGACTTTAGATTAATGTGAGCACTCTTGTTTTGCATCACAGAAGAAACCCTGAATCTTTAATCCTTACTTGACTACAGTGTTACGTAGCAAGAGCAAGAAACTGAGAGTAAAGGGAAAAAATTTGCATGGATCCTTTATTTATTTTTTTCCCTTTTTTTAGCTCTATGGACATCTGCTGGAATGAAAACATGAATTCAGTATTCTTGTCCACCAGCTTAAATATGATGACATCTTTACCATGATTTTAGACATTTTGAAAGATATGATTCTTCCTTTCTTGTACTGTGGGGATTTAGGATTGGAAATAAGATTTTTTTGAATCTTAAAAAGCTAACTAGAGATGGAGTAGAATTTGTTTATCAGTCACATAACACTGAAAAACAATTTCCTTCCAAAAGAGACAACACAGTTCTTAAACATGTGATAGCTGTCAGAGGGAGAGTATGAATTTGGTAGGGCCAACATGTAAAAAGAAATATGTTTGGTTAAGGGAAAGGTATTGTGGAAAGAGAAAATAAGTAGAAGAATGAAAGTTTTGGCAGAAATGAACTAAGATTCTATTCCTTGTGTTCAAGGCATTGTCCTCTTCTTTTCCTCTATTTCCTGAAGAAATAGTTAAAACAAATCCAATTAATCTTAAAGAGAGTATGGGCAAGTAATTATAATATGGGGAAATGTGTTTCCCATTTGAAAACTGCTTTGGTGCTGTTTCCTTACAGGTACCAAATCTGCAGTTTGATTTCTAGGTGAAATTTCTGGTTAAATTTTTAGTGTAGTCTAAACCTGTCTTGAAGACCTTGGAAACGTCAGCATTTTTATTTGAGACAAATTATTAGTTTCGGTTTGGAAATATGGGATTAACTGTCTGTGGGAAAAAATTTTGAAGAAGAACAGAAACTTGATCTCTTATACCACCATTGATTATGCTCAAAATGTATCAGGGACAATTCTACTAAAGCTGCCATGTCTGTCAAGGCATTGCATGTACCTTCCTCCACCTCAGCCATACACCATGCACTCCCTTCCACCCTTTTGCAGGTGCAGAGGGGATCATTTTCTGCAAGCTGGTCTGACCAAAACTTAATCAGTGATTTTGCAAGGTTTCAGTTGGAACTGGATATTCACCTGCTTCACTTTGGCAACAATTGGTTCATGCAAGTCCCTACACTTACTGTGGGGAGTAAAGACAATTCTAGGTCTTAAAAACTGTTTTAATCACTGGGAGAAGGAATATTTGGAAAAAGGTGAAAGGACAAAATCCTGATTTCTTCTCTTTACAGCATTCCCTTTTCTAGCATAATCAGACATTTTTGTAGGGATGCCATAAACACTATATATAGTTCCATTCTGCAGGCAAGCAACATCAATACCAAGGAGTAGAGTCATTGTCACAAGCTCACTCTTTATCACAGTGGTTTCAGACAAAGTGAAATCCAGATGGGGACACAGGGAAAGTGGTGCCTCGAAGTGAACTGTAGGTTAATGGTTATGATGCTCTTCAGCCAAGTGCAAGCTCTAGCCCACATCCTTCATGTATGTATTACAGAAGGAGGTTATATAAAATGCCTTGTCTCTTCCTAAACAGTGCAAATACAGCAGCTCTTTTGTTTAGTGCCCAAATCCAATGAATTATCCATTGTTTCTGAAATAATTGTTATAATAGGGCTAGCTGGAGAAAAATCTCTGATGTGACCTTCTGATAAATCAGTAGTAAGCTTCTTTTTCTTAAAATAAGTATTTTTCCTTTGTTTCTGCTTTAGTGAAAAATTGGCCTAATGGGGAAAAATGTCAGCCTGAAGGCAAAAAATTTAAAGGATTTAAAGAAATCAATACTCCCTAAAAGACAGAAGCATATCTTGGTGTTAGGAATGATTACAAGTATTTTCAAAGTATAGTCAGAAAAAGAGGATCCAAATGTAAAAAAAAATAAAAGTAAGAAAAAGGAAACCTATTCCAATGGAAAAGAGATAATGAGAAATGTAGAATATTTTCTCAGTATTGCCAAGGGTAATAGTGAGGAATGTGGCATTAAAAATGCTATACTGCAACAACAGAAAAATGTCTGAAGTGTTTGTATTCATCTAGTTTCCTGTGATCATTAGATTGTGTAGCTATGTTTAGGAGACTGTCTAAATTGATTCCTGCTATTTCAAGTATACAGAGGATAAGAAGGGATGAGTAAGAAGCTAACTCATCTCAATGGACAGAGTTCCACTGAGCAAAGTGGCTGCCAGATTAAACTCCAATCATTACTTTTACATGAAAAAAATGTTTACTTGGTAGGTGTTTCTGTCAGTTTAGGTCTCTGATGTGTAACATAATGTTTGTAGGTTATAGATTTGTTACAGTAAGGAAATCCCAGATTAGCTGCAACCAACTCAAAGACAAGACTGGTGTATCCTGTGTGTGTAATGCCTCCTCTGCATGCTCTGCCCATGCAATATAAAACTGGCCCTAGATGTCCAGAATGATTGGCTGTAACTCTTCACATGGCAGTCACAATTACTGAGAATAACTGCACAGCCCCTCACAAGAGAACAGACTGGGATCTCCCAGGTAAGACAAATACAGACGCAGATACATTTCCAGAACTTGGGACCATATAACACAGAAGTCAAAACTAAAGTCAAAAAAATCAGTTTCTAGTTCTGAACCATTTTTCCTGATCGATTTATTTTGTTGCTTCCTATAGAATAATGAGAGTAAAGAAAACCATTATTGAATGAATGCAGATTCTAGTAAATATCAATGGGGGGCCCAAATCCTTTTGACTTTATCTAATGTAGCCAATTTCAGTTACCTTGATGGGGCTATTTATTCCAGACTTATGCCCCAGAACATATGAAAAATAAAAAATGCAATCTGATTTGAACATGCCTTTCCTACCAGGAGCAGGGAAACAGCAAAATAAGTGAAAATTCCATTATTTGAGGGAAGAAAAATAAAATCTTACATATTATGTTCTTTAATTTAAATTACAGTTGTAATTAAAAATTATATTCCTTTAATCTGAAAATGAGCCTCTGTTCCAATAATATGAGGCAGTGTGTGGTTGAAAGTGTGCTCTAAAAGTTTGCTTCATTGCATCATTTAATGTAAAACCTTATAGTGTGGGCCTATTTACTTCCCATTTGTACTCTTTCCCTTGCCTTTTTTGCATAATATATTGGTAAGTAATAAGAACCAGCACTGCAGCTACAATTTAATGGGAAACACAACTGTTTATTGAACCAGATATCCATTATTAATTTAACAACTGAATACAAACGCTTCTGGCAATCAGCACAATAATTCTGTTTCCTTTATTACTTAGGGTTTGCCATTGGCTCCAGTGGAAGCTTAATCCAACCCTCAGAGGGGAGAAGTGCTGCCTTTTAACACTTGTAATGAAAGAGCAAGTACCAGCCTAATTCAGTTGCTGTGCATGCATTCCATCTGACATATTTTAAAGACACACACATTTCTCATGTGGTTTTAGGAGGACATTAAAACTAGTCTCTTTTTCATAT
Source organism: Anthoscopus minutus (assembly GCA_013399455.1). NCBI lineage: Eukaryota > Metazoa > Chordata > Aves > Passeriformes > Paridae > Anthoscopus > Anthoscopus minutus. Next base: position 36,511 of record VWYI01017618.1, on the reverse strand, counting down.
TTTTTCTGGTATTTTACAACTCAATTTAAATGAGAAATTTGTGCAGCAAAGAGGTCACAGGTATTTATCTTTTGCAATGAGTGATCAGAGCTCACAGTAAGTGAAAAAAAAAATCCCTTTTTTGTCTTGAAACTGTGCTATGTACTTTTTTCAAGCAGCCATTGTATCATTCAAATTGCAGCATTGTAAAACGGGCCCTGTAAAAATATGTACGTTTCAAAGATACTCTGGAGAGCTTACACCACAGGTTAGTTTGGCCCAATGAGACTCTAGAGGGCAGTCTTGGTATAGTGAAAGGAATATATATTTTACTGTCATTAGAAACCTCAACCGTGTAGAGCCAATACAAAATGTGTCAGAAAAACACAAGTATTTTTGAAGATGATTTTAACAAAGTTGCCTGATTTTAGCTGAAATAGAGTATCCTTTGATGTAAGATTGTAATCATTATAATATAACATAATTTAAAATTCCATGTGTTTTTTATATTGTTTACTTGGACAGCTGTGGGGTATAATGAATGCATCAGAACCAAAAGGGCAAGAAGATAAGGTTTACTTCTCAGTTCCAGCTTGTTCAAAAACTACTCAATTCAGACAGTGCATCTCTATCAGCAGTATAAAACTTCATCAACAGTCCATTAGAAGTCCTTTGCTTAGAGTAGAATAAAATCCAACATACAGTGCAGATGCAATTTTAATGTCAGTTTTTAAAAGATGTGTTTTACTTTATAAGTAATTAATCTTTATACACAAGTTTTGACTATTGTCGGCAGAAATCAAAATTGCGTCCCTTGTAAATTTTTAATTGAGCAGTTCTTAGATTAAAAAAATGCATTAGTCACTTTGACTGTGTTTAATATTTTAGAAGTTGTTGTTCTGCAAGAAAACAAATCATTGGTAATGAAAAACAATGTGCATCTTGTAAGTACTTACTGTGCAAACTTTTGAAACATGTAACCTTTGTTTCTTTGCAGGCAAACAATATTGCAGGCTTGTTTTAAAATGGGAACTTACTTCCTGCGCGAGACTTTCATCTGTATAGTTCAAAACATCTAGAAGGGAAAAGAAAATCGTTATTCCCATTTGATGGAGGGGCATTGCCTTCTTTGTTGGTCACTGCAGCTGTGCTGTGAATGAGTCTGTGTAATGGGGTTAGTTCCAGCGACCAGAGTTTGCTGCCTTGGGTCGCTCACACAAGGAGGATGGAAGATGGGAAGAGGTCTAACACCACAAGCCAAGCTGCAATCCCAAAAACTGCCCAGGCATCCTTCATTCTTGAAGCAATGATGCCTCTGTCTTTAACTCAGAAAATTCTGAGGAGTAGAGAGTCTTCTGCAGCTTCTCCAGGCAGGAGGGACTTTTCTGTTCCAGCTCTGCTTGTTTATGCTCATGCTGAAGCAAGATTGAAATTATGTGCTTCTCTGCCCATATCACACAGTTGGTCAGCAGTAGTCTAGGGGCCTCTCCACAGACTGGGTTTGGCAGCCAAAAATACAACTACATCCATTTAAAACACAGTCAAACAAAAAGAAGCCGCAATTACGAAAACTCACTGCCTGGTTACAGATTTATTTTTAATCTGGCAAGTAGAACATTTGCTCAGAATATGGAAGTTGGGTTCAGTACCTGCACTGGCTGAGGAGGCTTTAAATTAACATTTTGTGCAAGATTGCTCTTCATACTTCCCCATTTTAGTGGTCTGGCAACCTACACAAAAAAAAAATTAAAAAACCCTAAAAATTTGTAGGGCTAGTGGGAGAAATAGAAGGAGCTTAAAGAAGAACACCTGAAGAACACATTGTAGGGGTCTCCACACTAGCCATAGGCAGGCTGGGATGCCCTATGTGTTAGACCAGGTAACAAATATGCGCTGAACATTCTGCCTTTTCTACAGTGTTGTCTCCATATTTAAAATTTTATATCCATCCTTGGCTTTAGCTGATGAGATGCATTAAAATGAGAATAATAATGATTTGATCTATTGGAAACCCAGATTTTTTTTTCTGTTTGAGGATCTGCTTCACCTCTCCCTGAAAGTATGCAAAGAAGCTTCTTCAAGTGATGAGTATTTTTGATTTAGTATTTAAATTTCCACAGTTCCCAGTGATAGGTACTTTTGCTATTTTGCAGTCTCTCTGAAACAAAGATTCTTTTTCTGACTTTGAAATTGAAAAAAAAAAAAATCAACAAAGCAACAACTCTGTTAATCTTTGCGTACCATTCAATGTCTTCAGATTCCTTTTCATGAAAAAAGCTCTTACAGAGATTTTATTCTGATATCTATCTTAATTCAAATTGCTGCTGATTTTGTGCAATGTCTGTTTAAGATTAATACGAAATACCATAATCTTGAAAATAAAACCAAAGTTTTCTATTCTCAATTTCCTGCAAAGTTTGCTAAGGCATAAATGTTAAGTGTAAGCCACTTCATATACATTTATGGTATTGATATACATATATCACATGAAGAACCTAATACTTTGGTTGATTTTGTTGCTCTTGAAGAGGTGTTTATTAAAGACTGAGTTCTTTTATAATATAAGAATATGAAAATAATGTAACTAAGCCTTCTATGTACTAGTGTCTTCCAGTGACTACAGAAAAAATCTGTAGGAGTATTTATAATTTCCACCTAGACAATCAATAGAATTAAAAAAACACTCAAAAAGTCCAGGCAAGAAATGTGTATTTCATGAAAATTTACTTTTCTTTTACAATTCATGGAATTATTAATAGTGCTAGTAAGCCTAAGTCTCACAGAAACTTAAGAAGTCAAGTACTTAACAGCTCTTATTCCAGATAAATATAACAGACAGTAGTGTATATGGAAAGCAGTTTCCTTTCAAGAAACACTCATTCTCATTATGAAAGTCTGCACTTTTAAAGAATGTTAAAACATAGCAACTTCCTTTAAATAATAAAAATTATTACCTTACAAGGGTGATGTCCTTATCCAAACCAGAGCTCATTGCCTTATTCTCAGTTTCCAAGGCACTTTTGTGAGCCACACCATGAATTTTATGTAACAGTCTCAGTAGTAGTACTACCTAAATTTTATTGTTGTGAAAATTCAAGTGGAAAAAATAGAACTCAGAAGTTATTTTATGTTCTTTTGTGTGGAGACTGTCAGTAAAATGACTGCAATCCTTGCTTTCAGTCTTAAAGTATAGACTTAGAAGTCTAGACTGTTGTTGCTGATCTTTCCCCATCAAAGCATCTTTACTGAGCTTGGTGGTAGATCTATAACAGCAAACTTACAAATCAAAACACCCCCTCTTACATATACATGTAGTTTGATTTAAATATACACATAGTATTGAAGTTCATATAATTATTTCACACAGATGCATCTTCAGTTCTTGTCTTTGTAAGCATTTAAGACACACCAAGTTCTTAGGACAAACTTCATGGAAGTCTACAGGCCTTTAGGTACCATAAATAAGAATAGATGGAAACTGAAATGCCAAAATACTGGTCCGCAGCTTATGCCTTTCCAGATGTTCTCTTACCACCTGGAAAAGTATGTGGGAAGGGAAAATATATGTGCTGAGAGCTCCTCAAAGGAAAGAAAAATGCATTTACATACACTGGATTAAGGATAAAAAATGTGAAAAAATTTAATCATATCTAAAGGAACATACCTACAATTTTTTAAAATATGTCAATAATGCAGTAGATCACACCACCTAACATCACTTCTGTAAAATCAGTGGTGCCCTATGAAGCAGTGAGTCTCTGCTTCAGCTTCTTCTCTGATATGAGAAACAGTTCAGCAAAGTTTGCATCAGTTGCAGATGTTTTTGCAGCTTGCTGCTTTAGAAGACTGTCCTTCCAGAGACACTGTCAGATCTCCAGGTAAGAGCAAGAAGAACTTGGCAGAATTGAGGTGCTGACTGCTGTTTGTGTATTTTGTCAGACTGCACTGAATAATTTTAACCACAAGTGTAACTGTGTCAGCTTTTGAAAAAAATTCATCAGGCATAGCCTTGAACTCTCAATATTTTTTCTAGCCATTATAGAAAAAACACATGATTATAGATAATAAATTGTGTTGACTGTCATCTGATTGTACATATACACTTCTCTATAAAGGACAATCCCTTTTCTTCTTCCTTCAGGGAAGAAGAGAAAGATTTTAGAGCTCTGGGTCTAAGTGATGGAAACAATATAAAATGCGCCTGACTTCTATTACACACACACCTGGGTACCAACATGGGCTGAGAAAATGGGTGCTCTTAGTCAAGGTCATTTCCTCAGCTGGATGTGTTGACAGCTTGTGCTGAGGCAGAGTCCAGGATTTTCCCTCCTGAGTGGAATAACTAACAAATAGCTACAGCTGAAGATATTCCAGTATGAATTAAGAGAGATGTAAATCACTGTCAAATTAACAAGGCTGACAAAGTGGTTCAGAAGTTCAGCAATGCTCTCTGAAAGTGTGAAAGCATAACGTGGAGAATACAAATGAAATCTGCAGGAGTCCTTTAAGGGTCATTAATCTTCATACAGTGCTAAAGCTCTTCTCAAATCCTGTTTACTAAAACTGCAAACAGACATTGGTTTTGATCAACAGCATACCTCAAGAATATTTAGATATGCTTTTCTTTTAGATGCTGAGCAAGGGTACCCAACAGCCATTTAAGGAGCATTTCAGCATGGGCAAATAGGAAATACTAGATCTCAGGTGCAAGGGTTATTATTGGACCAAAGTTAAGAGAACTCTAGTTGGCTCATTTCTGTACAAGGGAAGTCTTAGCTGGCAAAGGCCTAAGGAGCAATCTTTTCAAGTATAAGGGAACTGTCTCTGATAATTATTAATTGGGAAGGAGTGGTAATTCTTCTATCGTGAACATGCTAGAGGATTAGGTGTCTTGCTCTTCCCTGTCAGAATGGAAGATTATTTGCAGTTGAAAAGACTTGAATGCTAGCAAGGTCAGCATTATTACTTTTGTTAATCTTGATATGGTGTGATGTTTGTTATTTAATGCTTGTTATTTGTATATCTTTATGCTGTGTAACAAAGAACTGCTGCCTTAACTTCCAATTACGGTGTGTGACTGAGATAATGTGAATGGGACAACGGGAGTGGGAGTATGGCAGCACTGATGAGTTCTCTCTTTCTGCCTTCTGCTGCTAAGCAGTTGTCATCGTGTTTATTCCCTAAAATTACTAATTGCCCCACTGCAATCACATAAAAGCCAAATGGAAACACCACCCAAGCACTTCCACAATTTTCTTTTGCTGGCGCATTGAAATGCATGAGTTAGGGCTTGAGGTATTTTTGGGTTCTGAATTCCTTGGGTCCCAAACAGAGATTACTGTGCCCCAAAAGAATGGATATTTTTAGGGCCACTTGCAGATGATGATCATCAGCAGGCATTTACCTGTGGTCATCACTGCTGAAAATCCTGTAACACTTCACGGTGTGCTGGTCCAAGCAGAAAGCATAAAGCGTCCTATTTAGTTCACTTTACAAACAACAGAAACATCATAACAAAGCTCAAAGCCCTTTTATTAAGGGGAAGTAACTCATACTTTGTATGCAGAATGGGTGATATATTTCATGTTTAAGGGAACTAAAATGTCTGGACAGCAAACAGTGGTGTAGCCCATATGAAATAATAGATCTGTGAAGAAATTCCATGATACTTTTCTAAGGGCAGTCATAAATATAAGAAACTATTTCCTTCAATTTCATAGTTGCTGTCCCAAAATAATGGAAACCCATTGTCAATCTTTCAATAAAATCTCATCTTTTTACTTACAAGAATTTTCAAGCACGTATGCAGGAAAGAATGTGTGCTAAAACGTTTAAGTTTGGCTTTAAATAATTAATATATTATGTGGATAAATTTTGACCTAGAAATTTTTAAAAGTGTACACATACATGTTTGTGCGTACATATGTAATTTTTGAACCAGCCCAGAAATCAGCTTTGCTCATTGATGAATTAATCAGATTTTTAATTTACATTCAAATGCAACTGTTGAACAGTAGGGAAGACACCTGTGGTTATTCCTCACGATGGTGCCGCAGAGAAGCCGAGGGCCTCGGATATGCAGCAATCAGCACTTTCATGGCTGCGAGGGGGAGCACAACCTGTTTGATGTTCCATTAAACCAAAGCAGGAGTAGCTGATACATTAATGAGGCTAACAGTTAGAGATGGAATAATCTTTCCTTTCGTCTTTGTTTTTGATTACTGCCATGGGATGCTGATCAGGGAGAACACTTGTGGTTTTTTTCTGCTCTATCTTGGTACCATTAGTATAATACCTTCTTTTAATGCTGAAGTTCACATGGGAAAATAAAGATAAAAATCTACATTTTCTAGAGTCTTGTTCAAAGCATTTCAACTGACAACAAAGATCCATATAGCTGGTTTGCTCTTTTTATTCTGCTGTATTAAAATAATGTTTTTCTCTTTTTTAATGCTATTGTGTTGGGGGTTGCATGTTTGTTTTTTTTTTCCGTTTCTTAGCTGTTAGAATTTTTCCCATTTAGCTGAGAGAAAAAAGCCTGATGNGCTGCCACCGCGGAGCTGCTGATCCATCTCCTCCACCGGCCCGGGACTCTCTGCTCATCCCTGCCATTCCAGCGAGGTGTTTTTCCTCAGAGCCTGCAGGAGCTCCGGGACTGAGTGCCAGCTGAGGGGTTTGTGAGGCACTGCCTCTCCTCCACGTTTTTTCCCGTCTCAGCCGAGACGGGATCCCTGTTCTGTTCCGTTGTTAATACTGTAGTTATTGTTGTTGGTTTACCTTTATATATATATATATACATTAGTAAAGAACTGTTATTCCTATCCCCATATCTCTGCCTGAGAACTCCGTGTTTTCGAGATATAATAATTCGGAGGGAGAGGGTGGGGGCTTACAATTTTTTTCTGCCTTCCCTGACAGATAACTGTCTCTAAAACCGGGACATATTGTTATCTTCACTTCTGTTATTATGAACTTTCTCTCTTTTTAAATCATGACCAGTTGGGACTCTTGGTGTTTCTTTCTTTGTTTAACTGCTTTGTCATTGTTTTCCAGCGTGCTCCACAAAACTCGGATGACAGTATTTTAATAATACCTGCTGGAATTTTACACTTAATTAAAATACACCTGTGTCCAATACATTAATGAATTTCTCATAATTCCACTCCAAGAAGAAATACGCAGGATCCTTTGTAGCTGCCCTAACAAGTTCCCCTTCCAGAGGTCTTTAGCTCAACTGCAGGAGGCTTCTCTGTGGCAGACAGGTCCATGGAGTTACCATCAACACAGAGGGATGCTCTGCTGTTCCTCTGAGTGTCTCCTTGACTAGGACCAGCACAGAGAAATGCTTTGATCCCAAAATGATGTAGTAGGTCACTGGCCCATGGATGCCTGCCCTAATGACACCAGGGAAAGAATTATCCTGCACAACAGCTGAGGCTACTACTGTGCCCTCTGCCACACACCATGGCGAGATCCACCAGGCCAAGCTGGCCTATAGCTACAGTCCTGTGAAGATTAAGCTTTGAAGAAGGACTCTCATTGTTGGCTCTTGGTTCCCCAGTGACACAATGTGACCAGAACTACCTGAAATGATGACTTCCCTTTCAAGCCCTGGAGGTCCTTTCTTGGGTGGATATGCAGTAAATCCTTGTAGTTGGATAAAAGTACTAGTAAATCCTTGGGTAGTGACCGTGGCTCTACAGTCCTGGGCACTTCATGTCCTGGCTAATTCCTCAGTGTTCTGCCCACTCCTCCTCCCAAAGAGGTGTGCTGTGCTCACCCTGCAGTTGAAGGTGAGCCTTCATGAGCTGAGTGAGTGCCACATATGACTTCTTGGCATGACTTTTAAAAGCACAGAGAAGTCAGATCACTACAGTGTGGATCCAGTTAGTGGAATGTGACTGATGCAGGTCAAACTCGTCCTGTCTTTACCACTATTCTGATGATCCGTGCTGCTTCCAAGATCTCTAATTGACTTTTTGGGATCATAGAGAGGCTGCTCACAGGATAACCAACAGTCAGGATGTTTTACCTCAATATGAGGAATAATCTCTTCACTATGAGGGTGTTTGAGCACTGGAACAGGTTGATGAGAGAGTGTGGAGTCCCCCTTACTGAAGATATTCAAGAACCATCTGGACACAATGCCGTGTGCTCTGGGATGACCCTGCTGCAGCAGGGAGGTTGGACCAGATGACCCCCTGTGGTAACTTCAAACCTGACACACTCCGTGATTCTGTGATCCTAAGAGATCTTTCCAACCTGCCTCACTTTTATTATCAGAAATTTCTCAGTCCTGAAAATCTTTTTCTCTGATCTCTATGGTTCTCTATGACAACTGAGTCAGAAAATTAAGGATTTTGAAGGAAAAGTAGTCCTCAATCTAATAAAGTAGTACATTTTGTTATCAAAACCATAGATATATAAAATACCTAACAACGTGTAGACTTTAGCAAAAATCATACAGCAAGCCTTCTGCTTTTTAAAAAATATTTAATATGCAAGTTCTTTTTTAATTCAACAGGAAGGAAATAGGGAGAAAAGAGAAAATTTCTACTATTTTAGCTGCAGAAATGTGTTGCTGAGATACTTTTTGCCTTGAATGAGTTTTATTTTTCTTGACTGTGGTGTCATAAGATTTGGGGTCAATCAAGTTTCTGATGGAAGAGAATTTCACATTAAGAAAACTCATCTTTCTTTTAGCTCAAGAAAGGCTTTTAACGCTTCTGTACTGTTGACTATAAAATATGGAGCAAAAGGGTAGGAACATTTAATATACTGGAGCTGAAACTAAAACCTGGACAATGAAGCATGAAATGAAGCATGCTTGATATCACAGAGAAACAGAATTAACAAATAGGTAAGACAGATAAAGTACGTAAAAGAACAATCTTTATGAATAAAAGGACACTAGGGTGATTGTAACTTGAAGAAGGCAAAATTAAAGACAGAATGCATTTATGAAGAAATGGGTTACAGCACGTGTAATTATCAAAACACTTAAGAATGTATCATAAAAATATCTTTTCTCCTCTGACCTATTTCAAAACAGATGCATGACTGAATTGCATGAAGAACACCGAGTGCTCCAGAGCAGAAGGTGTGGGAATTTAAAGTATTGTAAAGCAATTAAAAATTACATTAATTACACTGCTTGATAGTACTATATACTTGCCTCTTTTGAAGGAAGGACGCTCTTATGTTTCCAGTGACAAGCTTTCTTAGGGGGAAACCATAACAACTAGGGAAACATAAAGAGTTTCTATAACCTTGTAATCACACATGTCATACACAATGTACTATTTTCCCTCTTTATAGCAGAAATGCTCAGAAATAATATAAAGTAGATGCTTCAAATTATGTTTTCTGTGACAGAAGTTAATTCTAAAGTAAGTATTCCATGAAAGAGAAACAGAGAAAACATTTTTACATGTCTATCATTTGTCCTTAGAGGACACAAAACAAATATGTTTTTTAAAGCTTGACACTGGTATTATTCTGTGTGGCCTGCGGCTATATGCTTTTTCCAGTTTGTAGAATTGAAGGATAAGAAAACAGCTTTGCATTAAGAGGAACACATTGTACAGGTTAATCATAACCATGCAGAAATCAAAATGCTGCCAACAAAATAATGGCGTACTAGTGCCAAGGGAGTCACCAGGATGACTGTGAGGGAAGCTGTGGGAGAATAAAAACTCCTTTGCATGTGGGGAAGTATTTCAGGCATGTGCTTCTAAATCAATTATTGATGTGGCTGAAACAGAAGTTTTTACTACTGTTGACAATAGCAAATACTCGTAAAAATTTAATTGGCTAAAAGTTAATTTCAGTGTTCCTCAATCATGAAATGGATTAATTGAGAAGAGCCTTTTTTAAGATGTTTAAATTTTTAAAGAAAATAAAGCAGAAAAGCAGAATCAGGCAGGGGAATTTAACAAATGTAAAAATGTTGAGAGAAGTGAGAGTCATTACCTAGTCAATATTGTATCAATTAACCAAATTAACCATAGTCCCCAATGAGAACTAAGTAAAATGGCATGATTTTCTAGTTAGTCTGACTCATTCCCATTATCCATTATGTGTGTACATTAATGTGTACAAATCAGACAAACTAAAAAGCAGTGCTACATGAAATGTGGAAGAATTAGACAAAATAGTGTCTGTAAGAATTTTAAATGCTCTAAATCCATTAAATAATAAATAAATCATAACTTGTACCGGTGACAGTTGCTACTTTTGAAGGGGAGCCCTGAGTCTACTGCCAGCTACCAGCTCTCCTTAGGCTGCTGTGGGAACATCAGGGAACCACTTGTATATTGTAAACAAATAGCATCCCAAGACATTGGTAGAAGTACTTCTAGATTTTAAGTTTAGCAAGTTTAAGTATAATTATAAAAAAAGTGAACACAAACCAGATTTTTTTTTGGTTAAGATTTGTGATGACAGTCTGAGACTGACCTAACTTGAACCATAGACTCTTTTGGAAATACTGACACTGTGATTTTAATTCAGCATAGCTGAATAGCATAATATAGCCATACTTAAATAATCGGAATGGAAAACTACACACACTCTCAGAGATCTAAGTGTGATCTCTCTCTCTGAGATCTAAGATCTCAGAGATCTTCTCTTCACTTATGGACTTTATATTTTTAGCCCTAAGTGTGTAACATCTCAATACCTCTGAGAAGCTGTTAAAAAGAATCTGTTCAGAGAGGATGACATGAAAAGTAAGAACTTGCAATTTTATCACTGGAGTATCAGGACAGCCTTTAGTTCCCTTTGAGGGACTTGTGGGTAACCCAGAAAAAGCTCATATATTTGCTATGTCTGTTGTCAAGTGTCTGAACACAGAAGTAAATTCACAGAAATACCTAGAAATGCCACTTGTCCTACAAATTCCCCATATGAGATACTGTGTTTTGAAACTTCCTTTGACACTGCTAGGAAATCACGGAGGAGCTTATGAGAAAGTGTTCAGAAGGCTGTGAGGGTCACTGTAACCTCTGTATTTTCTCTTTCTGGACAGCAGCGAGACTGTAGCATTTCAGAGAGCACCACTGCTGGCATACAGGCTCATCTGATGTTCTGTCACCACTGTTTATTACATAATGCAGTACCCAACAGAGAATGATATAAAACTCATTTAGTTATTTTAATACATAAGGCTTTTGTACATATACAAAAGCTAGCAGTCCTTTCTTATTGAACTTACACTGTTAAAATACAAAATGTTGTTGATTGGTAAGGGCCAGCTTTTAGCTCTGAACTATAATTACAGATGAAAAAAATTATTTGGATTAAACTGTAGAGGAGGTTGTCCTGAGATCATTTCAGCTATTATGTTTATGGTATATAAAAGACACCCACCGCTTATGCTGTATTGTTTTGTGACAACTGTGGTCATCTAACAGGTTACACAAAGCCCTTTCCCATCATAGCTTATGCAAATGATTAGCACAATGCACTACAGTAAATTTGCCCAAAATATATCTAGATCCCAGGTGGGTAAAAGTCTCATTTGCTTTCATCCTACAGTTTGAAGACATGTACATATAATCATTTGTAAGAGTTAAAAAATTCAAACCAGATAATAAACTACAAAATATGAAGGACCAATGGATTATCTTTTGTTTCTATAGTTTTACCAATACTGATAATACAATATCACTATATCTAGATCTAACCAATACCATCCATTGGAAATACATTACTACTGTGTGAAGTTTGCATTTTTAAGGATCAAATTTTTCTGTGGTGCTTATGAAAAGGCTGCAATACATATAGACAGTGGCAAAAGCATTAAGCAGTATGTGTTCCCGCTTAACTGAGGCTGGGATACCTATTAAAAGTCTTCTGAAGCAGCTTATTTTTACAGAAGCTCAACATTTTGTCTGAAAAGGCTGCTTCATGGGTTAATGTATTCACCTATAAATAAAAGCAGTGACAGCTCTCCTGTCAGTACACACTGATGGACGGTTCCTTTTGCCACCATTACAGCCTTGTGAATGTGGGAAAATTAATTTAAGTGGTAGTTAATTTCTAATGAATTCCATTCAAGCGGTTAATATGGTCCCTTGATGTTATGGTAACCTTCATGGATCATTGCATTATGTAAATAAATTCTACTTTATGCTGGTTTATTAAAAAAAGAGGAAGATTGGTGAGTCCAGTCAAACCTTCATATATACAATCCTGCACAAAATTTCTTAAGAAATTGCTAAAAATAGACTGTTTGAGAAGAATACACTTGATATCCTACAAAGCATACCATTCATCTTTATAAGACATCTAATTTTTATATAATTTTGGCAGGATCATCTGTTACTTGAAGCTGAGAATAAGACTTTTGGGAAGGAAATCCTCTTCACTCAAAATGATATTACAAATGCAGCTTGTGTGTCCTTGAGGGACTCTCCAAACCCTTAGATCAGCTGTTTTGCACAAGCATGAACCACTGGACACGTTTCACACATCCCAGCTCCCACCTTATTTCCTCTTTGGTGGGGAGACCTCTGACAGCGTGTGCTCTGAGGAGGATATATCCATGGCATCCTACTCCTTGAAGGCACTTAGATGGCCAGTGAGTTGTTTAAAGGCAATCCTGAAATATGTAAGGTGAGGTATGTTTCCAAGGAACATGAGGTAAGACATTCATCTACCATTTTGGAAAACACAAAAAATATTTGGGAGGACAGAATTATGTAAAATATTACAGGAAAGATTAACTCAAAGGGTATATGGTGTGTCCAATAATGTCCAAGAATGAATGAGAGGGAATGCTTGTACGCAGAGGCAATATCTTTTAAAAGACAATTGAGACAGTAGACAAAAAAGCTGGTAAGCTTTGGCATATGTGAGAATGACTTGTCTACTCAAAAGCTTTTTTATTTTTTCCTAACAATATCAGAGATCTCATAAAATATATAACTTTTCTTACACGGCCTACCTCACAAATTCAAGCATTAGACACAAGTGTGATTAGGATGTTGAGAGGAGTAGAAAGTCTGCTTCATGAGAAAAGACTAAAATGCCTTGTTCATCTTAGGAAAAACAAAGATTTGAGAAAGGACATGGGGGCTACCTAGAAATTAATATCAAGCAGGTAAATTCTCCAGGAACAGAAGTGCTGTTTAACAGAAAAGATAATGTTGACATAAGTGTAAACTAGTTGTGACTGAATGTAGAGCTGGAGTTAGAAGATTAGGAAGAGGAGGGAAGTTCTAGACTATTTGAAGAGTCATTTTAGCAAAAGACACTTAATATTCAATGCAGAATTTAATGTATTTATTTAAATAATATTAAGTAGTTGGCAGCATAGCAGGGAGTTGGAGTTTATCCATTGCCTTTATTATTCTTTTCCATTGATCACCATTCTGTGGACAAAGTGTCCTGGAGCTGACTGTGACCATACTCCTCACAGGCAGCACCTTTCCATGCCTGGAGAGATTACAGCTATGTCATGGTTAAGGAGACCTTAAATGATGAAAGTTTCAAAGGCCTTAACACACCAATGTCCTCTACCTTGTGGCCCTGCCATCACAGCTCTCTGCCCTTCTGCTCATGGCATACAGAGACATTGTCTGATTTACACTTGGCTACACCACCTCTCCCTGTGAGCCTTAATGTCAGATCCACTTAGTTTTACTTTTTACTTTTTCAAGCACTATCAAGGGATGCACCTTAAACTCACCAGAAAGGATCTTCCATAGAAATATTTTTGTCTTTCCTTCCTGTTTTATCTCCTGATTGTTCTTTGAACATTACACATGACGAATCTTAAGCTCTTTAAAAACTAGCATTTTTTTCAAGGTTCCCAATGCAATGACATGAGTGACTTGCAGCCTTTCATGTCTGTGCTTTTGTTAGGTAATGCTGAGAATGTGCAATGGGTGCAGAAGGCCACGGTATGAAGTAATGCAAGGCATGAAGGCCAGCTGGAATAGTACTGGAGACCTTGGGTGGGCTGAAGGAATATTGAATATAAGTTTTAGCCAGTGCTACGCTAGCTAGACACTGACCTGTTTGTGTCTGGGTTTTGTCTGAAGAAAGCATCCTGGAATCTCTGTCATGGATGCAGGGCAGACAGTCAAGTGAACAAGATGCAGGAGCAAAACTGAAGTGGTTTAAACTGATTCGTGATATGCCTTATGTTTCAAAACTGAAAAAAAAAATCCTAGCATACATATATGAATTCATAACTGCTTGAGTAACATGTCAAAACACAACTGCAAATGGGAACCACCATGAAATTTGAATGTCTTTCACTGTGGTTTCAGGGGTTTAAGACAATGATAGATACCCTGTTTTTTTTTATGAGTGACAAAGACTCATAAGCTCAGGTTAAAAAGAATTGGCACAGTAGTAATAATTATAATGGAGCAATGGGTAAAATGTTGTGCTGTTTAACAAACTGAACCAATTTTCATTTTGTTACCTTCAAATGCAAAGTCATACATCTAGAGATCAGACGTTCCAGCTACACCTGCAGAAGAGAGGGCTGGATTAAGCAGAGGGAAGTGTTAAGCAATATAAATCCTTTACAGGTCGTAAAAAACTGACAGCAAACAAATTCTTTACAGAAATCCATAGCAATGACATGATCTTCAAATGAAGGAAGCAGAAGATTACTGAGAACAAAGTCCAGGAGCGTTTTAACCTCAGTGTGCAGTATCACTAAGGCAGATTCTACCTATAGACACCGTGTCCATATTTTTTTAAAAAAATGAGAGGAGGGTACAGGAAAGAGAAATATCCAAAGGTTAGACAAAATATTTTATATTGAGAAAAATGATTAATCTGATTATCTTAACAAAAGATAAAAAGGGTGACTCAGATTTAGTGACTGACTTTTGAAGAAGAAATACAGGAGTCTAAAAATGAAAGACTTAATGAAATTTGGTAACTGCAAATAAAGCAAACAAGCTCACCTTTTTAAGGTGAAGTGACTCTATTTTGTAACATAATCATAGCTGTGTGACTGGCTGCTCATCTATCCAGCTCCAGAGTTGTGGTCTCTGGCTGCAGCCATGTTTTAGGTTCTATGTCCTACCTCTGGTAGAACAAAATTCTTAAGCCTACAGATCAAGTCAAATTTCATATTTACTGTATTTTTATTCATTTAAATACATCAAATAAGTTCTTTTTTCTCTGTGACTATGCAATTGGTGACCAGGATGAACGATCAGGTAACATAAAACCAGCTTGTTATTTAATAGCTAGATGAGCAATCAAAGCAAAACCAAAGTACTTGGCACATAACGTAGATGCAAAAGTTCTTATCTAAAGCCTGAAGATCCTATGAAAGTGACCTATTTTAGATATCCCAGTCACTGCTTTTATAAATATTAGCCTGCCAGTATGAGTCCCTTTTAAAACTGCATAATCTCTAGGACTGCTTGCTCCCAGTCTTTTCCTCATTTAGGTACTGTTCATCCAATCTTTAATCATATACAACAGAAAGCCTTGCATTATGCCTGCTCTTTTACTTACTTTCAAGCACTAAATGGAATAAATCTATTTTTATATCAAATTACTTCACAAAGTTCATATTTTATTCCTTTTTGCACAATGTGGCACATAACAAGTAGCTTCTTGAAAAATACAGCTTGTTTTCAACATTTTATTCATATTTACAGACAAAAGATTTCAAAGACTGATGCACAAACTTCTAGATGAAATGGCAAATTTTTCATTCCTGGAGGCAGGTGGATAACTCCAGCAAGTGACAGCTTCATCTTGGGTGTCAATATTCTCTCTGTACCAACTTTCATCATTTTTAGATCAGGTTCAGTGTCTTCACTGTGATGAAGCTCTTATAAAGATTGCTGCCTCCACTATGAGTGGGATACGGAGCAATAACGAAACTGCTGCAGTTTATCTCCCAGAGGTATAGAAGTAAAACACCACCACTTACCTAAATAAACTGGGCTGTAAAGTGTGACAGTTCAATAACAGCTTCATGGGCAGCTCACCTATTCCTACAGGAAGATAAATTCAGTCCTGGAAAGCAAAGGAGACTGGACAGGTGAGGGCATGCCCCCTCATAGGTGTGGCGAGGTAAATTGTCCCAGCTAGTTGGAAAGAATCCAGCCCCTTCTCAGCATCTGGGACTAACTGGCACAGATATCAAGCTCCAAATTAATAATCTGGTGAGCTGTAATAGAAAGAATGCAAGTATTTAAATGTAGGATCAGTTTTATTAAACTGAATGATTACTTTATCCTTAACTTCCCTGCTTTTAAGTATTGTGTGTCCACCCTTGCTGATTCAGAACTTTGCAATATGGAGATGCTACAGATAAAAATAAATCAGCTTTAGTGTCGGGTGTATAGAGCTCACTGAAACCACAGAAGGACCTTGGTGTTAGACAGAAGATACTCTGAACAGTGCCTGCAGAAGCACGTAGGGTGTGTTTGCACTGTTAAATAAAGAGGAGAAAACAGACTGGCTTCTCACTTTCTTTGTCATTGCTTGAGAATATTTATATTTTTGTTCTATAATTTTATTTATATTTTTAAATTTTACCTACTTCATCTCTAAAAATAATGAAAAAAATCCAGCTGTTAATACTTGACAAAATCATTAGCAACTGCTCTAAAATATCATTCTTGTACTTTTTTTTTCTTTTGTGGATGGTAGAATAATTGGAAGAACAATATGGTGTCTAAACTACTCAAAAATAGCTATTATTTTAACTGAATGCAGGCAACTGATTGTGATGCTGTCAGAATCTGGAACAGTCACCTGTCATTCAGCTAACCTCAGGGTGTACTGCCTCCATCTAAGCATCTTCTTGGTACTATAATTCCTCAAGACTTTTCCCTCACCTGTCACTTTTGAACAGCTGTTGTCCTGAATTCAGCAACCAATACTGTAATTCACGTACACACAACCACAAACAAAGTCTGACAGTCATTAATATACATGAGCTCTAAGATTTATCCTCCAGTTGACCTAAATATATCTCTACCTGTTGCATATCAGGAATCTGACAATCTTATTCCCTAGAACAGTTCTGAGGAATTAAGCAAGTTCAGTTACTCACAACTGCAAGTGATTTTCATAATTGTACAATGGAGACAGTCCCAGGAGACATCAGGTGTCAAATTCCCACTCCACTGTGGAGATTTAGAGAAGAATGAAGATTTTCTGGAGGGAGTAACCTAGACACGTAAGTAGTAGGAAGCCAAAAGCTGAAAATGTCATTTGAACCCGAGTCTTATTCCAGTCTTCAGTGTATGGATTCTTCTTCCTGTGTTATTGGGTACGATTTTCCTCCCTAAAACATTTCATATTCTAACTGCGCTCTCCTTATCATTCCCCTCCCTTTCAGCCCCTAGAGGGAGAAATAAAAAGAAAACACATACAATTAAGGAACTAACATAGATTGGTTTTTTCAGTATTCCAGGACTAAATTTTTGGCCTGAGTAACTTCAGTTGTTGTGTATCCCCTCCTTTGCCAACAGCTGTTTAAGTAGCACAACATTCTGAATGTAATGAAGGATGTGAACCCTTAGCTATCAACCATGAGGCTACTGGGTGACATTATTTCACCTGCTCATTTTGCTGTTGCTGTAAACAAACCTAAAATAAACATGCCATTCAAATTACAGAAAGCTATAGAATCTGGTTTTTTGAATACCTCTGTAACAGTTTGTAAACATCAACTACAAAAAAGGTACTTGCAAGTGTGAGATTCTGTATTCCTGCCTAACAGATGGAAAAATTGAGACAAAGGCAAAATTACCTTTTAAGACTATACAACAAGTCAGTGGCAGAGTACAATTACAGTTCAGAGTCTCCTAGCTTCTAATCCTATAATCCTCTTTCCAAAATCTATTAAGCACAACCAAATATGCTGTTTCAGTGATGGCTATGAATGCTCCATTCTTTTGAATGCTCCACTCCAGGTACAACAAACTGACTGTTCATACAATGACACACGAATTGTTTACAGCCATAATAAACATTTGAATTCAAATTACTTCACATCTCAAGCTTCCAAACAGCAGCCTTACATTCAAGGAGTTTAAATAGGAAAACATTTTTCCTCATTTTAAGTTGTTGAAATAAGATGCCGAGTCAGCACTGTAAAAATCTTGTCTTGGGGCTAAAGGGGAGATGAAAACAGTAATTTATGCCTCTCCTTGCTGCACAGTAATCCTAGCCCTAAATTTCACTCCATTTCTGACTGCAGACTGTATTTCACACCCATCTGGCAAAGTGAACTCATCCAAAGCAAGTCTGATCCCACAAATGGCTGAATTCAGAAAGTCTGGCCAGGTAATGACTGCTGCTCCTCACCCTGGCAATTCACACTTGCAGGTGTCTCTTAACCATCTGACACTGCTCCTGGCAAGAGAACCCTTGTTTGAATATCTCCTCAGTAACCCACCAGCACAGTTTGCTTTGTACCAGTGAGCTGCCTTTTCTGACTGAACCAAGGCGCTGGATGAACTTTTGGAAGCAGTAAGACCACCTGCAACTATCTTTCCTAAAAAGTCCAACCAACCAACCAACAGACCCTCACTTCATCTCACGTCCAATGCACGTCAGTCCTTTCTATCCACTGGAAAAGCGGGTAGGCCTGGAAACCACTGTTTTTTTTTGTCATACATACACATAAGGGTAAGCTCACAAGGTATCACAGAGGTTCACAGTACAGAGGCCTTTCCTTCTGCTGGAACAAAACACACAGCACACACCTACAAATACATACCATTAATACTGAGAATCAGAGCTTTTAAAATATTCAGTTCCTAAGATGCCTTAACCGTCAAAGCACGTTAAAGGTGTAAAATATTTCCAAGAAATTTCTCTGCTTACATTGTATTTTCATGCACAAGCTGCAGGTGTTTAGAAGGTAGTTCTTTGTCATGAGTGCCCAAATTTCAATCAAACCTTTTTAAGTACAGCAAGTTTTCCTCTACTTTAAGGTTCTTTGAGGGGGCCTTATACATTTTGAACCGATCTGTCTCTCTAGTTAGATGAAGCTAGCCTGTTCCTTCCCCTCATTGCCATGAATTCTTTTAAATGCCCCCTAAGATGGATGTGTATGTTAACCAACCTGCTTTTCTCTCTCACTCATTTCCAGTGATGAGACAGTTGAGTGAAAAGACAAACCACCCAACACATGGAAAACCAGTTATTATTGCCTCTGGAATGCTTAGCCACAGCTTTACAGGCTTAGATTCTCATTGTCTACAAGCACCAAGTAAAAATATACTAATTATCTAAGTTATTGCAATTGTAAAGTTGCACAATTATAACGGGGCAGAAAAGGTCCTCAAGTCATCATACTGTCCAATGTTACAGCAACTGCAAACAGTGCTCAACCAACTTCACCTCTTTCATGACACTTTCTCACAGTACTCTGGCAAACTTCTAGCTGTAACAGGGTAGCTTTCTGAAAGTTTAGTTTGGTACAGCTCACTAAGAACTTGCAGTTCAGGGGATGATCAAGCACTCCTTCCTCAAGCAGAGTCATATTGAGAAGCGTGAGGAATACCACTGGTGACTGAAGGAATTTTGGCTCTAATTAATTCATGGGTACCAATCTACTAGGTCATGTTCAACATTAAGCTTGGCTATATCACTCTGAGGCATTACTGCCCTCAGTCATTCTCTTCACACCTCTTGGGAGAGAGTTCTTCCAAGGGACACAAGAAAAAAGAATATTCTTAAGCCTCACTAATTTATGAGTGAGCGTAAAGCTCTGCAGAATCTTAACTTAAGTTAGATGGAATCTGAAATTGCTCACCTGACTTTGAAACTACTGGTTCTGTTATCACATCCTGGGGGGGCGGAAGGGTGTTTAAGAAAAAGAACCACGGTGTGTTGTAGTAATGAACATCAATGGCATTTGTTTTTATTTTGCTTTAAATACACCTCAGAGTCTAGTGATACAGCTTCACCCTTACTGATTTAACAGCGCGGTGATTTTAAGGCTTCCCACTTAAGATGACAAACGGTCCGGACGCCTGTTGCTTCCCACGTCAGTCCTTCGCATTCAAGGCCTGAAATTCTGGCAAGACCGCACCTCGCTCCAGGTGTTCCAAAGATGAAACATTGTCCCCAGCTCCCGGAGGCCGCGGGGCAGCTCGGTGACAGGGACACGGGCACCGGGGGCTCCGGCCCGGGCAGCCGGACACGGCGCCAGCTCTGTGCCCTGGGGGTCCCGGCCGGCACTATCCCTTGCGCTGCTTGTGCCGGGGATTGCTCTTGCAGCACACGTAGAGCCGCCCGCGCCGCCGGACGATGTAGCAGTCCTTGCATCGCCTCTTCAGCGCCGTCTTCGTCTTCAGCCCGGCCGGCAGCGGCGGCCCGGGAGGCGGCAGCGCGGCCAGCAGCCCGCGGGGCGCTCGCCACGGCGGCGGGGCCCAGCGAGCAGACGC
>VWYI01017618.1:0-15908 GCA_013399455.1 Anthoscopus minutus | reverse complement strand
GGGCGAGGCTCGCGCCCGCCTGACCGGGAGTCACGTGGGTGACGCGAAGATGGCGGCGCCCGCCTCGACCTTCCGCTGGCTGCTGCTGCGGAGCCGCCCGCTGCTGCCCCTCCCGGGGCTGGCCGCTGCCGCCGCCGCTGCCCGGCCCTACGGGGTGCGGGTCTCCGCCACTGGCGAGCTGGTGACGCACACAGGGCAGGTGAGCGCGCAGGCCCCGGTGCTGCCGGCCCTCCGCTGTAGGGAAATCCCGCCGGGGCCGCGAGCAGCGCGCTGGTGCGGTGCGGTGCGGTGTGCGGTGCGGTGTGCGGTGCGATGCGGTGTGGTGTGGTGTGGTGCAGTGCAGTGCAGTGCAGTGTGTGGGGTAACGTCATGGGGAGGCTTAGGTTGAACATCAGGAGGAATTTCTTCACGTAAACTGTGGCCAGGTACTGGATTAGGCTGCCCAGGGTCCGTCCCTGGAGGTGTTCAGGAAATGGCTGGATGGGGTGCTTAGCTTAATGCCGCGGTCTGTTTGCCGCGGTGGCGTTCCGTCACTGGTTGGATTTGATGATCTCAGAGGTCTTTTCCAACCTAATTTATTCTGTGATTCTCCTTTGAGCGGGCATAGTGGAAATGCATATTCCAGGATGATCTGTACACTGGAGGCACGCGCTGTTTAAAAAAACACAAACCAAAAAAACCCCTCTTGTCGATTAGGATCAGGATCATTGGCCATTACCGAGCGTTCGCATCCGAATCCCACTTGTGACCCAGCCGAAAAGCTGACAGGTGCAGGAGGCATCTCATGTCAGAGCCTTGTATCTCCGCATTACCTCTTCCCATGGAGAAGCTGAGGCTCGGGTGGGGCCTTGAGGAGGTGCGAGAGGGGATGGCGGGTGGAACTAATTTGGGAAAGCTCTCGCTGTGGTTACTTAGCTGAACACAATAAATACAAAATCTGAATTTCCCAGTTAAGTTCACCACCTAGGTGAGATCAAAGAACAGCATTGTAAATAATACATTTGTGTTCACCTCTGTGATCAGGTTCTTCTGTTTTCTGGCTTTCATGCCACCGCTGACACCACCAGTCTCCTTGTCTTTTGTACTTTCCCGTGTGCAATTTAGTTACTAGTGTGGGAGAAAGGGAAGCTAATTTTTCTGTATTTGTAAGGTGATAATATTTGAAACTAAGTAAACAGTTCAAGGTATTTCATTTCTATGTCTTTGTGTTCTATGCTAATAGTTGTTGTTCTGTAAATAAGATTGTTTATTTTACACGCTAGGTGTATGACGAGAAGGATTATAGAAGAGTTAGATTTGTTGGACGACAAAAGGAGGTAACTCATTCTACTTTTTCTCTTTTTATGGGGTTTTTTCTTTACCTGATAGACATGTCCTCAACGTCGTTGTCATTAAAAAACTCAGAACTGGAAAAACTCCAGAAAACCCGAAAGAAACTAACTAAGCCCAAATCCCACACCCAAAACCAACCAACCAAAAAAAAAAAAACCCAAAAAGAAACCCGGAAACCAACCAAAGAAAAAAACCTTAGCAGAACCAAACTGGTTTGGATATGGGGTTTTTTTTCACTATGATGAAAAGTATTTTAAGGCTGCTTATAGTTGGTTTTTTTCATACTTCCATGATTTTGATAAACTGGGAAAACTCAAGACTTGCTCTGCATTTGTTAAGTGCTTGTATTTAGGGTGTTAGAGTTGTAGGCATTTGAACATCTTGAACTTGGAACAGTTTTTGTTTTAAGCATGTGTTTTAAGAAGTTAGTATGTTTTTAGCACGTTTATATTCAGAAAAATCACATCATTAAATACTCTGCTGAATTGTTCATCTGTTCATATATCTGTTTACATCTGTTTTGAAGCTTAATTTGCTTCTGTGTAGTTAAAATTCTTATCTTTACCCAAACTACATTTTTAATGAGCCTGAGAAGCATTTGCTGAGAGAGTGATGAAACAAATAAAAGTGAAATGTAGACTATTCTGAAATAATGAAGCCTCAAATGTGAATTCTGGTAATACCAGCATCAACCAAGCACAGTGCTATAAAAGTGGCCCTGTTGCTGCTGCTTAAAATTTCACATACCCACTTTATGAGAAGTCCTTTAGCACTGAGTTTTCTCTAATGGTCCAACAGCATAGCTCCATGAGTGATGATCTGCTGGTCTTTGGGATAGAAATAGAATTATTTCAGCTGAAATGTATTCCTCAATGCCTGAGCCTTTGAATAGTGCCTTAGTGTTAATGCTATACATGCTTATGTATAGCAGAGACATTAAATATGTGGTAGATTTTTTTATGTAGTTGCATATAATTATTCTTTTCCTAAATTAACCTGAGCTAATTACAGTGATTTCCAAGTTTTCATATTGGGTTTACCTCACTGTGTGATGGATACAATTTAACTCATGCTGTGTGGCAAAAATGGGGATTCTGCATGTGAAATAATTAAATGAAAATGTCACTTAAAATGCTGAATTAGTTTCAAGGAGGATAGTTGGCAAAGTAGGTTTTTCCCAAGTGTATTGCCCTCATCTCTGCTGCCTCTGTAACTTTGCAGGAATTGCCCTTAAGCCTAATTCTGCACAGGTCAGTGGTCCCTCTAACGTTCCTTTGCCACTAGGCAATTTCAGACTCTATGTAGTGTGGAACACCCAAGGTTTTCAGTTCAGCCCAGTTCTTCCTTTTCCAGCAAAAGCCAAGCTCTTGTCTGCTGAGCAGACAAGCAAAAGCAGACAAGCTGTGTCTGCTGAGCAAGGTTTAATGCTAAGTGTTAATGGTGAAATTGGGACAACATTTACATGTTAAATACTTTAAACAGTCTAAGCCTATTAATAGGATCTGTCTCTAGGGAGTTTGCCATTACCCAGTGTGTTCCAGCTGCCAATATTAGGGTTGACAGCTGTGTCTGTAGTCAATGTTATGTTTCTGAAGCAGAAGCTCTCCTGGTGACTGTTCTTTCTTGGTCGCCTTCCCTTTGCTTTCAGTATGGTCCAGGTGATTGTGTCCCGCTCGGGATCAGCCCAGTCCAGCCACGGCAGCTTTCCAGCCTGGGGGGATGCAGCCTCTGGATTCTCCCCCAGTCAGGGTGTCTGGGCCTGTGTGCTTCAGGTGGCCAGACCCAGGGGCATGGCCTAGAGTATGTGCTTATTGTCCCCTCGGTTCTACCAGCCTAGCTGTTAGTGACATCTGGGTGCTTTAGCTAAAGTCATTGTTTCTCTGTGGAGAACTGGGAATTAGTGCTCTCTGGCAAGGGCCTAAAGCAGGAAGCTGTGAAAAAAACTGAGCGTGGCCACTGCTAAACTGCATCTGCCACAGTCCAACAAGGTCATCCTGCCCTTCTGTAATCCCTAAGGTGGGGCAGGACCTATTTCAATGCTGCCATTCCCACTTCAGCTCTACCCTTTCTATTGGGCTGGTGCAGCAGCTGAAGCTGTGAGGAGGACTCACTGCAGTGCTAGTCTGATTTAAATATTCTCTTCTGCCTTCCCTCTACATCTTTGGACCAGGATCAAATACAATTTTAGTTTTATCTCTTTGGTCTCCCAGTCCATGAGCTGGCTCAGGTGGATAAGTGGGAAGAAGCAGAAACAAAATTGTTAAACAGACACTGTGGAAGGAAAAAAATAGCTCATTGATTTATGCTTGGAGCAAGGTACATCTAGATATGCTGAGGGAATCAGCCCCTTACTGCTGAGTACTGCTGTGCTTTAGTCAAAAGGATATATTGTAACTGCAACCAATTGGAGTGCTCTTTTTTTGGTTTGGTTTGGTTTTTTTCTTTTTGGTGGTGTGTTTTCCTGGTGAATTCCTAGACTGTGTCTTGTTTCATAGGTTAAACCACAGACAGGTCTTAGCTATAAAGGGGATGAGAGGTCTTTGCTTCTCTCTTCCCCCACAAGTACCTTTTGTAGTTAAGAAATGTGGGGATGAGTGGAGTTCTTGTTTCTAATCTTGAAGCAAAGTTGTATAAAACCATTGTTTTATCTCCCTCCACCTTTAGTACGAAATGAAGGATGCACAATTTTGAGTGTTATTAAAAACAGCTGTAAAAGTTCTTGGTGTTTGGCAAAAATTACATGACTTAGAGATACAGCCCCAGACAGTGGGGTCTTGATGTTGCCAATTTCTTTCAATATCAGAACTCAATTTTTTGCTAACTTTTTTTAGCTATCATCTTTTGGTAAGGACAAATTCTTAGTTGGCAAAAGTGACTTTTCCATTACTATACCAAAAAATGCAGATTTTGGGGGAGACTTAATGGGAGGCTTGGTGAGAGATGCTAAGCTGTTATGTACTAGGATTATATAAAAACCTTTTTATATACCATTGTAGTTCCTAGGGATTTATGTAATGGACACATAGCTGTATTTTTCCCAAGGATCTCATCTTTATTCCAATACCAGCATGTGTATACACAGAGCAATAGATAGTGCCTCCTTTGAGTGTGCATATTATTTGATATTCACACGTGTATAACATGGCCTTTGAAAAAGGTGGTGCCTCCTGGGGTACTTTTCTCTGAATTGTGGCAGTAGTCTGCTCACTGCAGACTTGGAAAGTATTGAATTGCTGTAGGTCCCACTGAGGGACAAGCTGCTGTGTCACCAGCCTGTCCAGACATGGATATGTTTTCCTGGTCATGCAGGTGTGCTCTAGGAAGAAACCCTACTTGATAGTGATGTGCATATTCAGGAAGTGTGTATGATGGATTTACAGAGTGGAGTAATGGCATTTAGAGGTTTTTTCCTTTTTTCTGATGCTGAACAATTTGTCTTTCTGACTGTTGTTATACACCACATTCATGTTTCCATGAGATTCCTGTGCAGTGATAGAATAAGGTACATGGCTAGAGGCTCTGAATTACCAGCAGTTGTTTTATCTCATGCCTGACCTTACTTGTTTCACTATTATTTTTGAGTTTATCAGCAGAGATTCTTCTGCAATTTTATCATGTAGTCACTAAAACAGAATACAGTGTTGGTTAAATATCTTCTGTTCTTGTCTACCTGTTCCTGCTCACCTCTCTGTTGAATCTGCTGAAACCTGAGCAGTGATTTGGCCTGTATATCAGGGAAAAGGGATTACTTCTGTAGAGTCTAGTGTATAGTTCATCGATCTGGCTCATAGCAGAGCCAAAGAGTTGGTGGAGGAGTTAAGAGGAAGCCTAAGCAGGAACTTCTCAAAATGGCTGTAGTGGAACTGCCTGAGGAGGCAGCAAATAGCAATTGCTTTCTGTTTGAGTGGGGATGGTATCTGAAAGTTTCCCTCTTTTTCTTACAGGTGAACAAGAATTTTGCGATCGATTTGATAGCAGAGCAGCCTGTGAGTCAAGTTGAAAGCAGAGTGGTATCGTGCGATGGTGGTGGTGGAGCTTTGGGACATCCCAAAGTATACATAAACTTGGTAATGTCATTATTCTGCAAATAGCATGTTTTCCCTGTGCATTCTCTTTTGGAATGCTAGTTTAACAAAATGAAAGGAGTAGCCAACTGAGGTGCTCATTTTATTTGGTGCCTCATACGAATCAGGAGAATTAGAGGGCTTCCATTTGAAGTTATAGAAATCCCTTTTTGAAATTGTTGTTTATTTAGTAGGACAGTATTTTTTAAAAAAGAAATCTAGTGAAGTAGTAAGAACAACCTCTGAGTGCAAAGATGAACATCCTTGCTGCATTTTGGAACTCTATTTAAATGCCACCGTGTAGTTTGACCATACATTTGCAGTATTCTTAGGAATATGCAGTTTATTTTTAATCTTGCAAGTTCAAGGGAAAAATAAGGAGGAAAACCAAACAAACCAACCCCTCTTTCAGTCTTTGGGAATCCTGGTAGTTCTGAAGACTGATTATTTCAGTCATGGCCAGAGAGTGAAGAATAAGTGTTGTCTTATTCTTCTGTTGACAGTAGTGATAATTTCCAGTATATTCTTGTTCTAGAGAGTAAAGATGTGATGTTGATGTAACTGTTGCTTGGGTACTGTTTTCAGGTAGAGCCTGATGGCAGATGTTCTAAAATCTTTGCTTGCTCACCTAAACTTTGACATTTCCTAATGCCCAAAAGAATGGTGGGGAAGAGCTGATGTCCTTAAGTGTCAGTGTTGTTGTGACTCCTAACTAGAATTATAAGCATTTCTATTTTGAACAAAGTAAGAATTTTGTAATAATTCATTTTACCTTATTCAAAGTCAGATGTTTGGAGGTTCTGAATTGTTACTATTAGGAAATACTTCAGCCTTAACTTCTGTAGCACACTCCTGATCTTTATGTTGATTTGTTTGATGTGCGCCACACAAAGAAGAAGAGTTTTGTGCTTAGAGCTTATGTTTTGTGGATTTTGAGATTTATTTTTTAAATTTGTGTTCACAGTCAAGTTATAATTTGTCTGTGATTTAGTTCTTGAGAAATAAAATCTGCAAACAGAATGGTATTAGATGAGCTACTTTTCTCTGGTCCTAGCAACTGAAATCCAGGCTTTTGGGAATGGAGGGTGGTTAGGATTTTTCAATTTTAATCCTTTATTAAGTGGAACCATGAGTTTAATTTTGTTTCACGACTACAAGTAGTTATGTTGCTAAATAACAGAAAATCCCTGAGTATTTAGCTCTATTGTGTTTTGTCATGTTACGAAGGACTGCAATAACACCTTGCAGTCAGTCACACTTCAGAATTTTGTATTCTAAAAAATACATATGTCTTCTGTAGAAAATAATGACACTTTTTACAGCAGTAATTCTTCCTTTTCTCCCAAACATTATCTTCCAGCATTTCTCATGGATTCCTCTGAAATTTCCTCCTTCCTTCAATTAATTCTGACCAAAATTCCTATCTAGGAAATGCCAAATCCTATTCTGTATTAAAATAATTGTGAAATGGTCTTTTCAGATCATTGGAACAGATATGACCAAACTGGCTTAAGATTATGTCCTGTTTGGTAAGAGGATCTTATATTTCTGAAGAGATATCACTTTGTTTGACTTTAAAATTGTATAGTTGAATTTACGCCTGGTAATTGAAAGTCTGGCATAAGGGAAGATACACAGGCTGTGGAAATAAAACATGAGCCTCATACCATCATCTTTGCTTCCAGTGTTTCAGATAAGACTAATATCTATACTTTGGCAATATTGATTGGTTTTAAGATGGCACAAATAAATAAAAGAAAATTTGTAATTTCTTGAAGTGAAACTAGCAGCTGTTGTATTTTTATATTTTTGCAGGACAAAGAGACAAAGACTGGAACATGTGGCTACTGTGGACTTCAGTTTAAACAGAAACATCACTGAAAGATTATCCCTGTGTGCTTGCAGATTTCTGATCAGATGTTAACGTTTAACTATAAATAAACAATATATTTAGAAAGCCAAGATTTGTGAGATTTGTGTTTATCTTAACTATGGAAAGTCCAGTCTGTACATTTTTAAAACCCAGCTTGTAATTTATTTGAGAGCTGAATGGATTTACAGTATCTGCTTTGTACTTAATTTCGTTTTCATGTTTGGCAGACTTCTCACGGGCTTATAAGTGGTGTTTGGCTGTAGATAGGTTTGGTTTGTACTGGGTAGATGTGTATTCTTTTCAACACTGAATGGACTGCAATTGTTTACTGGATGATTAATTATCCTAGGTGTTTCTCTTTTGTCACTATGTGACACTCTTAATTGGTTCACGGTCCAGTATCTATAGCTAGATTCAGAAACGGGAGTGCAAAGATATTATGATACTCAGCATTACAACACTCCCTCCTGGAAGCAAGATTGTCACTCCTGAATTAAGTAGCTGCTCTTGTTTAAAAGAAGCCACCAGCGCCTGGAATGGTAATCAGCATGAACTGGAGATCCACCTAAGCTGGCACATGTGAGAGGTGAGGACATAACCATTTGTCCTCCATTTGAAGGGGTGAGAGTGTATCTTGGGATACACACCTGGAAGCCTCTGTAGGAACTGGGTCTTGTCAGACTCAAAATAGGCCTTGCTCCATTAGAGGTGGTAGTTTCTCCTCCTTTAATACAGGTAATTTGATGCTGAGAGCATCTTCCTGGGCTGTGTGAGGCTGGTTGTGGGACATACCTACCCACTTGCTTAATTTCACTTAGGTAGCATTCTGTCATGTGAGTATGGCTTTCAAATAGGGCTTCTGTGTGGAGCAGAAGGGTCTGAGTTTGGTTTGGTCTTTGTTCCACAAAGCATTTTATCTGTTGTCAGTAAATTACTTTTATTTTAAATGCTGGTGATGGTACATGGTCCCAGGGAGTAATTGCTGCTTGTCTAAAGTTGTAACAGGGTAGGATCCTAAACCTGCTGCTTATGTAGTTAGATTGATGTGGTTGTATCAAGTTGAACCAAATCACATGGGCCTAAAGCTGCTTAACTTGTGTCAATTTATAGACGAGGATGGACCAACTCAGGCTTAAAGCAAGGTCTGAATGGTTCTCTCTGTAGAAGTCTTGTGCTTAGAGGTTGTACTGCAGGTGAGTAATTGCATGGACACCCCTCCTCTTTTTTCATTTACTCCACCTATAAAAGCTTTACTGCTCTTTCTGTCTCTTCCCCTAATTCTTCCCCTCACTTTTTCTCCTTTCCATTACTGCTGGTTTCAGCAATCTTCTGGCCATCAATTTATTCTTTATAATGACTTACATCTAGGAAGTACTAATTAAAGAGTTATGCATTATTGTGCAGTGTAGGTTACTGAGCACTGGCCTTTCTGTTAGGAAGGTTGTAATTTTGTGATGTTAGTGGAGTGGCCAAGTTAACACGTGTTAGCACCTGAGCACGTACAAAGATGACAACAGATCCTTCCATAAAACTGAGTGATTTGCAATCTGACCTTATGCAAGTGATCTGTCAACTGAGCATAAATTGGATGTTATGAACAGTCTTCTGCTGAGTCTTATGCTTGAGCTATCAGTGTCTGTCTTGAAGCATAAATCTGGTTGCATTTTCCTCTGGCTCTCTACCAGTTTGTAGAGTATTTTGTCTGGCAGAGTTCTCATGGTACAATCATCTCTACAAAGAGACCTGAAAGAAATAATTCTATGTGGTCCTCTTCTTTGGACCTTTGATGTTCTAATGAATAATATATCTGCTTGGATCACTGCTGCTCATAATAAATTAACAATGTTTAAATTGGCCCGGCATCTGCTGAGGACCCAGACAAATCCCATCCCACTGGTCTGAATGATGGAATGCTGTTCTTGGATGTTCTCCCTACAGTACTTGTGCTGTGTGGAGCTGTTGACACCCGTGAAACAAAAGCCTCCGCTTTGCTCCAGTGATCTCCCTAGGAAGACTTCAGACTTTGCTTCATATCGGTTCCTGTGGGATAGGTTCATGTGTCTCCTTGGGAATGACTGTTTATATGAAGTCTTGCACTTTGAACTATGCCATCCACATACCTGTGCAAAGGCCAGCCTTGATTTGCAGGAAAAAGCGGGGAAAAGCAAGAACTTAACTTTACTGGTTGCCTCAAGCAGATGCACGTGGAAATGCATGTGTGAGGATAGACCAGAACACATCAGTATCAAAGTAAAGGTGGACTAAACCAGGTAAGTATCAAAGAAGCTTTGCAGTTCTCAGGCCACAAATTCAGACCCAAAAGCAATATGGAATAAAACTTGCAAACTTAGATTCTGTCAGTCACTGTGTTGTTCCTTACAGATAATTCATCCCAGGCTGGAACAACAGTCTCTGATTAGTGGAGTACAAACCATAGTTTATACTCTGTCACTAGGGAAATGTGAAGTACCAACACATAACAATGGTCACAGCTTTATCTTGTTTTACCTAGTAGAACAGATAGGCTTTTCTCCCCTTTATTGCTGCATGTATTAAGGTTGGTGAAAATAACTGTATTTAAACTTCCAAAATAAAGACAATCCATCCTTTTCCTCACATTACTTTGGTAGCTCTTTGTCCTCTAAATAAAAATTAACTAAAATGTATTTATGAAGCAAGTTCTGTTTACAACAGCACAAATGATTACTATGACTATGGCACAATAAGTGAAAGCACTTTTTCTAAAATTTTTCAGTTGTATGGCATCTGCTTGTGCTCTGGAAGTTGCTTTCTCCAGATCAGCAAATAGTATCCCTAAATTTCCCACCCTCTGACTTGCCATTAATACTTGCCCTTTTTATTTAATGTTCTTGCAAGTATCAGACAAAATACAGCATGCTGTAATAGCAATAGAGGTGCTTTTGTAATATCCACATTGTTGGCATTGTTTAGTGTGTTCCTTGATAGTGGTATACATGTTTTGAGGGGCAATACTAGTTGGCTTAGAGCCAGTACTAAAGGAGACCACATGGGTTAAAAACTTATGTTTGGTGGACTGCTAGGAGAGCTGTAAAGTTAAGTGATACATATGTTGTAAATGGTTGTAGGAAAATTAGAACATAAGACTAATAGTAAGCACAACTAAGACCGACACAGAGGACTGAATTGCTTGAGAATCAAGTAGCTGTGTTGGTCTAATGTGAGAGGGATGTGGTGGAATTGTAAAGTGGTGTCAAAAGACTGGCAAATTAAAAGGTGTATGTCTTATATTATGTAATTGTATAATAGGAAGTCAGTGCAATAATTTCCAGTAATAGGCACTCAAGGGGTTGCTCTTTAGCAGCAGCTAAATTTAGCCATTTCTAAATTGGCATGCTCAGGTAATGAGTTTCAACAGGGCTGTCCAATGAGCTTCCTGGAGCATTAATGCTGATTTTTTATAAGCTTTGAAATACTGGAGAAAGAGCACAAAAATGGCTAACGTGCCAACATTCAAAGAGGGTAAAAGGCATGACCTGGATAATTACATGTCTGTCAGTTTGACATCTCTTCTGGGCAAAATAATAAGGGACCTAATTAATAATGAATTAAAGAAGTGTTGTATAATTACTGCCAATCAACGTGAGTTATAGGAAAGCCAGACCATGTCAAGTTAGCATGAGGTATTTTTGATGAAATTAGAAAAAGTGGTTGACAAAGGTAAAAGTATTAATGTAATATCCTCTGATTTCTTTGAAGATTAGAGTTAGTAGTCCATATTTTGATTCAGAAATGAAAGTCTTTTGTAATCAACCAGCAACACTTCACATATTGTACATGTCTTAAAGGGTAGATAATTCTTAGGCATATAAAATCAGTCAGTGTCAAATGAGACTCCTTGCTGAAAGGATATATTCTTGAACCCCTCATGGTGCCCTTTGGCAAGTCCTATGGCACTTAGCTTCTTAGGAGTGTCCTAAATACCCAGTAATAGGTTCTCATGGTTTGCTGAGCACTGAAAGGTTGAAGCATTGTTAAGGGAGAGGATTCAGCAGTGATTCTGTTCGCTGCCACTTAGCCAAGGCTGGCACAAAACTGAATGTGTTTCAATGCAATGAATAGTACAGGAAGAATGAAATGCTAGCCATATTTATTGTAAAAAAATGTATTTCATTGAAGTGGTAATTGTATCAGCCTGATTTTCAATTTATCCTGTGTGAGTAGCAGCCCTAGTAATTTCAGGTTACAGGAAATACTGACTGCTGTGTTTGACTGAGGGAGTTTGTTGATCATCAAATGCTTTGAATTTCCAGTTCAATTCTGTGTCTTAAAAAACTTTTATAAACTTTGGAGGAATAAATGGAGATGAGTTTGGCAGGCACATCTTTCTGAATTTTACATGAGTGCATTTGGTACTTGAATACCAAGTCCAGTTTGAAATCTGTGGTTCATTAATTAATATGACTAAGTTAGAAAACGTTCAGAGAAAGCCATGGTACTAATTAAAAGAGTAGAAAATGTATTGTGTAGTGAAAGATCTAGCAAGCTTTGTCTTTGCATTTCCTTATAAATGAGGTTAAGGGGATGACTTGATCAGGGTGTACCAGTACAAATGCAGGGAGCAAAACCTTGATAATGAGATCTTTAGTCTGGCTAAAAATGGTGAGCTAGTGGCTGGAAGCTATAGTCAAGCAGATTCAGACCAGGGGAATGGAGGCTTCACAGTGTGGGATTTACCAAGCATTGCAGTAAGTTCTGAAGCATTCCTGACTCTATTTTTAAGCTTTGTATTTTATAAAATGTGTATTAATTGAAACAAGACTGGAATCTGAAAACCATTATGGACTGTGTTCCAAAGGTAATTACATCCTTGCAGTGGTCCATTCTCAGTCTTTGAAATGAAATATGTATCAGGCCAGAGATAGTGGTTCCATTGAACAATGGTGCTGTTAAAATGCCTTCCAGACCTTGTTCTGAATAAGATTTAGAAAGGACTTGAACTTTGTTTTCCCACAAAAAATATTCTAGTGGTCTGAGTGATGGGGACTAGAACTTTGCTGTTACAATGTAATATTTGGCTTTGTAGCAATGTGGAAAAAGACCAAACCAAAAGATTATGAAGAATTGTCATCTTCTGCTCAGTGTCTAACAAAGCCAGACAAACTAAATTTAAAAAAAGTCAGTGCTTCAGGACATGGACAATTAGAGGACTTCAGATCTGTTCTCACTTTCTCATTTAAGAGAACATATGTGAAATCTGCATTACCTTTTGGGATGAAAATGTAAAAGGATTGTTTCCATTAAAACTGAAGTCAAAGATTGCAAAGGTTTCTTGTAATTTTATTTTTGGCAATATTGCTTTTGTGGTGCTCTTGATGCTTATACCAGATTCTGGATTGAAGAGACTTATACTTTTCTGAGTTTTGCTTACCCATTTGAATGCCACTCTGGATGCCAGTGACTTCTCACATTTTCCATTGCTTTGATAAAGTAGCTAGCATTCAGCATCTCCTGTGCTGGATAATAGCATCTTCCTCAAGAATAGCCATGGAATAAAGTGTTTACTGTTTAATCATGAAATGTCTGATTTTTATGCCAATTAGCATAAATTAGACATCAGATGCAGACATTTTTGAGAAGCCTGAGACAATATTAGGAAAATTTGTACTCATTGGTAAAACATCTGTCTTTATAATGCTGAGAACAATTGAAAGGATTTTTAAAGCATATTAAAAACCAAAAATAAATCCCAACACTTCCCTCTCCCCTCCTAAAAAAAAAAATCCCCAAACCACCCCAAACAATGATCTTTGATAGTGGTTTCAATAAAGAGGTAGAAACCCCAGGAATTTTGTAAATAGAGAAAATATTTAACTAATTATGTCCAGTGAGCTGGAAAAGAGCTGATACTTATATTAAATAGTGAAATATGTTCTGTTCCAGTCATGAATGGAAAGGATGTTGGGCATCCTCCCTGGTATACTCCCAGTAAAGACCTTTAGCCCTGCAGGACTGGGTAAGTTTGAAAATAGTTGTCTGAAGAGCTTTTCCTGTTACCTCCATTGATAGATATAAGCTCTTGGCACATAGGTGAACATTCAGAAAACTGCAAGAAATATATTTAGTACAACAATATTTAAAGGTGCTGTTGATGACAGCATCTTGCTGTTTATTTTGGCTGTTTCCTGCTCCATTACAAGACAGTAATTGGCATCTGTTACTTTACCTCCATGATAGTTTTTATACACTGTGTCCTGTAACCTTTGTTTTCTTTTGCTAAGATACACAGAACAAGTTTTTATTTCTTTTGTGACTCAGGCCTCAGCAAATTTTCAGCACATTAAAACATTGCTAGCTACGGCAAATAACTTAGCATTAAGAACATTGCTGCTGCATGCAGAAGTAAAAAAACGGAGGGAATCCCCTTTGTATTCAAGGGAATGCATTCACCTTCTTGGGTAGCATAGTGTTGGAAACTTATGCAGGCTTGGTTGTCTGCTTTGCCCTCTAAACTCGTTGTGTCTCCTGTGTTACAGATTTGCTCTGGATGCTCATTCTCTTCCTTACTGTGTGATCTTGCACTTGAGTGTATGAAATTTCGTTGAGCTTGGGTGCACACAGCTGAGTTGTTCAAATCACTTTATAAGCAATTCTATCTCTGTCTTTTACATTCCTCTGCAAATATTTGCATAACCAGACATGGTTTTGTGTTTCATTCTAATTCTGGGAAACAGTTTTGCTTGGTATCAGGCCTTGCCTAATGAGAAACATCCTTGTTTGACAAAAATTTCTTCATTTGGAACAGCTTTTTGTAATCTGCCACCTACCTATTTATAATTTCACCTAATCATAGAAATACAAGAATAGTGTAAAACTTTTCCTAAAACACTCAAACATTTATGGGCCTTACATCTTACAGTATAGATTTTTTCTAATGTCCTATCTTCTGTAAGTTGTGATAAATGCATACTTTTATGTATTTTCTGCATTCCATATTTTGTACAGGTTTTAATATTTTATTTTGGGTCTTCTGGTATGATTGCATGCATCATTGTATGCATTGTATGTGAGTAGCTTATGTAGTTATTTGTAACTTTGATCTGCTATTCCTTCTTAAAGCAGGTTCTTACCTAAAGTTGTTAACTGACTGAAAAGTGCTGAAAACTTCAGAACAATAGTTACATTCTTTCTGTGTATATTTTTTTTCTTTGCAAAGATTGGAATGAGTATGTTGTGTTTGTGGTGGAGGAATGCCTGAACCAGGAATTATTTATTTATTCAATTCATTAAAATTGAAGCTTCTCATCTTCTAGTTTGTGATAAGGATTTTCCGTTCTCAAGTTCTGTCTGAATACTTGAAAAATATGTTGCAAAACAGGAGCATTTGGGGAAAAATATGCCCCATTCCATTAAGAATTTTTTCAACCTCTCATGCACTTTAAGAGTGTTTCATCAATTCTAGTAGCATTTCTGCTTATTATTTAATGAACAAACTAATGATGGGTCAGCACTATTCACTTTATGTGGTGAAGCTGATCACTTTCACATGTGAAGTTGCTGTTAAGAGCTCTGTGACTCTGTATTGCTGTTGGAACAGAAAAAAGAAATTGTTGAAATAAGGTGTGAATCAAGTCTGCTGTGCTGCACTCATTTGATTCAGAGAGGAGTAAGCATGTCAGACTTACTGTATTGAAATTGTTTGTGCTTCATCTAAGGGCAGAATTATAAATAACCTGATTTGTGATGAGCTGTGTGGTCGTAATCCATGACCTGTTTTCTTCTCCCTTCGAAAAGGATACAAAGCTTCCTACTCGGTGAAATATTACGCTCAAATTATTGTGTTGCTCAAGCAGATCATCTTACTAGCCAATGACAGTTCCTTGTCAGGTGGCTTATTGGTGTTTTAGTGAACTTTCATTTTATTTGTCTATTTTTTACATTTTATGTAAATCCTCTTTTAATTTTCAAATAACCTGAGAAAAGTGTATTTGTAAGCAGAAAAGAAGCTGGTATTATAAAATTTGTTGTGGTCTGAATATTGGTCTTTTCTCCATTTCTGTATTTATCATAGATAAAGGTGACTCTCCTTAGTCACCTCTTTTTGAGGTATTCCATACAATTACGTGTATGCAGGTAATATGTACCTTTCACCTCTCAAATATGAAATAACCAGGGCTGTGCCTTGGAGCTCCTGGTGAGTGCCCATAAGGATGACTTCTCTTAAAAATTTGCAGAACCCCGTAAGCAGTTTGAGGCTTAACTTGGAACCTATGTCCACAGTCATGGGAAAAGAGTGTGGGAATACATGCTGTGTGGAATAATCTAGTCTAAAGCTTTCATGGGTTTTGGTGTTGATAGACCAGTTAAGGCTCTGAATGTCCAGACCTCTGAAGAAGTGACCTTTTCTATGAATCATGTTTGTGTAGATAGGAAAAACCCCTATAATTTGTAGGAAATGTCCATTTTATTTCATTTTCAACTCTATTATCCACAGAGTATTCTGTTCTCCAGACTGTCTGGTTTGGTGGAGAGGATTTTTCTGATTTGTGAATCATCTAAAAAAGAGAAGCATGAACAAGGTCCTAATCCATTTTGCATCTAGCTGAGTCTTAACAGACTCTTAAGCTAGCATCTGCTTTTTTCCTGTCTGTGTGATTTTT
>VWYI01017614.1:0-19294 GCA_013399455.1 Anthoscopus minutus | reverse complement strand
ACATTTTGTACTGTAACCCATGACAGTCCTCCAAGAGATGTAATTTCCTAATATGAATAAGAATGAAGCGCAAGTGTTCTGCCCATTCTAATTTAATGGCCCAGAGGCGTGAGAGACCTATACTGTACAATCAACTTTCATAAGAAACATGAGTAAGATTAGGAGGCAAATTTCTGTCTTTGTTAACCAAGGCTGTCTTGGGCCAATCCCTTAAATTTCTTTATATTACAAGGCTGCAAGGTTGTCTTAGAACTTTCAGGTGGTTTAAAAAACTGCTTTGAGTTGTCTTAGTTTTCCCAAAAAGGACCTATTTTACTATATGTTCAAATCTGTCTGTCATTTGTGCAATTGTAAATAATTTTTCCAAGAACACTTCAGTTTTTCTGGCCAATTTGAATGTATGCATCTGTACTGAAAGCAATGTAGGAATATAGGATGAGTTTGCTGGTATTTTATGACTTAGATTTATTCATAACAGGTTCATGCTGAGAACACTGGTTAATACTAGTATTTGCCTGTTATTGTGCTTCTAAAAATGGAGCTTGCCTTCTGTACTTACATGACAGCTGATTCTGATATAATGAATAAATTTGATGTAGCCACCAGATTTATATTGCCTAGGTAAGTAAATGGAACAGTGGTTTACCTTTCAGAGATGGGGTTATCTTGCTTTATATAGCTAAACTTCTACTTTTGACTTATTAAACTTACGACTTATTGGTCATAAAATCAGAATTCATGAGCAATTTTGACTAAGCTGTAGGTCTTTTATTGCATTTCATTTATCATTAACTGCAAGGCGCAGGTATCATCAGCAAAGTCGATTCTGGTATTCTGAGCAACCTCTTATCCTTACAATTAATATTTCTAGGACAGAAGACTCACAGGAAAATAAAAAGTTAACATAAGGAAAATGATGTGAAGTCATAACTTTGATTAACAACAGTAGTGTCCACTAAACAGAACTGATTAATTCACAGAACACTTGATATATTCTTGAAGATTCTAAAAAACACATTGGCTTTTTCTTATATAGTACTTAGGATTACCAGCAACTGGTGCTTTCTGAAAACTGATGAAATGCAAGAGTGTTAACATGTTTTGTTTAATAATGGTGTATGAAGGTACTTCATAAAGAGAGGACACTGAAACTATCTCTTCATCATCTGCTATTACTGACACTGATTTTGATTGAGTTTACACTGTAAAGGAATTTCATTGGAATGGCAGTACAGAAGACAGCAGGGAATAATACAGCTACTCCAATCATTACCTTCAAAATCCCTTTCCAGTCACTGTAGAGTTCACTGCTTCCTGTTTCATACTCTGCTTTAACTGCACCTTTCATATTTCGTATCAAGCCATCTGTTTAAACCAGATAAATTTGCAGCCATTACTTCCCAGCCCTATTTTTTATCTGTCTGGCTTTAAAGAAGAAACTTTCAACTTCTTCTGTTATGTATAAGTGTTGTGCTCAGTTTAAGATAAAAAATACTCATCTTTCCATTTGTTCTCCAGGACATGATGAAATTATTTTAATGTTAGTATTCTGTCTCTGGTAGAGCTGTGTCCTGGGGTGATTGTATGATCTGGTACCTCATCACTTTTTGTCTAGGAATGGGTCTTGAACTGGGCCCATAGAGACAGAGAGGGGAGAGCAGTGAAATTTCTCGTGCTTGCATTCAAAACACAGAGAAATAAGGATTGCAGTATTCTCAGAGTTCTCAGTTCTTCAGAGAGAGAGAGAGAGAGAGAGTTTTTCCTTTGTTTTTTTTTTTTTGCTGGTTGTCCTCATTAGCCGAGGCAAGAAAATTTTCCCCAAGACTGTGAGACTGTGGCCACTTCTTGAACTGCTCAGTTTTCCTCTGGTCGGGAGCACCAAGAGAACCGCCTGGGGCTCCCCAAGCTGCGCTGCAGCCAGGACGTAGAGAGAGGCTGAGCATGGCTGAGACACACCTGCAGAAGCACTTTCTGAATGTGCCATTCCTTCAAAGCAGCGAGAGGTTTCATTGTTTAATATTGTTCATTTTTTCATATTTGTGAGTACTTTGCTTGTGAAATAAACAGGTTTTTCCACTTTACTGTAAGGAGATTTTCCCCTGAGCCAGCTGGGGAAGGACTGCTGGAATCCCCAGCAGAAGAGACATCCTTCAAGTTTCCTCCCAAATTTTGTCTCAAACCAGGTCAAGCTGTGATGGAAGTGTAAATGCCTATTGAGGGCTTTTGTCTTCCTTCCCAAGATTATTGATCAGCGTAATCTTTCCTTTGCAATTTTTCTTTCTTTCTTTTTTGTGATGACCTTCCTCATCATTTTGGTGAATCATTCTTAATTCATTTTAATGCATGGCGTGTTATATACATCCAGTTTGTTACCAGGCATATCAATACTTGTCTTTCTTACTATCAGCTAACATACAAACAAATTTAAATCCATGAGATTGCCAAGGAAGAAACACCTAAATAAGAGATATTTGAATGTCAGGTAATCAATAAACACTAGAGAGTGCTTTGCACAATATTCAGGAAAATTTCCTGAATTGTAGGCAACTGATATATTTTCTTTGTGTAAAATAACCAACATCTTTCTAAGGAAGGCTGTTGAGCATCAAGATAGAAACAAGAGTTAAGAAATTAATTAAAACTGCAAAATAGCCTTGCTGAGCATAGCCATAATTGCATTGTGATATACCACACAGTGCTTTTTTAAACAGTTTGCTTAATATTTGGGCTATTTTTTCTGAGCAATTCTATGTATCTGTTCCCTCACATTTTTTATTGCTTCATCTGAATTGTGTTTTAAAATATGATACGTGAGAAGATATGCTTCTGTCTAGAAAAAGGTTAATCTGATATCGTGAATGAACCTTCTATTTACTACAGAATGCCTGTGTCTATTTACGTCTATGAAATCAGTATTTCTTTTTTTGTTTGTTTGTTTGTTTACAGGTTTTTTTACATCTTGGACAATTACTGAATATTTTAAAAAAGTAGTTTCTTATTCCTTTATATTTATGACTCGTAGTAAAACTTCTTTTTAGACTTTATATTTGGTTTCAGCTATTTGTTCTGTAGTTTTTCTTCTTAAAATCTTGGTGCTTAGAAGCTGAGACTACACCATTAAAACCAGATATCAAAATATAGCAGAAATAACTTATCTACAGTTTTTCTATCAATTTCTATTGTATTAACTACATATTTAATAATTACAAAACATCTATAGAAATTAAAGTTATCTGTAAATTAAAGAGACAATGTAAAAACAAACCTCCTTCCTGATTAATTCAGTCCTTTCTGCTTTTAATACACCCTTTAATACAAGAGTATTGAATTTGAATTTAGATGCCTTGATGAACAAGTTAAGATATAATATAAGAAATTTTAGAGGACAGGTAAAGATGTGCTAGATTTAGGGACAGTGTCAGCTGTAAGGAAAACATATACAGAAAAAAGAACACATATAGAAAGATCTCAATCAAATGTCTTCCATGAAAGAGTAATAAAGATAGTTTTGGAAGTATATTTTAAATAATATGAAATGTGTTTTGTGAAAATGTCAAAAAATTAGCTCTTCAATGCTAGATTTTCCTAAATATATGATATGTTTTTAGTTTAGACTTCCACAATATGAATTACTATGAGTTTATGGGAATAAAACCCCATTAATATGAAACAGCCAGGCTGTACTTTACCTGAGAACCACATAATTTGCTAGATTATGGTTATGTGTAATCTACCTGTATATAATAAGACAAAGTACTTCAGGTCTTCTTCAGTTTAGACTGCATTTTTAGTTTTCTCCAGTAAATAGTCTCCACTGGAAACAAAGTGAGATATATACAGATATTGAATCTTCTGTTGTTTGAGACAATAGATGACACAATATAAGCTAGATTTTAATAAATTTCAAGCATGATAACGGTAGTCAGAGATTTGTTATTGAATTAAAATTAAAATTCCTTGAAATACAAGTTATGTTGTATTTTAAAACACTATGTAAGTGTACTACAAAGAATGTTCCTGTAAGAGATGAGTGACTTTTATTTTTCAACATTCCATTAGAAGTCATGCAAAACAAACGTCTTTTTAAAAATTAATCATTAGAACCAATGACTTGTTCTATGATAATTTGAGGAGGAGGACATGACAACGTTGACAAGAAAGAAGTATTATGAACTACTTTTGCCTCCAAGATTCTGGCTGACTTTTTTCGTACTGCTGTTGCTGTTTTTTGCTTTGTTTCTTTTTCCACTCACAACCAAGGTTTTAACTTAAAACACAAATTTGATTTGTGTTTTGATCTACTAAATTGAAAATATATTTTCAATTTCTCTTGAGAGGAAAGCAAAGTATCCCTGACAAAGAAAGAGCTGTCAAAACTTGCAATAAACACTAATGGCTAATTTTAAGAGACTGTAAACAATAAGAATTACATTTCATAGTGGAAGGATAGGGAGTAAACGACTTCACTGAAATGCAGTTTTGACTTGAAAGTAGTAAATGCAAATGTAAAATAAAGTGCTGCTAAAAGTGCATGTCAAAAAACATTCCCATGACCCTAATCTCCTTAGCTGGTGAAATTGATTAACTTAGTATAAGACATGGAGATAAGAATCAGCTTCAAAATGTGTCTTAAATACAATGGCATTGATGACTTCCATATTCAACTTTAAATGCTTCCTGTGTTCATAGTGGAATCCACATCCCACAGAAAAATATCCAAGTGCCTTTTTTAGCTAGTGCATGTTTAAAAGACTTAGCATGCTATTCTAAAACAATTTAGCATTCAGAGCAGGGAGCTGTCTCAACATTGCAAATAAGAAATATTGAGTATATGTTAATGATTGCCACTATCTGCATCCATTCAAAGTAATCCACCCTTGAAAATGTGTGCCAATTCTGGTTCCTTGAAGTGTGAAGCAGAAAAATCAGCCCACTAGAAGGGCCTCAACAGGAGGGAACTATCTTGCCCAGACAGAGGCACTTCTGAGCATGTGAAGAGGTGATACTGCAAGCATTTGAAAAAGATATGTTTAAAAAATGCAGCTGCTTATGGTGTTTACAAGCCTTTATAGTCAGCCAAGAGGATCAATGATTTGCAGGTATTTCTATTCCCACTGTAAGCATCTGAGTCTTTATGACCTGGCCGCAGGTTATTTTCAATACTATTACAGAAAGCACCACAGAGTGAAACTTGGTTCCTCTGCTGGGCATTGTTTTAGTCCATCTACTTTAGCAGGCAAAACACTGACATCTATCAAATAATTATTCTATCTAAAAGACACCATTCTCTCTGTCTCTATCTTTCCCTCTTTGCACAGTTCTGTATGTGTGCAAGAAACAGATGTAGAGGATAATAATTCCCCAAAATAGCAATGGAACTCCTTTGAAATGCAAACAGAGATTATAGAGAGGTCTTATTAATGATACAGTGTTTTTCTGTTAAACCTGGAAGTTTCTATTTCAGAAAATAGCTTCAGCTGTTAAAGGGCAAAAAGAACAAAGGATATGGTTTGTTACAAGCCTTTCAATTCACCTTTTGCATACTCTATTAAATTCCACAGGAAGGTGAAATAAATAATATTCTGAATGTGACTTTAGAATTGTAAGACTGATAACAAGAATGGCAAATTGTCCTGAGACTGTATACCCAAGAGGCCACTTGCTTTCTTATTTCAGGTCCAATGTCCTTTTGTGCTTGATTAGGGCATCAATTTTTGCTGATCAAGTATCTATGTACATACTACCCTGAGGAAACTTATGAAATGCACATAATCTTTGTCTATTAAGTGGTTGTGTTTCTATCAGAATGCACAGGCAAAGCAAAACTGGATGATTTGTGTTGCTTGATTATTCTTAATTCATCTTTCATGTGTGAGCAAAAATCCCCCGTAAAATTTAGAGCAAAGAATACAATCACAAAGGCAAGATGAAAAAACCCAGATGTTACCAAAAAGCACCTACTGTTGAAATAATTTACCAGAACTTTAAAAAATGTAAAGAATGAAGCTGAAGTTGCTCTTAAAATACTTCCTTTGTTTTGTTATTGAATTCTTGTGCTTCTCTTTAAAAAATTCAGCTGTATAGCCAATACCACAGTCTCCTCCCCTCCTTCTAATTTCATTCAAAGGTAAAATTAATGAAATTCCAAAATTCACCATAAAATTCTCCCCAAGCTGTTAATTGCCAGCAAGGGACCTGCACAGATTATTATGATCTGAGATGTGAGATCATAAATGCATATTAAAGGCAAGTGTTCACAAAAATTAAGGCTCATTGGCAACCACTATTTCTTACATCAGAAGTGTCTTTATGGAGGATGCAAAGTATAAAAGACCTGCTGCTTAATCTAATTTGAAGTAAAAATTCAAAGCATATGTCTGCTAGTTGATAGAGTGCTCTGATGAACTGATAAGTAGTTATTTAAACTGAAACAGAGTGGCATTTAATGGAAAATTGGGAATGTAAATTTTGCATTTAATCTAGGAGCTTTCCCCTCACTGAGTAACAAATATTCAAAGCTCAGGCATGAAACAACCTGTACATCTGCCTGGGAGTGCAGGACATCTGCACTCCCTCTGGAGACCCCTCATCAGCTCACTCAGCCTGACTCAGACCCCAGAACCCTTTGGGGCAGATGAAGAGCTCAAGGTGCTCCAGGGTGGTAGTAACATTCCTGGGCACTGGCAGCAGGGGCCACTTCAGCACAATCTCAGTCACTTGCTACAGGCTCTTCCTTCTTGAGGAAAGAGGGATCCTCAAAGAAAGTCACTGGGAACTGGAGCTGGGAGCAGGCAGGTGTAAGAGCAGAAGCAGGACGGTATTTGAGGCATTAAACATTTGAATGGGAGTTAATAAAGACCTCTGCAAATCACAGCAGAAAGCAGAGGCCACCACCAAGCATCTACCTCAATCCCAGGAGCTCTACAGCTCTGCTTTTGCTTCACCTGGTATGTGATGCTCAGCAAGCAAGTGAAGACTGAGATCCACTTGCCTGGCTGGTTGGTTGGAGAATGCAGCTACATAACCACTGACCTTCTGCAGGCTGACCATCTGCATAGCTGCAGTCTTCCCACCCCATAATAACCAAGAGGGAAAGTGACCCTAGCCAGGGAAAAGGCTACCCCCCTCCCCTGCTCCCTGTTGAGCTCCCCAGCTCTGTGCCAGCTGGCAGACATACTAAGACCCTTCAAATAAAGACAGCTCTGACAGCAATGTTCAGGATGTGTTTAATCAGATTCATCTCTTTATAGGATTGTGCAAATAAAGGGCAACAACAGAGCTGTAAGAGGAGGAAATCCAGTCTGGCCTGGCTCTATTTGATTGAGAAACAGGCAAGAGGAGAACAGTGATCCATGCAAGGAAGAAAGTCAGGGCATCTCTGGGGGACTCTACACTGTCAGCCTTACTGATTCGCTCTGCTACAAAATTAGGAACAAGATTTCAGCCTGGCCACGGATTTGCTCTCATCTATGAATCTCCTCTGTAAGTAGTCTCTGGAACACAGCTGCCAGCATTGTGGGCACCCATTGCAGTTGGCTGCACATTTCCCAGCACTGCCAGCACAGAGGAACCAGGAGCTGAGAAGTCAAGATGCTCTACAAAGAAGCAGAGAGCTCCCAGCTCAATATCTGTGGGTGTGCAGGAATGCCAGGAACTGGCATGACAGTGTACAGCAGAGTGACTGAAGAGGAGGCCAGCTCCCTAATAAATGCTGCAGGTATGCTCCTCTCTGTCTCTCTCCAAGGATACGGGAAATCAGTGGTGCAGAAATTTGAACTGTGGAGGATTATAAATGAACAGCCTCCTGAATTCCGACACAGGCTATCTTGTATCTCGTATCACTGTTCACTTGGGTGAAGGGGTGATGCGGAATGCTATCACAATGGCTCAGGTCACAGCATTCACCCACATACGCATGGGACCAAGACTGCTCAGGCTAAAGTCCTCTGGGAACTATTTTAAAATACTCATTCCAGAAAATCTTTTAGAAGCTGTTTTCTCAGGGTCCTGTTAGTTGGGTGGAAAATGTCTCAGTAAGTACACAATCTGTACTGTAACAGATCCCAGACAAATGCCAGGATCAAGACCCTGCAGCCACAACTCACTCACTGACCCTGTGTGTTGCCTGTAGAACCATGTCCCAGCCACCTTTAGCACGCTGCATTCCTTGCTGAGGAATGCAAGATGGAAGACTGAGGCAAAAGAACTGA
Source organism: Anthoscopus minutus (assembly GCA_013399455.1). Classification (NCBI taxonomy): domain Eukaryota; kingdom Metazoa; phylum Chordata; class Aves; order Passeriformes; family Paridae; genus Anthoscopus; species Anthoscopus minutus. Next base: position 11,084 of record VWYI01017614.1, on the reverse strand, counting down.
TGCTGGAAAAGCTCCTGCACTACCAGGGTCATGACATCCTTGTGCTTTCTGTAGAAGTAGACAACTACTGCCCCACATCACCCAAGAGTCTATAAAGGAGAGGTGGAAGAAGTAGTCACCAAAAGAAAATCTCCCAGCTTCTCCAGCTCTGGGCACATTGCTGCCCCAGGCAGGGAAAACCACAGTCTTAAACAGTCTGGTTTGTATCAACAGGACTCCGCAGTCCTTACAGGACTGGGATTTTTACTTCAGATGACACACAAACTCAAACCAACCCTGAGCAACCTTCAGGCTGAAGATTGAAGAAAACTGCTCTCCTATCACAGTAATAAGCAAATGACTGTAACAAGCAGTAACAGCCAAGCTAAGCAACTGTGCAGCTGAATTATCATGGCACCAGCTGAGCATTCTTGCTGAAGTCTATACAGGAGTCAGGCTTGAAGAAAAATAAGATAAAAAAATGACAGACAAGGAAGGGGGGCAAGAAATGAGAGATGTCTTCACAGAACTTAATTGCTTGGGATGTTGGTCCTTCATACAAATAAGTTTACTTTGCTATATAAACATTCATTTCCCTCTAACAGGACCAGAAGATTCAGCCAGGACTGAAAATGCCCCTGTGCTACAATATTGACATAACTTATGCTCTGTTTGATAAGTGAAGAGATAGCAGAGGCTACTTCCACAGGAAGAAAACATATACCTGGTGATATGAATGCAAAAACCAGCAAAACCTGGAACTACATCTTTGGCGGGACCCATAGCACAGGGGTAAAGGAATTAATGTCAGGAGCAGCAGGGAAACCCACAGTATTGCCTTTCCTTGGCCCCACAATCCACAGGGATGGATTTCATGTGAGAAGCATTCCAACAATGTTTGGAAAGAGAAGCAGCTGACAACTGGGAGTATTTATGGTTCTCTTTCTTCCCTGTGTTGGAGGGCATCCTTTGTGGGGTGTGGGAATGGCATCATGGACAATGGGGCACTTCCTTCAGGGAATCCAGAAAGACACACTCACCTTCCAAGAAATCATGGTCCTGAGAAGAGTGATTTGGAAAGGATGGGTATGAGAGTCACGGAGAAATAGGGGTACTGTCCAGGATGGTGCTCATGACTGAGGGAAGTGTCCCAAACTGTCTCTCATGCAGGGAGCAGTGGGCTGGCACTGGGGTAGCCTTTGGCATGCATGGGGGCCCTTCTGAAGCCCATAACCTGATACTCTGAGTGGGAGCTACAGACAAAGCTTCTAAGAGCATCTCTGCTGGGACAAAGGCACAACGGCGAAGCAGGGGCTGATAGGAGAGGACAGGGACATCACAAAGCCAGAGTCAGGCAGAGCTGGCTTCTCCCACCCAGGGATGGGATGGGAGAGAGACAACCCCAGCCAGCTAAGGATGTTATCCATGAATCTGAGACAAGCTGTGAGGAGCCATCTGTCCTTGCTTCTGCTGTCACTCCTACCCATGGAACTGCAGCCCTGGCCCAGAGGCTCCAGAGGAGAAAGTTTGTTGTGAAGGAATAGCACCTATATGACACAGAGAAAAGCTGTTATACATACAAGACATTTCCATGATTCTCTGTGGAGACTGGATGTTTATTTGGGAGAGAAATGTGGATGGGAAATAAAATACAGAACTATTGGAAAATCCAAGAGTAAGAATAGCTCAAAGTGGGTAGCTCAAGAGAACTTGTGAGGGGAACTATACACTTGTGCATTTTTTCACTCCTGAAGCAGATACTTTATTATCAGTGCTGGAAGTCAGATATTGGCCTAGTTAGACCCATTTCTGGTTCAGTTTTATGTTCTTGCAAGGTAAGAAGGGAGGAAAAAGAAGGTCCCAATAAATTAAAATTAAGTTAAGTATTGCCATCTTCTAAGCTATGTAGGAGGACAGAGGAACTGAAATGTAGGTGGCAACAAGCACTGTGGTGACGAGCCTTAAAAGTAAGAACAAAAAGTTCAAACATTCCTTCTAAAATAAACCAGGAACTGTCTGTAAAAGAAGAAGTAACTCATTGTGTATGGCAAGAAAATAATATGCTTTTGACAGAAGCATGTTTGATGCATCGAAAAAGAGCAAATTAGGATGAAGAGGAGGATTGCAGCAAGTGTGCTATATCACACATGAGGGAATAATTTTTTGTAAGAGAATATGTAGACCTTGAGATGAGCTCCTACTAGTCATGCTTCTTCCAGTTAAGGATTCTAGACTGTGAAATCCAAGAATACTTATTGTGCTGCACCTGGGAACACAATGGTTTTACTCTGGATTCATAATCAAATTAGGTCCCACTATGTTTGCATGTAATACTAGAATTATGAGTCATAAAGCAGATGAAATTACACTGGGAGACCTCTTTCTGGTTAAGAGAATAGGAAATACTTAGAGGTACTTATTGAAAGATTAACAAAATGTGAAATGACCACAGTATACTTTGGCTTTGACCTTTAACATTCTTCAGTTTAAGAGATTTCTTCACTAAGACTTCTACTACACAAAAGGAACCAGAAATAATGGGGAGTACCACTGAGAACGAGTTGGAGAAAATGTAAAGAGCATCTTTTCCCATCATTAGACATCACTGAAGAGAGCTTGACACTCCTCTCTTTGCACCTTCCTTTCAGTTTCATTGTTGAGGCTCCTCCTCAGCTCACTGCTTAGCCTCCAAGCTAAAAAGTCTTAGGTCTCTCAGCCTTTCCTCACAGGAGGTGTGGTCCAGTCCTTTTATCATCTTGATGGTCCCTCCTTGGAATGCCTGCACCTCTTATGCTGGGTGGCCACGCACCGAACGTCGTGCTCCAGGTCTGAGTTCACCAGAGCTGAGTAAAACAGAATCATTCCTTCCCTTGACCTGATGGCAATTCACCTCCTAGTGCAGCTGAGGGTACTGCTGTCCAGCAAGGGCCTGTGGCTGTTTTCATTTTGGTGCCCACAAGGGCTCCCGGATCCTTTGCTGACAAGGTCCTTCCCAGCCTGTGCTGATGCCTGGGGTTGTACCTCCCCAGGTGCAGGACTTTGCACTTTGAGTTACTGAACTTCATGTGGTTCCCGTTAGCCCTTTCTGCAGCCTGTCCAGGGCCTTCTGGATGGCAACATGCCCTCTGGTCCATCAGTCTCTTCCTCTGGTGACTCCAGTTGGACACCTCAGCTCTTTTGCCTCTCTTTACCTGAAAACTTACCGTGTTTTTACACAAGAAAGCATACTTTTTCTAAAGAAATAATACAGTCTGTTCAGTAATAATACATACAATCTGTTACAGAGTAGAAATTCCTTCACCAGCAGTTGAAACTTGAAATGGAGAAGTAAACTGGAATACTATTGTCTGAATTTACCGTAAGTTGAAAAGTTCTCCCAGATTAGTTGTTTCTAACCTTTGACACTTTCTTTAATGCAGGAACAATTTCCCCCTGGATTGACATCCCTTACATCTCATTCCATTTGGAGATCATTTGCAGGATCCTGAATATCCAGCAAATTAGTGTTGTTTGGCAGTCATATATCAGACTCAACAGTGTTCAGTGCTGTTGTGTCAGAATAAGATAAAGTTCAAGGTGGGTACTGTCAGCCAGCTCTGAAGTATATAGTGGGAATAACCTCAAGACTGCTGGCAAAACAGCTGTGACATAAAGGTCTTCAAGGAAAACATGAATAAATATTCAGCTTATCTTTCCAACACCAAAACTTGTTAAATGTGCTTAAAGAACTCTTAGACACTTAAGTCTCATTTAGTCAAGTGTATGTTGTTCAGCTCTTCTTATTTTTGTTGTTAGTCCTATTCAATCTTACAAGTATGGTTGCATTTATGGTTCTAGGAATAGAGTAACAAACGGTAAAAATAGAGGGTGGATATATACTATTACTTCATTAGATATATACCATTATTTCACTTGATCTTTACATTAATTCATTCTCCTTTGCAGACAGCCAATGTTATTCAGTACTTGCCAAGTTCCCTTCATGTCTGCAATTCTTAACCAGGCTAGGGTAGTAGAGAGGTTGCATATTAGATCACCTTTTATCCTATTCACAGTCTCGTACACCATTCTCTTTATGATAAACCTGTCTGCAACATTTTCAGCAGTTGGTCATTAAAAATAAATATACCATCAATTCAACTTCATAAGTATTTTAAAGGTGGAAACAAACAGAAGGCCCAATGATGTTTCATCAGCTAGTCTCCCACTGGTTTGATTGCTTGAGAATGGCCACCTCAGTTCTCCATAAACTCAGTAAACAGAACTGAATAAGACACATACTGTTCCAGTGGGAACTTAGTAGCAGGGGGAAAAAAAAAGCTTTTAACATTTTTTTAATGATCTCTGTAACTTTGTCATTTGTACAAAGCTGGTTTTGCCAAACCACCCACAAAATGGCAAAAAAAGGCTCGAATTATTAATTGCCTGACATATTTCTTTTGAGGAAAATATACTTAAAAGGACTGACTTGTATTGATGTTATCTTGGGTTCTTTTTAGTCCCTGACAGAGGATTGTAAAAGGATAAGCAGGACTGCTAAACAGATGATCATTCCTTAGCCAAAAATTGATAATAGAAAGTGACTTCTTGTCACTTTCCATGGCATCAGATAATTCTTGGTTTATTGGCCTATATCTCAACAAATTATTCCTGTGGCTGCAGGATGAGTGAGTCTATATCTACATATATGAAGCCAATTGGTGTAATATCCAAATGCCAAAACACGTGAGAATGTATTGGACATTTAGTCCTGGGGCATGTAGTCCATTCCTGAGATAGGTGTCAAATTAATTTAGAATGTTGCATGGTACTACAGAGAATGTTTTTCTAGCTCTAATGAAGTGAGTTTATGTAAAATTTTGAAGATTTTTACCAATATTTTTGTCTTTTTTATTGGATAATAAAAATAACTGGAATTCTTGTTTGAGGATTTAATTAATAGATGACATATTTTACTGTGGAGCTAGTTAAATTATAACACTGTAGGCCTCACAGACTATATAGGTGATAGTCTAAATTAATGATTAGGAGTCCTGTGAAGAGAATTTGTTTGGAGGCCAGAGATACAGAAGATAGATTGAGAAAGAACATTTGTTTACATTTCACAAAATTGATCGGGAAACGTGGCAGAAGAGAAAGGATGAATTGTTGGGAAATGAACTAAAGGAAGGGGAGAGGGGTAGTGACAGGAAAGGAGAGGGTAGAGCAGAAGAGAGGAGGCCTCATGAGTTGTTGGATCCCAGAGAAACTAGCAATGACTTTGTCAAATAACAGTGTCATGACCTAAGGGGTTATTGGGCCTGTAGGTGGGGAGAGATCATGACTGTATTTCCACAGAATTCCATCATACACAAAGACACAGAGGCTTTGTATATTTCTGTGCTTTATTACAGATTACCACAAATACCACAAAAAAATAACTGTAGCATGTATACTACCCCAAAAATCACTAGTAGCAGGTATATCTACAATTAATGAAGTGTATATATTTATATATAATGCTAATATAAATTACTATCAACAATCAAATACAGCACCAAACAGTAGCAGAGCAGCAGTAAATACAGCAACATCTTATATAACAGCAGCAGACAGCTAGGAATATACTGCTAGAAGGAGTAGCATACCGGCAGTGTAGAAATAGATGTAGTAGCATACAACTAGATATATACCAGGCATATACCACAGATATACAAACATATCATTGGTGAATGAGATTTGATTATCAAGAGTATGACACCAGATATATTTATGATAAATGACTTATATGGATATATACACACACATACAGAGATATATATATATGAATATCAAGTGAATATTACAGATTTCAGAATATGTCAAACTGTAACAAAAAATAATTTGTTCCAAGAGGGAAGATCTAACTACGCCAGGGGTGGGAAAAAAAAATTTACAAAGAAGAGGGGAACCAATAAGGTAACAGGCAGAGTCTCATCTCAAAAATGGTTGTGTAAAGAACTCTAGTGCCAGCCAGGCATCCCTGGGGGGGAATCCATGATCCCTTAGAAATTTTGTGTGGGATTCCATCTGCTTAAAAAGAGTATATGCAACATGAGAAAACCTCAGAGAGACACACTGCATTTTTGCTTTTATATCTTAAACATAATAGGGTACCACGTTTTTAAACCACCTGTTAATTTTGTCTTTTTCTCCATATCAGCTGATGATGATGATGATGATGATGATGCATTCTCTTCTTTCAAATAAGTTTTATTTTTCCAGACTTTATCACTCTTTCACACGTCACTGTATTTTGTAGTTACACTTTTTCAATTTGCTGTTAATCTTTCTCAGCTTTGCACTTAAGTCTTGGTGGCTCAGGATATCCATGCTTTCTAGGCATGGCAGCTGTACTTTGAAGGGGCCAATTGCACTTTTCAAGGATGCTTTTGATTCCAAAGCTTAATTTCCAGGCTTACAGCTCCCAGGCTGAGGCAATTTCTCTATCAGTATTTTTCAGCAGACATTTTCTTCTATTCGCTAATTTTCCTCTTCTATGAAAGAACATGTCAGATGGCAGCGGGGCTGGGAGATTTCACTGGACCTTAGGCAGATTTTTTCTGTTCACAAGCAATGCCTCCTTATCCTTGCTAATGCCCTGCCACTCCTCCTTATTCCTAGTTGTTTATACACAGAAACAGAAACTGGGGGTCTGTTCCAGCTGCAAGCATCTAGAGTCGTTTAAAGAAACAACGCAGCATGGGGAAGTGGCATTAAAGAAAAGAAGGATCTTTTTTAAGCTCACTTGCCCTTTACTATTCTGTACCTCTTCTTCACTCCCACTGATACAGTGTCAAGAGAGACATTAGAAAAATGAGAAGTCAACAGTGAGTGAAATCATGGACTTTGTCTTCCCCACCTTTGGGGAATAAATAATACAGGAAAGAAGGAAAAAAAAATCCAGGGTCCCAACTTTTGTCAGTCTTGCCCCAAGCCAATGAAATTTAATGTGATTCAGTCAGAAGCTCATTGCCATGTGAAAACAATTTGGTTAGGATGAAAATCTGAAAAGGAAAGAATATGAAGACAAGACAGACCAGACAGGTATAATGAATACTAAGTTACACACACAGCTTTGCTCCAAAAACGTTTATAAGCCATAAAAAAAGCAGGCTTTCCACAAGTGTGCACTTCCAATGAGAAAATAAAACCCTGTTTGATTCAGACATGACTGTACTTTTCAGTATTCTTTGATTGTGACCAGCATTGACCAGAATTTTTAAAGTAGAGATTTTTGTCTTGTTAACATAATATCAGTGTCAATTATGTCTGTGCGAGGTAATAAAAATTCAGATTTCACAATGAATTTCTGTTCTGTGGCAGACATCATCCTGTTGAGAACCTTCAAAATGGCCTGTGAAATTTAAAATGTGTAATTCTGGAGCCAGTGAAATCATTGGTTCAGTCCCAATGTCAAGTTAAATTTAAAACTTCCTTTTCTATCCCGGTATTTGTACCAAGTTTCTTATGGTTTTCGTGTAGAAGGAAAAAAAATTAATAAATACATGAAGAGTTTTGAATATCAAATACAATTGAGACATTTTATTTTAGATCACAAATAGAAAAAGTGAAATTTGATTATTGAATTGATTGTTTTTAATAGTTCATCAAGTTCTAATTCAGAGACAGCTGGATTTTTCTATATAAATGAAGATAAAATAGTGAACAGTTATTTGTAATTTAAAGATTCTTTAGAAGTTTGATACTATTTCTTACTGCCTCTATTTTTTTCTCTGTCTCCTCAAATTATTTTCATTAGCAGACACCATGCATTTTTGCCTCTGGCCATGAACACAGAAATTAGTGCCAATATATTATTTAGAGAAGTTGATCAAGTCTTTCTNATATATTATTTAGAGAAGTTGATCAAGTCTTTCTAGTGTGGGTAGAAAAAAAAGATAGAAAAAGAGGGTACAATGTACCATCTTCTTGCCTTTCGAGAGACAGACTTGAATGCTGAATGTGAATTAAATTAACTTGAAAATGAGATGAAATCTTATCCATTCTGATTCCCTAGTCACAATTAAAAAACCCAAAACAACAAAACCCCACTCCTCTCCTAGTAAGATGAAGATTGTTCTATTTAAAAAGCAGACAGTAAGCTGAAGTGGAGATGAGAATGTCCTACTTTTTAAGCCTATTAACAAGGTTTCAAATGTTCGTATTTCCTCTGACCTTTGAATAAACAAAATGAACAAACTGCCCAGCTGATGTGCACTACTTTTCAGAGTGTTAATACAAAGGAACTAAGGTGCATTTGATGCATGAAAATGATGAATAACAATAGAATGCATCTGGCAAATGTGATACAAAGGTTAAAGTCAAGTTCACCACAGAAATAGCTGCATTTCGATGGAGTAGTTGCATTTTGATGGAATCAAGTAATCACCTCTTTCTCTTTTTCTGTGGTGCATATATAGCATCCAAAACAGATTACATAAAAAATATTAAGATTTTAAAGTCAAGCACTAAAGAGCAGGTCAATTTCCTAAGAGAGAATCATCATAAACCTTAAAAGTGCCCCTTGTGCAATGTTTTATAACTGAGTTGTAATTAGAAATTAGTTTTTTAATAGGAAACTTCTGGCACTGGGGCATGAACAGTATAAGGACAGAGTTGTCCTTTGTTCTACAAGAATGTGAAGAGACATATAAACCACCAGCTCCATTCCAGCTTTCAGACAGAGGGACCCTTTCACAATGTCCAGACTCTCCTTCTCTTTCTGCCATTTCTCCTTTCCTTTTTCCCCAGGTATTTTTTTTTTAAATTTAATTTTATTTTTCCCCCAGAACCTCCAGTCTGTTTTCTCTCCCTCTTTTTCTATTTGTATTTAAATTCACAATGCTTTTAACCCAACTTTCCTTTTTGCTGTATTAGCCTCTGTTTCACCCACATTATCCTTTTTCTATCTGATTTTACCTTCATTGCTGTATGATGTTTTGCCCATTTTATGTGGTTTCCTTGGGGGTAAAGTTGTTGCTGTATTATACAGTTCTTGCCTGGCTGAAAACCAAAATAATGTTCTACATGTGTATGTACAGTTTATGTCCTTGAAGGTGCTAAACAGTGTGAAGAAATGTCACTGTGCAGCAGAGTCACTTATGTCAATGCATGAAGAAAGCTCTCTTTGCATGAAGACACGTCAGATTGCCCAATGCATCAAGAGCCCTATATGGGTTGCATCAAATGTGCCACAATGGAAGCCACATAGGGAGTGTGGCCTCTCTTCTTTTTCCATTGTGCCTCTATTCTTAGTAAAGCAATCTCTTGTAATATCATTGCTGTCTGCAGTGAAATTTCCTTGTCGGGTACACAGAAAATTTTTAAGAAAATACTAGTAGCTCCTGAGATATTATCCCATAGTGGTTTCAGATTTGTTTTTGCACCTCATTATATATCTTAATTTATACTTGGTATCCAGTTTAATTCATAGTGCTTTTGCTTACAGTTCTACGAAAAAGTTGTTTACCAGGTGAATTCAGTGGCTTTCTAATACTGCAATTTGCTGCTGCAAAATCTTGACAAGAGACCATGTGTCTAACCTTCTTTTCAACAGAAAACTCACAGGAGTCACTGCAGTGAAAATTTCCCTGAGATTTTTAAATTTTTACTGGAGTGAAAACTGCTGAAAGTACTGGCTAGCTGTCCATTGTAAGGTTGCCATATCAAGCTTGCTCTTACTGGCAGTTATAAAAAGAGATACTTTCGTTTTAGTGTTTTCTTCTTAGACAGAAACTTCAAAAGTATGTGCAAAACTTTAGGGAAGGCCAGAGTGTTATTTTCTGATGGCACATAATGAATTCACATTGCTGTTGCTTGGCTTACAAAGCTCTATAACCTGTAGGTATGGTTTCACTATATTTTTGCACCCATGTAGTTTTTGAAGAATCTTCAGTGGCATTTTAGAAATCTAATTTTATCCTAACTGGCTGTTCCTATCTTACTGCAGGCTCCTCTAAAAAGGCAAATCTACCAGTTCAATTTTGTGACTGACTGCTGTTCATTAGACATCTCTGCGTTATACCATACTTAGATGACAGATCTGGACATGAAGTTTATCTTCCCAATAAGCTCTTAAAAGTCTCCCTTGCCTGTGCTAGAAAGGTTGATGTTTTGCTGGATCCCCCCCGCACTCTTTTGCGGTATTAGCATGTCGTGTTAACACCTTGCTATATGAAATAACACCTGGGGTTTAGTTTAGTCCAAGAACTTCAACTTCCCCCCCCCCAATTTTTTGTGTTTATTCATGTTTCTTTATTTAATTATATCTGCTTAGAGACCTCTACTTTTCTTCCTTCAAAATTAAAATTCAGTGGACTTTACTGCCTTCTATAAAATTAAATAATAGTTACATTTTTCTGTGACTTACCTTGGATATTACCTGTAGAAACTCTTCCTCAAAAGAAATTTTGAAAAATTTGAAAATGCAAACTTTGTTTTTCTGTTTCATTGTGCAGAAATCAGCTGACTCATGAAATCTAGAAAAATACTTGCATGGAATACGTGTTCCAGAATTTTCTACTCAGCAGTATAGAAACACTTTTGTCTTTCCACACCTTTATTTAGCAATAGATTAGTGTACTACAAGCCAAAGCATCATTCTTTTTTATTAGTTGCTTTCTTCCTTTGCTTTCACTAGAGTGATCAACTAACTTAAAAGACTTTTCTTCTTTTTCTGCTTGCTCGGTAATTTCCAGAGAAACAAACCTATCCATGCTCTCCTTTATCCCCCTTCCTCAGGTCAAAAGAAATTTCATTGGGGCAGAAAATTGGGCCTCTTTAGCTCTCTTCTATACTTTACTGACAGCTTTGCCTCTTCTGAGAGCAATTACTCTTGAAACTTTTCCACAGCTGTAGAATCTGTCCTACCAGTGAGAACAACATCTTGTAAAAACATGTGGACATGACATGTTTTGAATCCGGTAATTGGTGCTTTTTTCTCAAGCCCTTTTATAAATTGAATACATGTTCCTTCTCAAGCACTTGACATAAAATTTCTTCAGAAAGACAAGCCTTTGAGCCTGGAGTGTCATCTGTTTCTTTCCTATAGCCCGTGTTTTTTGTTTTGTTTTGTTTGGTTTGGT
>VWYI01017613.1:0-26297 GCA_013399455.1 Anthoscopus minutus | reverse complement strand
ACATTTTGTACTGTAACCCATGACACTAATCCTGATTCCTGTTGGCAAGAAGCTAACTTCATACTGCTCGCCAGGCTAGGTAGCACTGAGCAGGGTGCAGAGCTCCATGTGCTGCCAGGCAGGAGCTCCATGAGGTCAGCTTTGTGTCACCAGGGATCACATACCTTTGGGGCCATCACTGGGAATCATATCCCTGTGGAGCTGTTGTTGGAGTCGATCTTGTGCCTGGTGCCATAGAAGATGCAGCAAGACATGGAGAGACCATAAATGCTGTGGCACAGGTGAAGTGCATTCAGAGGGATAATGCACCAACAGATAGAGCTGGAAAATGGAAAAGCTTTTGATACCACACACTTCACCCCTGTGCCCACATTTACTTCTTCAGGGCTATAAATGGGCTCTTTTCAGCCATGTAAACAACCAGTTCTGCCTGTGAGAATGTAAAGGATACTCCCTGCAGGGATTAAAGTCAAGGGGGAAAAACTAATGCCAAGCCACACCATCCACCAGAGCAGGGAAAGAGGTTTTGACTGCTTGGGGAAGGAGCTGGAATAGACTCCCCACATTTTAAAGACTCAAGACCTAACCAGTACAGCTCCCTCCTGGAACACAGCCTCTCACTCCTTCCAGCATGGTTCCACACAGACCCAGCAGTGGGACACAAGTATAGAATAAATGGAGTTGTTAAGATTGGAAAAGATCTCCAGGATCATCAGTTCCAGCCTCTGACTGAATAAATCACATCCCAACAGGCCCTGTCCACTTGCCTTTTGAGCACCTCCAGGGATGGTGTCATGATGCTTGTATTTTCAATCACTTATTTTGTTTATGGTACATGGTACATATTAAGTTCTGCACTTTTAAGACTGATTTTGAGAGTGAAGGAGGGAAAGAAGAAGCTGCAGTCTTGTTTGAAGAAACAGTATTTATTCTCTCACATTTCTCTCTGGACTGTGTTGTCTGCAGTAGGGACAGACAATGGGATAGAGCTTTTCTTTGTTTTTAGTTAGTCAAGGCAGAGAAGTTCTCTGGACTGTGTTGTTTTAATTCTATCTGTTTAAACTTGCTCTGGACTGAATACCCAGAAAAATTCAGGAGCTCACACCTGTGGCCCATTGGGGTCTGGGCCTCGGCACTTTGTAGTGCCAGAGAAACTGATAAGGGATCAAGTGAGTCGAGCTACACTCCATGGCAAGGACTTTCTGGATTTCCTATTTTTTTAAACAGTGAGAAGTTTTAATGTTTAATATTATTTAATTTTTGTGCTTGTGGATACTTTGTTTGTTAAATAAACAGGTTTTTTTCCACTTTTCTTCAAGGAAAACTTTTCCCAAACCAGCTGAAGGAGGGACCGCTTGAATTTGCTTTTCTGGAGGGACCCCATTTGGAGGTTTTCTCCCGAATTTGCCCTAAACCAGGACAAATGGGGACTCCACTCCTTCTCCAGGGCTTGACAACCCTTTCCATGAAGATTTCCATTATACCCAATCTGAACCTCTCTGGCACAGCTTGAAGCCATTTCCTCTTGTTCCGTTGTTCCCTGGGAGCAAAGCCCGACCCCGACCCCCTCCCTGCCAGCTGTCCCCTCCTGTCAGGAGCTGTGCAGAGCCAGAAATTCCCCCTGAGCCTCCTTTGCTCCATCCTGAGCCCCTTCCCAGCTCCCTCAGCTGCTCCTGAGGAGCTGCTCCTGGCTGCTCCAGCCCCTTCCCAGCTCTGTTCTCTTCCCTGGACATGCTCCAGCCCCTCAACGTCTGTCTTGTTATGAGGAGCCTAAAACTAGATACAGGATTTGAAATGCAGCCCCACCAGTGCCGAATTCAAGCTGCCTGAGACTGGTGGGATGGAGGGGGGGTTTGGCCTGTTGAGAACTCCGTGGAAATTGAACCAAGCAGGATTAATCCTAGACTCTGTAACTCCTGGGCCTTGCTTTCTTCAAGCAGCACATGAATGGTTTCCACCTGGATCTTGAAAATTTCCATCAGAATTCATGGGAAGGAGGTTTTTGACACCACACTTTCTTTGGCTATGGTGGGAAAAGCCAAGACTGATGGGTTTCCCACCATGTTCCCAGGATGGAACACCAAAGCATTTCCTTTGAGGACAGTTTTATTTTTCCTTATCTCCAGTCTCCAAATGCTTGGTCTAGAAACCCTCACGATGGGAGGAAACTTGAGTGGTTGATTTTGACACAGTAGAACCTTTTTTGAGTAGTTCTCTTGTTTAATTTCCAGCAGACAAGGAGTCACAATGAAGTAGCCTTGAGTAGGAGTTGAAGATGAAAAACAGACTGCTGCAGAGGGACAAAAGATGTGAACTTAATGAACTTACAGCCTCAGTCATATAAAACTGAACAAGAAAGCAATGTGTTTTCTCAAGTGACAGTTGTGTTGCTGTTCCCAAATGTTATTTTTTATTCCAATATGCTAGCTGGGGCAATAAAAGATATGACTTTGCTCCCATACTTTGCCCAGTTGATTTTTTTGCAAATACCAAATCCTATTTCATGTCCTCTATAGATGCAAAATTACCCAGAGCTGCCCCCAAATGCAAGTGTAAATCTGTTAGAAATGGTTTATAGTAACACACAGGCTTGGCTACCACAGAACAGGGAAAATGTTTTTTAAAATTGTGTAGACTCACTCCCACAGAATGAAAATCCTTGGTCTCCTTGTTCCATTAACATCTTACACTTATATTGATGCTGGTATTTTTGATACATTTTGTAGGATGTACTGAAGGGATTTTTAATATACACAGATGTTGAGAGAAGTGCTGAATGTTTCACTTTTTTATTATCCAAGCCTTTGGACATTATTAAAATAATTCTTGTGTGATATTTCTGAAGCAAATGCCAGGAATTTCAAAATTCCATAAATGCATTTTCAATCGATGGTTGTCGGCGAAGGAATACTCGGACACCAGGTGGTCATCACGAGGCTCGTTTATTGATAACAAAGCACTTCTTTTATATCCTAGTTAATTAGCCTAATGCATATTACAAAACTAAACTCACTATTGGTTAAATTCTATACACACAAAAGGGACTTGGCTATGGTTTTAGTTTTTCATATTTGACATTCTTGTAGTTAAAGATAAGGGACTCTTTCACCAGTCTCAAGGTTACTGCAGCTTTGAGCTAAGGTTAGTACTGCTATGTTTCTTCCTAATTAACTACTTCTGAACCACGCTCTCCACAGATGGTGAAAAGCCAGAGCAGGGATTTGAGACTTCCACAGCATACCCTTCTGCTCCAATGTGACAGTGGGAATTGCCCATGATTTCTTATAAGAGCATTCTGGTAAATCCATTTGCTGCTTCGCCCAAAAGTAAACATGAACCCTTTCCTCCATTTCTTCGAAATTGCTGCATCCCAGCAATTGGTTGTGGGTCCTTTGTGTGAAGAGAAGAGAAACCAGCTTGTTAAATCCCAGAATCCCACAACAGTCTGGATTGGAAGAGACATTGGTAAGGGCCTCAGTCCCACCCCTGCCATGGGCAGGGACACCTTCCACTATCGCAGGTTGCTCCAAGCCCCATCCAGCCTGGCCTCAAAGGTGAGGATGTGCATCCAAAGTCATTGATGGAGGTGAGAACCCCACTCCCATCTCTGCTCCATCCCTGTGGGGCAGCACAGCTGGGCAAACAAGAACGCCAGTTACATGACAGGCTTGCAAAAAAATCTCTATGTTTGTGTAGTTTTCCTTATTTACACTCTCATCAGAGGTTCCAGGCCTACAGCTGACCTCTTAACCTCCTAATACAGAGTTAAGAAATAGAAACTTTTAAGATGGGTATTTGCCTTCATGAGGAAACACGATGGTAACACTGGGGGGTGGTGAGGAGGGGGTGACATCCTTTTTAGGGAAACACATGACAAAACTGACAGTGAAATATTGTTCTCCTGGTGAATTATTAATGTTGACATAGGAAACGATACTCCTGGGGAATTGGTTATTACTGGAATAACTCCTGCTTCTGCCCCCTCCCCACAGCTCTCAGACAGGAGCTTAGGCCAAGGGCAGCAATCTTTGGGACTCCAGGGCAAACAAGCTTAGAGGTTACAAGAGAATTTCTCCTTTCATTAACTCCCAGCTCCAAAAACTCCAGCTTTGCTGCTGGAGTCCAGCCCCTCGGTGCCTTTTTGAGTCATGGCTGGTCACAGGAGTTCAGAAGGGTCATGCTGGGCTGTGGCAGCACTGACACCCCATGGCCACAGCAGGGGATGGATGGATGTGCCCAAGCCTCCTGTAACTGGCTTTGGAGAAAACCAGAGCTGTCCAGAGAGTGCCATCGACTAAAACCAAATATTTCCACCTGCAGATCTGTCATCACCTACAATTCCTTGGGACAGAGGAGTTGCTCATTTCATTGCCAGGGAGGTAATTTGGGGAAAAATTCCCTTTTACCCCCCATGTATCTTACATTTATGCAATGAAACTCAGTCTGCTTGATTGTTCCCCGGAGCCCTGAGGGTTTTACTTTTGGAAGGTGCACGCTTTCACTCAGGGATGATTTTTCTTGGTTGTTCATTACTTTGGGTGAGGATTATTTTCCTCAAAGGTTCCTTTTGCCCTCTCCTTACATACAGAGTTGGTTTCTGAATGCTGATGAGAGATTTGTCTGGAGTGGTACAGGACCAGAAAGGGGCAAATCCTGTCCCAGTGCGAGAACGTGCCTCTCTTCCACATCTCTCCCTAACTTTGGGGCGCCCAGTGCCGAGGACCCTGGATAGAACCACACCGGGCTTTTTCCTTTGCAGGCACTACCACCTAGCGCAGTGCACTGGAACTTCATGTTTTCCCCTTGGATTTTATCCTGCAATTGCAATCGATTGGTAGAGCTGGTGGAATAATTGGTGCTTAATGAATTAGCCACTGCTCCGAGGTATTTGTTTTTCTTAACCACTGCAAGAAATTCTCAAAAGGGGGACGATTTTCACAGCCAGGCAATTGGTTCCTTGTCTCTAAAAGGGAATTTGTGAAGTGACCACCCTGGCTGCTCTTAAATGAGAGACCTTTCTTTTGAATTTGACTCACTCCCTGTCTAAGTAGGCAGGATAAAATCACAGAATCCTGGACTGGTTTGAGCAAGAAGGGATGGGCTTGGATTAACTTCGTTTGGATGCTCTTGAACTGCAGAGAATTCTCCTTGTGGTTTATCTTCTGACACCAAATTAACCTTCTCCTAAGCAAGGCATTTATATTCTGGAGTAAATGCACTCTCATGCAGATATTGTGCAGTTACATGAATTTATATTTGGTCTCAATGTAACAAGAGCAAGTTGAGCAGAGGATGAACAGCTCGAGCATCCCCTGCTTCCTGCAGGGACAGGCTCCCTGTGCTCATCTGCACTGGTTTCTGAACTTGGTATTTGTGCAGTGAGAAGCAATGCTGGAATGAACAGTGACAAAATGAGACTGCTCAAAGCTGCATTTTGCACCTTGGGAATCCCAGTGAAATCCTCATCAGTGTTTCTACATCTGGTCTCTGCAGGAGGACAGTGCTTTAACAGAGGGGACATGAATCATCATCAGAGAGGTTTGTATATTCTCTGACTTCGCTTTCAAGTGGTTTCCTATCCATTTCTCTTAAACTGGTTGGAAGCTGGGGAGAGGATGAAACCAGAGGATGTTTCCAGAGCCTGGAAACATTCAAGGCTGGATTTAATGGGGCTTGGAACAACCTGGTCCAGTGGAAGTTGTCTCTGCCCATGGCAGGGAGTGGAACTGGATCAATTGTAAGGTCTCTTCCAACCCTATTTCAAGATTCAATCAAAGAGTGTAAACAGAAATCTGCCATCAGACAGCTCATCCCTGACAGCAGATCCCACTGCTTGAACCAGACTGGTTTAGTAATACTTGGGCAGGGAATGGAACATAGAAATGCTTCACCTTCCTAAATACCTGAGTTACACCACCACAGAGCAGCTTCCTGTGCAAAGTCAGCCACAAAACCGATGGATTGCTGAGAGTGACTCCCGCAGGCCTGGGGCCGTTCCATCCTGTATCCCAGCCACTGAGTGCTGGGAATGATGAGTAAATGTTGCTGACTGAATCCTGGAGAGGCTGGGTTGCATTGCTCAGCTCTGGCAGCGGCTGGGTTGCATTGCTGTGCCTGCTTTTGATTTACAAGTGTCAGCCCTGCATCTATCCTGCACCCCTCAGCAATTTCCCTGAGAGGAGGAAACAAAATAGCTTTTGGCAAGGTTCACTCAAGCAAATCACAATTTTCTCTTTAAGGGCTTTTACCACTTGCAAATTTGTTTTTCTTGTATTTACAGCTCCTCCCTGGCCAGACTCCAGTGTATGGGGATGATCCACAGCAGAAATTATAATTGCAAGGGCATGATGCCAAAGGATTAGAGTGATGGAAACACAGAAAATGCTTTCAGGAAGATGTTTTCAGAAAGATGTTTTCAGTAGATGCTTTCAGGAAGATGTTTTCAGAAAGATGTTTTCAGTAGATGCTTTCAGAAAGATGCTTTTGGGACATGCCTTCAGAAGGTGCTTTTGGAAGATGGTTTCAGGAGAGGCTTTCAGGAAAATGCCTTTGGGAGATTGTTTCAGTAAAAAGTTTTTGGTACATGCAATGGAAGGATGACTTCTTAATTTGTGGGAATCTTTCTCTGTTCTGGGAATTGTAATCCCCTGAAAACTGCCTCCTTTGGAGAAATTCAGTAAGAGTTGCAAAGGCACTGAAGGAGAAGTTTAGAAGAAAGGTAAGCTATGAAGATGTTTCTTGGGCAAAAGAATGAAAAAAAGAAATTTGGTGACTTTTTCTTGCTTGTTTCATGTGCCATCAAGAACAAATGTCTGATGTTATCCAGAAACAAGGGCCTGAAATGGGTCCTAAACTTGAATTATTCATGAGTAATTCAAGGTGTTTTTACAGACTTTCTGAGGAACAAGAGTATCAGGCAGAACTAACACATATAACCGAAAATAAAACCCTGTAAAGCTTAATGGAGAACAAGTAGGACTTCAAGGGCTATTTAAATTGAGAGGCACCAGAGAAAATAGAATTTTTTAGTACATTTTTTCACTCTCAAACCTTAAAATTCAAGACACAGGAGAGAAGCATTTCATTTTGTATAGGATGAAGAGACACTGTGGCTTGCTTAGGGTGGGCAGTGAAGGACAGGCACAAGAGGATGGAAACAAAGTCCCTGGCACGTCCCAGCTGGCTTTGGAGCTGAGCAGATGCCACTTGAGTCATCTCTGACAGGAACACCTTGGAACCCTGATGAACACCGCCTTCGGGAGCGGGCTGGTGAATCTGCTATTGCTGAGAAGCTGGGACTGTCAGAGGGAGCAGGGCAGCCTCTCGGTGCTGCGAAACACCTCTAAAAATCCAGTATTGCCTTGCTGGGGCCCAGAACCTCCAGGAGAGTATTCATGTACATTAATATTTCTGCAGGAGGAGCAGAAGGTGAGGGAGGAGGAAAGCACCTGGAGCATCCTCTCTGCTTCTAGGGGAGAAATCTTCTCCCCAAAATCATTCTTCCACTGGAAAATGTTGGTTCAGCTCTCTGCCAATATGATGTTGTCATCATCACCTTTCTTTGGAGAGAAATGGGCATGGAAATGGAGCATTTAATTGTCTTGCTTTCCAACTGCTTTTCTGCCCAGAGCAGCTGTGGCTGCCCCTGGATTCCTGACAGTGTCCAAGGCCACGCTGAACTGGGACAGTGGAAGTTGTCCTGCCCATGGCAGGGGTGGGACTGGATGATTTTAAGGTCCTTTGCAACCCAAACCAGTCAAGGATTCTATGACCTTCCTTTAGAAGGCATTTCATGCAGCCATTTGAATATTTTTGGTTTTCTTTCAAGGAGACTTCTTTTTAATTGCTTTCATTGCTTTCATTTTATACCCCATTATAAAGCCAAGCACAATATTAAAAGCCCTGAAATCTAATAAAAAATTCAGCTTTCTCTGTATATTAAAAGCTGTTTAACTGAGCCAAAGCTAGTATGGAAGTTATCAGATTTAATTTCAGGGGAAACATCAACATTCAACATTATGTTCCTGTTAGGAGCTGAGCCCTGTTCAGTAGCTGAGCCCTCTCTGCTCAGAGGAGCTGTGTCACCACTTTGAAGACAGATTTTTATTGGCAGTAAAAATTTAAGTGAAAAGAGAGTCTGAAAGGAGTGGGGAAAGCCTGAGAAATGGGAGGAGAGTTATAGATCACGATTAACTCAACCAAATTCCTTCTTCCAGGAGTCATTGTGGTTGTTCCAATGTTCTCTGACTTGCCTACTAATTGCCTGTTGTCCTTTTTGCCTTCAAAGCCCATGGCAAAAGCAGCATCCTGTGAAACTGAAGTCTCAGTGGGACATCGATGGGATATTTCTCAGGTGCTCAATGCAATCACAGAATGATCTGCAGCTGGGCCAGGGAAGGATCTGGAGCAGCTGAGGGAGCTGGGAAGGGGCTCAGCCTGGAGCAAAGGAGGCTCAGGGGGAATTTCTGGCTCTGCACAGCTCCTGCCAGGAGGGGACAGCCGGGGGGTTTGGGCTCTGCTCCCAGAGAACAGGGACAGGAGGAGAGGGAACGGCCTCAGGATGGGCCAGGGGAAGTTTGGATTGGATATTAGGGAAAATTTCTTTATGGAAAGGTGTGTCCAGCCCTGTCGCAGCTGCCCAGGGCAGTGGTGGAATCCCCATCCCAGGAGGAGTTTAAAAGCCGTGTGAATGTGGCACTTGGGGACATGGTCAGTGGTGGCCCTCACAGTGCTGGGTCAACTCAGTTGGACTCAGTGGGCTCAGAGGACTTTTCCAATCTAAATGATTCTGTTATTGTCAGACAAACCTCTTCCCTGGACTGCAGCCATCATGGCCTTTTTTTTTTAATCCTTTTTTCTTCAAGCCCAGAGGGGAACATTCAGAAAATGAACTGTCAGAAAACAGCAATTTCCAGGGTTAAGGAGAGGGCTCTGGCCCAGGGCAGTGGGGACAATGTACTGAGCCACATGGGAGACCAAAGCACCTCATTTTCTCTGCAAAACATCCCACTGCAGTGTCTGTGAGGTCAGTCCTGCCTTTCCCTTTGCAAATCCTTTACCTGGGCTGTGCTTCCAGAAGGGCTTGTGTGGGGTTGTGGAAGCAGAGGGGCTCACACAGGTCGGGACCCTGCTTCATCACTTTCTTCCTCGAACAGAGCCGTTTCTCGGCGTTTCAGGGTGGGATCCCGAGCACTGCAGCAGGTGCTGGAGACACAAGAGGGCAGGCACGGGCTGTGCAAAGGAGAGAGAAATCTGCACAGCCCGTGCCTGCTCTCTTGTCAGCCACCCTGGCCCTCTCCCCTCCATCTCTGCAAAGGTGTGAAAAAGGGTTTTTTTCCCAGGGATGTGTCTTCTGGCCCTGCCTAGCTCGTCCACTCAAAGCAAATTTGAAGCAGCATATTCTGTGAGGAGCATCCAGGGTCTGAGACTCGGCTATCAGCTCCCATAGCAGTTCCTCCACTGCCAGGGACTCTCTGCATTCCTGGGGTGTTCCCCAGCACAGGGGTTCTTAGCTGGGCTCTGCCACCTCAAGGGGTTTATGGGACCAGCCAGGCTACCTTGTCCTCCCACTGTGTGTCCCCTCGGAGGGGCTGTTCACAGGGGAGGCCAGAGGGGCCATAAGCCTGACCAGCCTTTGCATCCCAAATCTCTCCCATCTCTTGCTGGTGTCACCCAAGTCCTGCCCCTGCTTTCATTGGCTCCCAGGACATCGTGGCTGATGGCAGCTCTTGAGCTGAGCCTGAGCCACCAGCCCTCACCAGAGCATGGCAGTGCCCAGAGCAGCTGTGGCTGCCCCTGGATCCCTGGCAGTGTCCAAGGCCAGGCTGGATGGGGCTTGGAGCAGCCTGGAATAGTGGAAGGTGTCCCTGCCATGGCAGGAGGTGGAATGAGATGATCCCTTCCAACCCAAACCATTCCATGATTCCATTATTTGTCTCCCCAGTTTGTGGCCGTCGCCAGAGGCATCAGAGCAGTGTGGAGCTGGTGCCAGGCAGCTCTGCTGTTCCCTCCAGGCTGTAGCCAAAGCTTCCTGCACAGTTCAACAATAAAAGGCAGCAGATAGTTTATGGTGTGAATTACAGCAAACGGGATTGCAAAGGTAGCACACAGGGGGAACAAATGGAAGCATTAATGGGGAACAAATGGAAGTATTAATGGGGAACAAATGGAAGCATTAACACACCGGCCAGTGCAGGCGTGGGGAAGGGAGGGAGATTTGCAGATAGGTTGGGAATGGGAAAGGGAGCCCATTCCTGACAGGAGTTTTTAGAGGGGAAGGGTCTTGTCCCTGACCATGCAGGGACAAGGAGCACAAGGGGAGGCAGGCAGCAAGGTCTAGAGCCAAGAGCAATGGTGCTGTGGCCACTCTGCCCTCAGCTGCTTTAATTCTGGACCATAGCTTTTTTGGGTGTGCTCAGCTCTGCGTTTTTCACTCTTCTGGAAAGGGCACCACAAGGTGCAGGATGTTTTTGCATCTCTCCTTGTCTGAATTTCTGAGTAATGCAGCTCTGTTTAGCCACAATGTATGGAGAGCCTGGCTTCACTCACAGGCACAGATGCAGGAGGAGGGACCATATTTTGCATTTCAGAGCTGATGTGGATTTGTACAAGAGGAAACCAGACTCTGGAGGCAGCTCCTGCTCCCTCTGCACCCCAGCCATCCATGACAGCACAGTACTGGAGCCTTCTGGCTATGGAAGGAAGGTTCAGCTTCAGGGCAGTAACCTGGTATGCTGAAAAGTCCTCCTGGGAAATCCAGCTTAGGGCTCCTAAATCCTTTGTCCTGTCTTTGCCTCAGATTCCCTGGTGTAAAATGGAGAAAGTAGCAGGGATGGTATGGGTAGCTCAAACTGAGAGATATTCCCACAGGAATATCCTTGCTGGGAGATGCCACAGCTGGGCTTGCCTTTGGCTGCCAAGGCCAAATGTGGAGACAGCAAAGCTGAAATTATCTCTGGATGAAAATTGTCAGGGGGAGGACAGGGTGGCTCATAGCCTGAGGACAGGAGTCTTGGGGGGTTCATCAGTGAAGTCAAGCACCTGGAAGGTGAAGGGATCAAACGGTACAAATGGTCTGTTGTCATGGTAACAGCACTCAGGATTATAAATCCAGAAACTGGGCTCATTTTATCCCATATAATCTTTAAAGGTGGCTAAGAGTCATGAGGCACTGTCCTGCAGACCATGACAGGAGTCTGGCTGTGCTTCAACCCTCTGCTCCCATCTCATCTGAGCTGAGAAAGTCACATTCTGGGTGATTCCATGCTCTGGGACCCCCACCTGCTCTAGGGCTGGGTGCTGTACAGAGATAGAAATCCTGGGGTTTAATTCTGGATCTGAGAAAAAAAGTAAGCAAAACCCCTGCTGTTCATGGAGCTGATATGGAAGGGAGTTACTCTGGCCCTGCTCAGACCCAGCACCTCCCACCTCTGGTATGGATCCCCATCATTCCCACTCCTGCAGTCGTACCACAGATGCACTCCTGTACCGAGGCATCAGCACAGGAACTGCAGCATCTCCTGCATAGAAAACTCAGTTTTCCTCCCCTCCGCCCCCTCCTCCTTCCCAGCCTCCCAGCTGAATGCACATCTGGGAGCACCTTCCCCAAACACATCCGTCACAGCTGCCTGCCAGCAGCAAACAGAACATCTGGAGACCATGCTGGCTCAGAGTCTCAGGAGCTGTTGGGCACAGTCCTCCCGGCCCTGCCGAGGCACAGCCACATCCAGGCTCAGCCCGGGCTGCAGCTGGGGATCTCAGGGCACAGCACCCTCTCCCTGTCCTGCTGCGGGGTTCCAGATCCATGCATGACTCACAGCTCCCAGTGACTCTCCCCGAAAGTCCTGCAGGGAAGAAAAGCTCTGAGCCAGACAGGAGAGATGAGAGATGCTACAGCTCCTCCGCTGCTGCTCCCTGTGTCTTGCCTGACTGGGTTTTGCTCGGAGCTGCCTTGTGAAGGAGAAATGTTTTCATGCCACTGCTTTCTAATCTATCAGCGTGTGTGCATGCATGGAGCTGAGCAAAAATACTCTCCTTTTAATTTTTAGCCTTTCCTTTTCCACCTCCCTTTTGCTTTCCTATTTCTCCCTCTGAATTAGCTGCCCACCTTTCCCTTGCAAATCACACCAATAGCACAGGCTGGGTTTTCAGGGTGGTGTTTTCTGCCCAAAATGGAGAGGTGGGGAGGAGAGATGCCTAAATCCTGCAGTCGCATCCCTGGAGATTGGGGAGCATCTCCCAGTCGGGCTGAAGACATCCAGGAGCAGCATCCTCGGCTTCCCGCACTACTGAACAGCCTCCACTTGTTTTAGGCTCGCTAGCTCAGTCTCAGCTCCCTCGGCGCGTGTGTGCCTGTGTGTGTATGTGCAGGGGGAGGACTTTATTGCCATTGGCTCAGCTTTCGCTGCCCACCCACATCTCTTCCACATCACCTTGGTGTCTCCCTAAATAAAACCAGCCCTCCTTATCGCACTGAGGAAATCAAGAGCGAGAGTTTGAATGGATTTTATATAAATATTTACCCCGACGAAGCTACTGCTGAGCTTGTGGGATAAACTTGCAGCAGCTGGTCTCACTCTGCTTCCCTTGCCCGCGCCTAAAAGGGTTTAATTACTTTGAAGAGAAAAGGGGAGAGATCCAGCTTACAGTTCTGGCTCCAGACTGACCCAAAAAACAGGACCAAGATTTAAATGAACTATGGATCTGAAGGACAGCACCAGTGAGGGCAGCATGGGCAGCCTGCAGCCTTCCAGCATCCAGATTTTTGCCAACACCACCACACTCCATGGGATCCGTCATGTCTTCGTCTATGGGCCGGTGACCGTCCGGCGCCTGCTCTGGACCTTGGCCTTTGTGGGCTCGCTGGGTCTCCTCCTGGTGGAGAGCTCAGACAGGGTGGCTTTTTACTTCTCCTACCAGCACGTGACCAAAGTGGACGAAGTGGTGGCCAACAGCCTGGTGTTTCCTGCTGTCACCATCTGTAACCTCAATGAATTCCGCTTCTCTCGGCTCACCACCAATGACCTGTACCATGCTGGGGAGCTCCTGGCTCTGCTGGATGTCAACCTGCAGATCCCCAACCCCCAGCTGGCTGACCCTGCTGTCTTAGCCATCCTCCAAGAAAAGGCCAATTTTAAGCAGTATAAGCCCAAAGTTTTCAGCATGCAGGAATTCCTGGCACGGGTTGGCCACGACCTGAAGGATATGATGCTGTACTGCAAGTTCAGAGGGCAGGAGTGCAACCATAAGGACTTCAAAACTGTGAGTATGAGCAGACATGCTGCTTTTCTTTTGTCTGGGCATGTGGACCATGGTGCTACAGGACCAGGACAGCCCTGAAGGTCACTGGCCAAGCTGTGTAGGTCCAGTGTGATGAGGCAATGGCTGCCAAGCTCTGGCATGGCAGAGGAGGAGCTGGAGGAAGCCTGTTGAGCTGAAGTTAGTTTGTTGGAGTCCTAACAGGGGTTTTGTGGGGCCAGACCTGCAAGGGGCTTATATTAAGTCCAGCCCCCATCCTGCATAAGGCCCATGGCTCCCAGTGTCTGCTCAGGGCCAGGTGGGTGCTGCTGAGCATCACAGGGGGCCTGAGCATCTCTTGCCACAGCCAGTGGATGTCAGCCAGCTGATGGAAGCAGAGAGGGATGGACAGAACCAACAAGGACGGCAGGTGCTCGAGGCTGGTTTGAGCAGGGTCCAGCCATATTTCTCCTGGTGTTTGCAGAACTATGGAAGGGGAATTTTTTCTTCTTGTTCCTGGTGTTCATGGCTCATAAATCCTGGTTTGCTGCAGAGTGTGGGTAGCAGCTGGGTACCTGCCTGGTACTGTGTCCTTCCTATGATGTGTTAGATGAAAGGAGGGGAAAGAGAAGGAGAGGAAAAGCAATTGAGACACTGAGCTCTGATCCCAGTCTGCTCTGAAATGGGGGTAGGTGGAGTGAGCTGAGCATCCTGAGGGAAGCAGCTGCTGCTGAGTTTCCAGCTTCTGGCTGGCACCCTGATGGCAATGTAGGCTGACCTGGGTGCTGTGTGGTAAATGTGTCAGCGTAAAATAAAAATTACTAGGAGGTTGTCTGGATGAATGAAGCCTCTGTGTGCTGTGGGCTGGTGAGGGCACTGGGCAGGGGCTGCAGAGGGGGCTGAACCCCATCCTGGCCAGGGTGGAGAGGGGTGGTGGGGTCTGGGCTAAGTCCCACTATCCTTGGCAGTGCCTAGGGGCTGTGATCCTTGAGTCAGGAATGTTACACGTTTCAGAGCGTTGTTTCTTGGGAGTGCTGCTGCTTGTTCTGCTAATTGCGATGTGTCCTGCAGACGGGGTTTGTGACTGCCTGGTTCATCAGCAGAATCTTTGTCTGGTTTTGGGAGAAGGTAATATTTTTGGTCTGTTCTGCTTTGGATCTCTGAGCAAATGAGTCCAACTGAGTCCAGCTCCAAAGTCATTGCCATCCCCTGGACTGTGCTCTTTTTACAGCTCTGTGCAGGAACATGGAGTTTTATACCTCAGTTATTGCCTGTGCATAACTCCAGTGCTGTGACTATTTCAAACTGGATATCCAGGCAAACCATTCCCTTGTTTCTGCTCCCTGGGCAGGTCTGAGCTGGGGTTGGGTCATCCAGGTTATAGGAAGGTGTCAACCAAGTTCCAAGGAGAGGAGCTTGCTAAAGAAAAGCCATGTGTGAGCAAGTCTGGAAAATGGATGCAAAAAGGAGAAACACATGCAAAACAGGGGACAGAAGAGTTGGGGAGTGACGTCAGATCCCAGGAGGATGGACAGACCTCCCTTGACTGTAGTGGTGTGTGGGGAGTGGGAGGTATTCTGCCTGTGGACTTGCCAAGGATGAAATAAGAACCAGCCAAAAGCAAAAACCTCAAAGCCAGAGAGCAACCAGCACTTTCAAAGTACCTGCAGAGCTTAAAAAAGGACTTCAGAAAGCAGGTTCTGTTCTCAGGGAAGACAGGAGGTCTTGGCAGCCGCCCCAGGACCCAGCAGGGTGTCACCCCTGGCTATTGAGTTTTTGAGAGAATTGCTCCTGAAACAATGATTTTCTATTTTTTTCCCCATGGGCGATACTGTAATTTCCAGAAAAACAAACATTCCCTGTCTGCCAAATAAATGCTCTGCTAAAACAGATCAGGGCAAGCTATAAAGAGACAGGATATTATGGACTAACAGCGCTTGTGCTTGTCAAAGTGAGAGATTGAGTGCAATACTTCAGCCCATTCTGCACAACAGCTCCTACCTGAGCCAGACGTCAGCATTGTCTCTCACAGAGGCAGGGCTTCAGTTTCACTGACTCCAGGTAATCCCCCAGGTTATGGAAATCCAGGAAGCAGCACTCAACAAGGACACAACAACCCTCTTCTCCTTCCAGATTTTACCTCTTGGAGATAAAAGGCAGGAAAAAGTGTCTGTTTGAAAGATGAGTAGGTGTTTCCACAGGGAGAATGCTGTAAAGGTCTGTAAGCTGCCTCCAGGCTGAATCAGAACCTCATGTCCTGGATGAATTTTGCATTTAATCACCACCAACCTGTTGCAGCTGCACATGGGCTCAGTGACAGCACATCCATCCTGCTGCAGCACCCGCTGGAGAAGAGTCATCACTGAAGCCTGATTTGTTTCCTGAAGGGAAACAGGGTGTAAATCCCAGGGCAGTTCTGCAATACATTAGCAGAGTGAAGAACTATGAGGTTTTTATATACACTGCCCAAATTCAGGTAGTTGGGAGCAGAGGAGGCACAGGCTTTGTAGCAGAGGGCTGCAGCAAACAGGAACTCTGCAATAAGGTGCTGCTGGAGGAGTCAGTGCTGTGCTGCCTCTGTTCAGCTCTGCCTTCTGGTGCATGGGGGGCTTTGTGTGCAGAATGTCCCTGAATAAAGCACACAGTGCTGCTGCTCTATGGAGAGCAGGAGCTGGAATGGCAGCATCTTGGCACTTTGAAAACACTTGACTTTACCCTTCTTCCTCCTCCACTGCCCAGTTTAAATCCTCTATCACTGCTTTAATAAAAGGATTTGAGCTGTGTTTTCCCTACACTTCCTGTTCCTTCTCCCCCTAATATGCTTCAGATAACATTTCCCATATTGTTTGCTCACTGGAGTGAGTCCCCACAGCTTTTCTGCAGAAATACCCCAAAGGGAACAGACAGATCTTAGCTGGATGTGCTGATCCTGCGCTGGCATTGCAATGCACAGAACAGCAGAGAAGATAATGCAGAGCTCTGCTGTAGGCAAAGCAATCGAAGAAGAGAAAATCCGCAGACAATGCTTTAACAAATTCATGCCCGTGGAGTATTTGAAGGAGGAAAGCCCGATAGCAGCTGCCAAGGAAATACCCTCCTTGTTTGCTGCATTAGCCCCCCCAGGAGGTCCCGGCTGGAAATGACCTCACAGGTGGCATTTCCTGCAAGAGCTGTGCTCCTGCTGCTCCATGTGACACCAGCGTCTTCCATCCCACTGCTGCCGAGCCTGCCAAATCTTGGGCTCATCAGCCCTTGCCACACTGCTCTGATGTTCTGGGAGTCCCTGAGCAAAGCCTTTTTCCCAGGGCTGCTGGTGTGGCTCATGGTTCTTCACTGTCCCAGCCTGGGATGAGCAGGTGACACATGCAGGAGGATTTTGTTTGTGGCCCAGCAAATGTGGGCCACATTTGGGTATGGGGAGAAAACCTCTGAAAACACTTTCAGCCCATGGGGCAAGCGTAGAGTGAGGGATGGGATGGCCTGGGAGTGGATACTGGGAATTTGAGTAGCAGGGGAATGGGATCCCTCCATCCCTCCTTGCTAAGAAATGCTCCCCAGCAGCACAGCCCTGCCCAGCACAGGCTGGCCGTGCCTCTGGGGGATGTTCCAGGTGTCTGTTCTGGGTGTCTGAGTGGCAGCGTGTTTCTCAGTTGGGTCATTTGCTAAATGCAGTGTTGGTCCGTGCTTCCTCACACATCCAATCATTCCAGCTAACACAAACTTTTCCTTTGTGCTGACTCTGCCTCATCAGGTGTCTATTTATTGCCAGTGGCCATGATAATTGAAGGGTGGAACTCATTTAATTTCAATACAAATTCTTCTGACCAATAGGGTCCACATAATGAAGCATATCTCATGTGAATATTGCTATTTTAAGACATGAGTGTCTGTCAATCTATCTGGCTTTCTCTATACATATTTTTTTCTGTCACTCTTTCTAGTGTATTTATTAGGCTAATGTTTAGTGAATAGCTTTGGCTTTTTAGACTAACTAGTCCACTCTCATCTGTTGTACAACTTCCACTTTCTTCAAGACAGAGCCTTGCTTCCAAGCTAGAGCAGCCCATCCTCAGAGGACTGCACCCCACGGACAAGTGACCCATGCCACAACAGTGTGGGAAGACTGCTCCTTAGAGGGACCACAAGACACAGAGAACAAGACTCCTTTCCCTAAACTCACAGAACAGGAGGGATGAACTGACCAAAACCCCCGTGCCCTGTCTCCCTGTGCTGTTGATGGGAAGGAGGGAGGGACTGGGGGGAAAAAAAGGCGTTTTAGAGGCTTATTTTACTTCTCATTACCCTCCTCTGACTCTGTTGATAATAAATTTACTTTATACCTTTAAATTTAAAACTCTTTTGCCCTTAGAGTATTTTCTCCCAGTCCTGACCTCAGCTCATGAACCCTATGTTAGTTCTTAATTTTTCTTCTCCTTCACCTCTGCCCAACTGTAGCAAAAGAGGGTAAGAGAATGACTTTCATGGGTACCTGGCATTTGGCCAATATCAAACCATGACAAACTAGAAGTATAAACACTGGGTGAAACAACTGCAAAGGAGAGGAGCTGCAGAAATGGGCTGTAGGTTAACTTGGGACACTGGTACTCCACATTTGGGATGCTGATCTGAATGCAGACCTGTCCAGAACAGTGATAGTCCTCCTTAATGGTCTTTGAATAGGGCTGTGTTTGGATGTCTCTTGAGCTGTTTCTTAGTCAGGCACGCTGCCCTCCCTCACTCAAGCCTTGGCATGGGGATAATTTAAACAAGTGGGAAATGTGAGGAGCAGGCACAGTCAAAGTGTCAGAGCCAGCTGGAGAGCAGAGGGGGATGAATGACAAGGGAGATGTCATTCATCCAGGGCAGGGGCCCTGGGAGAGGAAGACAAAGAATTCGTGTAAGAGCCAGATGTGGGCTCAGCCTTCCCTTGCTGGAGCAGCTGGCACTTGGCTTGGAGGAAAGTAAGAACCACTCCTAACTTCTGACTGATTACCATTTGTTAGAGTTATTAATCAGGAGGCCAAACGAGAGCTTCTCTGTTCTCCACACCCCACCTGCCCAGGGATTTGCACTCTAAATGGCAGCTGGAGCTGGAGGAAAATGCAAATCCACCCTTGGGATGGGGAAGAACTACTGGGCAAGTTGGGTGTCATTGGAGTTTCTAGGATAGAGAAGATATTTGAGGGCTGCCAAGATCTATCAAAATTGTCCTGGAAATTGTGTGAGGCTTTTCTTAGTGTTGGAAATACCTCTGAGTGCAGCTTCTTGTTCTTCACCTCATTTCTCCCAGACAGACACTGAGAACTGAAGTGCCCAAAGCTGTGGAGAGCCAAAGTTGTCAACAACAGAGAACAAATCTGATAAATGTCTTCCAGCCACCATGTCCTGGTGCCTCCTTCGCCTGTGGCTCTCTGTGACTAACACAGTTCATGTCACAGGGTCTCCTTGACAACTAGCCTTGGATGAGTTCTCCTGGGTACAGTTTTCTGTCTGCAGTGGGTGGAGGGTGAAACCACAGGAAGCTTTCACATATACCTGTGCTCTCTCTCCAGGAACCAGACTTAGTCTAGTCATGTCCAAAGCTAGAAGTAAAGTCCAGGAAAGACAAGGAATATGTAAAAATCCCAACCTGATTTCTAGCTGGAGAGGTAAAGTGGAACAACATAGTTTGTCCATACCCCCCAGTGCAAGTGTCCCTTGGAGTCTTCTTGGTAGAGAATAACCAACATCCCAGATGTCCCCTCCTGAGGAATCTTTGTGTTTATCTGACCAAGTGTAGTTTCTCCTGTTAAAAAATCATGGTGTGACTGCTGTGGGTTTAATCTAAACCGTCCCTGAGAGGTTCTGATTACCAGGTCCATGATGCCCATGGACAGAAATGGGTAAAAATCTAAAGCAGTTTCATAAAGTGAAACAGAAGAAAATCCCACTTGATTAAAAAAGAAAACAGGTCTGACTTCAGTGAGGGCCTCTGGCCTCTTGAGCTCCCTTCCAAGCTGAATTTTGATTCTATAACACAAAACAGGTGCAGACCTGCTGGGTTTTAACCCTTTTGCTATTTTTGAAGCATTTAAATTTTTCATAGAATCATAGAACCCTGGAATGGTTTGAATTGGAAAGGACCTTTAAATCATCCAATCCCACTCCCTGCCATGGGCAGGAACACCTTCCCCTGTCCCAGGCTGCTCTAAACCCTGTCCAACCTGGCCTTGGGCACTGCCAGGGATTCAGGGGCAGCCCCTGCTGCTCTGGGCACCTGTGCCAGGGCCTGCCCACCCTCACAGGGAAGCAAGTTTTCCTGATACCTAATCCAAACTTACTCTCTTTCAGTTTAAAGTCATTCCCCTTTGTCCTGTCCTTATATGCCCTTTTCCAAAGTCTCTCTCCATCTCTCTTGGACCCCTTTAGGCTCTGGAAGGGTCTCTAAAGCAGATCAGTCTCCCTAGAGCTTCTCTTCTCCAGGCTGAACGGCCCTGCAAGGACCTTGAACTTGGCCTTGATGGACTCTATGAGGGTCACACATTCCCTCCTCTCCAGCCTGTCTAGGTCCCTTTGGATCCCATCCTTTCCCTCCAGTGTGTCACACAGCTTGGTGACATCAAGCTTGCTAAGGGCACCCTCAATCCCTTTGTTTGTGTCACCAACAAGAGATGGAAACCACAGCTCTAACCCTGAGGGGCTCTGTCTGTCTCTGACCTGCTCTCATGCTCAGTTCATCCTCAGCCTTCCTGAGAAATTAAAGCCAATTTGGGAAGACGATCACCTTCCTCTCTGTGAACTCTGTGCACAACTTCAAGTTTGCATTATTGACCTAAGGACAAAAATTGCCTTAAAATGCAGAGTTGCTGACAGTGCCATCTCTACTGAGCATTTAGGCATTCACAGCTCTGATTCCATAATGAGTCCCCCACAGTTTCTCTGAGCAAACTCCTGTCTTCTCCCATTTCCTGAAGCAATCCTTATTTGCTTTACAAGCAGACAGTGGCAATTCCCTGAAAAAAACCCCGTCAAATCCATCACTCAGCTCCTGCAAACAAAAAATGTGCCTGGCAGCTCCCGAGGAGCAGCAGGACAGGGAGGTCATGCACAGCATCTCCATCTCCTCTGGCAGGATCTGGAGTCCCTGTTATGCTTTCCCAAAGGTATTTGTCACAGGGATTTGTGCCTGGAGTGCCAGCCAGGCTCAGGTCGGCCCTGCAGCTGAGTTCTGCCTCCATTGGCGTGGTCCGGGTGAGGGCAATGAAGGTGAAAAGCTCTCATGATAAGGTGGGTGTGAGCAGGGTGTCAGGTGATGGTGTTGCTGCCACATCTACACCAGCTCTATATGGGGTTCAAAAATACAAAAAGCATTTTGCCTGCTGGGCTGATGAGACCCTGCAGCATCCCATAGGAAGAGGTCTTTGGGAAAAGAGACCCATGGAAAACTTCCTTGATGACAAAGGGATGACAGCTATGAGAGAGCCACGAGTGGGGAGGACTCAGATCTTCCTGAGGGAGGAAATTGTGATCTGTGGCTAAATGTGAAGGTTGTGAAAGTCAGTGTCTCTTTTGACACCTGCATCTGCTGAGAGGTCATGATGAAAAGCCTTAAACAATTGACTTTATTGAGGAATGAGTGCAACTGAATGGTCCTCCAGAAGCTTTTTGGGACTTCCTGACCTGTAGAAATCCATGAGGAAACCTCTCAGGTACCAGACGCTCAACAATTTAAGAGGGAAAATGAAGCAGATGAGGTGGTCATGTCTGACTCCATCTGCCATGGATTAATGTATGAGACCTGCACCAGGAAAACAAAACCACCCCTTGGAGGTAAAAGAGACCAAGAGTCGTTTCAGCAGGACTGACACCAATGTGTTCAGGGCCATCAAGAACGAATTTCCACTCAACCATGAATATTTACAACCAAATACATGCCATTACTTGAAGAAAAGCTGAATTGTTTTGGTCATTTATTGTTATTGTGTCATGGAAGGAAAGATTTCGTGTGTTAAGGCAAGGAGTGTGAAGTGTAGGTGTGAAGGGTAATGGCAAATGCACAGGTGAGATGGATTAAAGGAGGTTTAATCTACACTTGGATCTCCCAGAGGAGCCTATCCAAGGGAATGGGGCCATCAGGGATTATCACGTGCATGTTCATTTGTCTGCTCCTGTCAGAGGAGCCAGTTCTGCTTCATGATTTCCTCAGAGACTGAAATTTGAAAAGAAAACCAGAAGTGAAAAAGACTGAGTGAAATTTCATCTTCTCATCAGGTACTCCCCCACATTGGTCCGACCTTGCACGAGAAGGGGATTCCAGGCTCTTGTCTTTTGCCAGCTCTGTAGGCTTCCCTTTCAGCCAGTCCAAAGGCTGTCCAGATCTCACTTCCACTGTGGGTTTCTTGGAAATTGGAATTTTTCATGGGGGAAACCAATAATGCTGATTCTGTCCTCCTTGCTGATATGAAAAAAATCCCAAACCAAAACCCCAAACTCCCAAACTACGCCACTGGAGGTCCAAAAATTATAGAAATTGTACTCAGATCAAGTTTTAGCTGCTCTATAAAACTGAGTTTTCATGATGTGTTTCAATAGTGATGAAGATTGATATTTAAATGTAATATGAAGATGGGCACAAAATTAAAGTAAATTAAAATTTAAAATTATTAAACTTATTTTGCTTTTTAAAGTTTTAGTCATTATTGAAAGAAGAAAAATAAAAGCAACCATTTAGACATTTTTTGGTTTCTTGTTCCATCCATATTTTCCAGGCTCTCTGAAATCCCACATTTGTGCAGTGGAGGATTCGTGCAAGAATTTCACTTTATGAAAGAGGCTGAATCCCATAACAGTGATTCAAACTGGTGGTTCACCTGAAGGTTTGAGGGACATTAATCTTAGGCCAGGAGAAGAGAATAAATAAACCCCAGTAAATGCTCTCTGGTGATTCAGCTGTGTTACTGTGAGAGGAGTAATTTAAGGGCTCCGTGACAGGAGAGTTCTCCCAGCTCAGTAAAAAATGTTGAGCTGGAGCTCTGGAACAGCAGGAGGACAGGATAGGACAGGATTCATGTGGAGTTGCTCAATGACAGCCCAGCAGACATCACTGCAGTTGCCACAGGCAGGACTAAATTAATTGCAGTGGAGAGTTAACAAGCAGTGGAAGGAATTAATAGAAGCTTAACCCTTGATTATCCAACACCACACTCCACTGCTTCCTGGCACTGAAATGGAGGGTGAATCCTGAGACATCCTGGAAAGTCTCTATCCCTTCCTGTGCCTCCTGCAAGGCTTTGAAAGAGCAGCTCATGGCTCTGTCACATGTGGTGTCAGCAGAGCTATGAATTCCTCAGCAGTTCTTCAGTGATGGAGGAACGTGTAAAAGCTGAACCAGGATGTGAGAGAAATGTCAGTTCAACCTTGAATGGCAGATGGAATTATGTTTTGGGAGACAGGAGGAACTCAGCCATCTGGAATGGGATGGTTTAGCTGAAGTGGACCTTGGATGGGAGCTGACATTCACCATCACATTTCTTGGTGTTTCTGTGAACAGGTGAACCAGAATTCTGCTCAGAAGTGCAGTTTCTGTTCATTATACTGGTATTTTTCTCTGGATATGCTGCTGGGATTAGGGTTAGGGATAGGGATCAGGATCTCACAGAACATAACATGTTGTGTCCTCTCTCTCTCAGGAGCTGCTGGTGGGATACAGCAGTCACACAACCCTGATATATTAATTTCTTCCTTTGAAGCATTTGCTGTTTGGGGATTTTTTATTTTTTAAATGAAAAGAAGCAAGTTTTTGCCATAAGGCTTTGGAAAAACTACTGCTGTGGTAATTTCTCAAATAACGTTCCCATCTTAACCAATCCTCATGTAAAAGATGAGAAGAGTTTCCATGGATAGCATGACCAGGGTGTGGAGATCATGCTGGGGAGAAGGAGCTGCTGTGCTGGATGTTAAGATTGATCCTTGTTGACTGGGCTGCATTTTCCATCCTCTACCCCAGCCTCAGATGCTGCAGCCCCCATCCCTTCTGCAGATGCTGCAGTATCACTCTAAATAGCCATTAACTAATGCTAAGTGATGATGGAGCATCTCCTGAAATTCGTGTGACATGCGTTTGAATCACAAATGGATTTGTTTCTGTCAGGTATGACAGGGGTTTGCAGCTGATCCACACCAGTCCCGAGTCCCTCCCAGCGCCCTGTGACTCCAAGCCAGGCATGGAGAGAGGAGGTGCCAGGGAGCACATGGCGGTTCAGGACGAGCTGTGGGAGGAGACAAGTTCCTGCCTGACAAAGCAGTCCCAGTTCTATGGAATCCCAGTGGAGCTGGCCTCCTAAAGATATTAATGAGGGTGAGATCCCTCTGTTAGCCCCTGCAACTGCATCCATCCCTGCAAAAATCATTCTCTCCTCATTACCTCTTGGTAGAACAAAAAGACCCTCAGAGGTCAGTCTTGTGATGATATCTCTGTACATCTGCATCTCTCCAGGGAAAAACAGATCAAGAGGGAAAGGATTTTTCTATGGTGTTTCTGCATGATACCATAAAAATGTGCAAGTGTCTTCTGGGATGAGATTTCCTTTGTGAAGAATGAAAGCTTTTTTCTTAAAGCATTTCTATTTTCCATGAAATTAATTAAAATAAAAATCTCAGTGCAAAAGAAAACATTGAAACCCTGGGATGCCTCATTAAATGGATGATCTGGTTCAGAATTAAATAATGGAAAAAGTGATGCAGAGCTGGGGAACTTTTCACCATGTGCTGCCTCTACATCTTGCTCTTGTAGGTCAGCAGGTTCTAATTCACCCAAGTTCTGTTTTATAGGGGTTTTGAGGCAAAGCCTGGTGTCATCTGAGTTTAGTGAGGGGAAACCCTGAGTTACATATTCACGTCTGGCTTTCCCTGAATAGGGAGATTTAATTTTCTGCTTTCAAACTAGTCCTCTCCTTCAGAGTGCAGTCAGAGCAAGATTCTCCTGACAGCCCAACTTCTGAGCTTTCTGGAGACGGTTTTAGGCTTATTTCCTGGTAAGAGAAGGCTTCAGCAATTGTCCTCCATTTGAAAGAACAGGAGAAGTTTCAAAACCATATGATTTCTGCAAGTTTCACAAAAGCTGGCAAGTGGGAGAGACCCAAACTGGAGCCCATGGAGAAAAAACAGGGTCAGTGCTTGTGTTTCGCGTTGTGTCTGACAGGGACCAGCTGGCCAACAAACAAATGTGCCCCACTTTCTCCAGGAGCTGCCTGGCAATAATGAGACAGCTCACACTCCTCTGGCAGCGCAGCACAAGAAAGATGGAACCAGGATGCACAGGGCTGTACTCCCTGCGGGACACGGGGAGCCATCCCAGGCTGGGTATGTGTGTGGAGGCAGCTCCTGCGTGTGCGGGTCTGTTGCATTCCATGGCTGCAGGATCAGCTCCGGGAAGGTCTGGTGACCAGCATGAGACACAGCGAGACGGGTCTCTGCTTGTTAAAGTCCAATGATCCTTTTATTTGGGGCGACACCGATACAGGAACACACTCAGCTTAACCCATAGGCAGAGGACTCCGAACAGGGGCAGGGTGGGATTTATAGGGGAAGGGTGGGACTTTACCGCTACCGGGCTTGGAAGATTACCTCTCCCAGGGCAGAGAGGTGGGGTCCACCCTTCCCCGCACTCAAAGCCATTGTTTCCCCTGGTCAGGGCACCCCACACAGGTCAGCTCCTCCTGGTTTGTTCTGATGGTGCTGTGGGGGTCCTAAGGAGCCTGGCACAGAGCAGGGAGAGGTTAGAAGACAAAATCCTCAGGAACGCAAGGTACATTCATTCTTCTGTTTCAAATTCGGAGTAGTTCCCAGCACCGAGAGCAGGCACACGGTGCTGCAGGCGCACGGCAGGACTTGGAACGCATGGAGTGACCTCAGTTTTGCATCCTTACATCCCGGGTGGGAAATCCTGCCCAGCTCAGAGCCTCCACACTCCCCTGTCAATCCAAGGCTCTCACTCTGTTCTTTAGACTGGCAATAAAACTGTCAGCTCCTCAGGGCAAGGGCTGGTTTTTTTTGTTTATGTTTTCTATTAAACATTTATTATTAAAATTGATTAAACTTTAACTAAGGGAGGAGAATTGCTTTAACCTGCTGCAGAGAATGACATGGGCTGTGATTTTGTGCAGACAAAAGAAAATCCATCATTCCTGGCTGGAAGGAATTGAAACCAAACAGATTTTTCTACAAATGCCTTCACTCAAAAAGCATTTTGAAAGCCTTTCTTACTGCACTTGCAAATCAGGCACACAGAGTACCTGAGCACCCCCAGCTACAGCAGCTCTGCAAACCCCAGACAGCTTCTGCAAGTGCCTGCAGGCTGAACAGCATCCAGATGTAAATCGTCCACCTCCCTTCCACTTTGGAATGCTGTTAAATATTGATGGGACTTCTGAGTCTAAATCACTCCTCCATTGCGGGGTGCCTGTGGCTATTTGTTGGAACAATTAACGGCAGCGTGTTTCCCTCCCATGTTTCAATCCCTTCTAACACCAGGCATTAAAGCACAGTTACCACAGGTAAATTCATGTGACAAACTATTTCTGGAGATCAAACATGGACAGTTCAGTTACCGGGGCAGGGAATTGTGGTGTGCATTTATTTTGTTGTAAATCAGGCAGATTAGTACAGTTTCTATTTGCAAAGTAATATTGAAACCAGTGGAAGACCTGTCAGTTGTTAACACAGTTATTGTAAGCCCTTTGTGTATTCTGGTCCCTGCAGTGCTTCTCACTTGGAAATAATTCCTCTCCTCTTTCAGTCCAAGCACATCCAGGTGTGTGATATTCCAGCTTTTTGCTGTGCACTAGGGTTCTCTCCTGGTCTCATCCACATGGTGTTTGTCAGTCAAGGTGTGGGCACCTGATTGCTAAATATGATGATTCAAAAATGCAGATGATGAGTTTGTATCAGTTATTGCAACAGTGGTGCAGTAAATCCCAGTTTTAGGCATATGGTCCTTGCTACTCCAGGGAATCTCACATTGCTAAAATATTGAGGGGAGGGGATAAAACAGCATCAAGTAGCTCCAGGGGAGGTTTAGACTG
>VWYI01017611.1:121560-153579 GCA_013399455.1 Anthoscopus minutus | reverse complement strand
GGCCGGGAACCCGGGATAGCGCCCGCAGGAACACGGGCCGGGAACCCGGGATAGCGCCCGCAGGGACACGGGCCGGGAACCCGGGATAGCGCCCGCAGGAACACGGGCCGGGAACCCGGGATAGCGCCCGCAGGAACACGGGCCGGGAACCCGGGATAGCGCCCGCAGGAACACGGGCCGAGGCTCTGACTCTTTCTCCACAGCACCTCTGACACTCACGGACAGCACAGCGCATACGACCCTTACAGCCACTGCACATCTATCACCCCCTTTCGGAGAATTAAGACTGTATCCGTTTTCCAGAAGGGAAAAATAACTGCTCTGAGGGAATGATGGTTCGTTCAGGCAGCTCTGGGTTAACCTGAATCTATCTTCAGTTGCTGGATCCTGTGGTATGCCATGGCTAATGGAGTAATGATGAAAATGAGCTGTAGTTGACAAACCTGGGAATTTTCTCTTTCAATAAATGTCTAAGTCAAATACACTCTTGAAAGAATTAAATCACAGAGTCATGGAATGGTTTGGGTTAGAAGGGACCTTAAAGCTCATCCAGTGCCACCTCCCAGGCTGCTCCAAGCCCCATCCAGCCTGGCCTTGGACACTTCCAGGGATCCAGGTGCGGTCACAGCTTCTCTGGGCACCCTGTGCCAGAGCCTCCCCACCCTCCCAGGGAACAATTCCCTCCCAATATCCCATCTAACCCTGCCCTCTGGCAGTGGGAAGCCATTCCCTGTGTCCTGTGTCAGAGTCAAAATCCCTCCACAGCTCTCTTGAGGCCTTGATTTCATAAATGAGGTGGTACAAGGACAGGTATCCTTGTGCCCTAGGGAGCGGGGCTGTGGAACCACAAACTTGAGGCTGTGTGGCAGGAGGAGAACCCAGTGTTTCCATAGCCAGTGGATTATGCCTCTGCTTTCCCAGGATAAGAACACCTGGTTCAGGTAAATAAATGTGCTGCTGTCTCAGGTGTCTTGCAGGTAGGAAAATGTAGTTTTATGTCACAAATTAACCAGAAAACTCCCTTAGGGCAAGCCAGTGCATTAAAAGATCTTAGTTAATGGGTTATTATGCCTCTAGTTTTATTCAGGCATGGAGAACTGCAGGTGTCCTGATTGTGTTTCCAGCTGGAAACAAGCTGTCCAGTGGAACTCCAGGGTGGCCTAAAGGTGGTTTTCATGGTCTAAACTCAGCTCTACATGAAGCAGGAGTAGAGCACTCTAGGAGTTCACTCAGGTTTGTGCTTGGTCTTTTGCTCAAACAGCTTCAGCTTTTCACACGGATCATCATGTACTGAGGATTCCACTGGGAGGCTTCCACCCAGTTCCCAAACTCACCCAGTCTTTTCTGTGGCTTACAAGAGAGTCTGGAATCACAATATACAGTGTTGAATCCACAGGCCAAAAATCACCTTTTCCAATCCAAAGAGGATTCCAAGAATCCTCTTCCAACTTGGAATGAAAAACAAAGCAGTATTTGAAAATAGAATAGTATCTTCTTTCCATATAGTGCATTTTTTTCTCAGTTTACTCTTCTCTCTAAAGCAGCTCCTTCCACCTCATTCAGTGGAGTACAAGGGACTTGTTTTTCCAGAGTTGCTCAGATGAAAGGGTGGCATTGCCACAATTCCAGTGACACATGATTTCCCCACTAACTGAGATAACTACCTGCTGTTAAAGAATACCATCTCTGCTCCAGGTGTATCACAACCACATTCATGTCCCCAAAATGCAGTCTAAAGTACATGTCTGTGCTGGGGCTGGAAAACACCTTGTGACCACGCTGGGCTGAACAAATCTCAGCAGCAGAGCCTTGGTATGAAGACACAACCCCAACCCTAACTGTAGTCTTAGTCTAAGTCAGAATATCTCTGTTTTATCACTCAGTGGAGAGCCAGTGCGTTTTTTTTCTGTTATCAGAGTGAATAGCATGAGAGGAATGTGTATGCTGATGCCAAGATCTAATACTAATTCCAATTATATATTGGAATATAAGACAGATATTCTTCTGTCTTGAGCCTGAAGTTCAGTCCAGCTCTGAAAATTTGAGCATGAACACAATTAGGAAGTATTTGCTTCTGTCCTGGGAAGACTTTATGATGCTTGTATCCCCAGTAGTGTGTTCTGTTTATGTTACATATTAAGTTCTGCACCTTGAAGACTGGTTCTGAGAGTGAAGGGGGGAAATTCCCTGGACTGTGGGTTTTTTTCGGTGCCAGAGAGACTGAGCGAGCCAAGCTGCACCTCACAGCAAGGACTTTTTCTGGATTTGCCATTTCTTTGAACAGCAAGAGGTTTCATTGTTATTCCATTTATCCAATTTATTTATTCAATGTTATTCCATTTTCATGCTTGTGGATATTTTGCTTGTTAAATAAACAGTTTTTTCCACTTTCCTTCCAGGAAATTTTTTTCCCGAACCAGCTGGGGGAGGGGCAGCTTGAATCTGTTTTTTTTTTCCTGGAGGGACCCCATTTGGAGGTTTCCTCTCAAATTTGTCCTAAACCAGGACAGCTCCTTTTCCTGCAATTTGAAAATTTTATGTTGTGAAAAAAAACTTGTGTAATAATTACTAATTTGAATTTCCCTGTAGTTATCAGCCATGTACACCGGATTTGCTTTTCCTGATTATATCCCTTCTATGCCCTGGGAGGAAATAAAAATGTATTTCTACAACCTAAACCTGTACCTGCCTGAAAAGGTGTCTAAGCCAATATAAACCATTCAGGGGAAACTGCCTTTTGGATGTTGTGTAAAAATTCCCTAAGTCACTTCTTTTACCTTTACTCCTTCCTTAGGGATTTTTGGGGTGGGGAGAAAATGAATAAAGCAAATAAAAAGCAGCTGGTGAGGTTAAAAGGCAGCAGCTGCAAGAAGGATGCAGAATTTGGAGTGGTTGAGGAGAAAGGAGCATTAAAAGGGTCTTCTCATGCAGTGGGTTGGAATGAGATGATCTTTAAGGTCCTTTTCAATCCTAACTATTCATTGATTTTGTGATCCTGTGGTATTTTCCCTTCAGACAGGAAGGATGGAAGACTTGGTGAAAAGTTTATGGGAAACAGCTGACATTAGAGGAGGTAAAGCGGGTGTGCAGTTCATGCCACTGCAGGTACTAAACAATAACATTAATTTCATATTTTAGAGCATGGGGATTGTTAGAGGAACATTAGGGTCGGTTCTCCCTTCAAACATCACAGGCATTTCATCTTCAGGGCAAAGCCCAGAGGTGTCCTAGCAGCAGCAGACCAGGCCTTTATAGGCTCGGTGCCGGGCCACCTGCAGTGGCATTTCAGGTCACCTGGAATAGCTTCCAAATTCAGGTTATTATGCAGCCAAATCCTTTCACTCCACTGTAGCAAGGCTTGTGCTTTAAAAATTGAGCAAAAAGAGAACAAACACAAGCAGCAAATTGCCCTGCTGTTAAAAATGGCCTTAATTTATCCCTCATGGTATAGCACAGCGCTAGTGCTCTGAGCCCTTTGGAGTCACATTGAGTTTGTAAGCACTGTTAGCCTGTACCCCACAGTGCAGGTATGACTGGTGCAAATACTTGTTACTGGGATATATCATGTTATTTTTTCAGTGCAAATTTAAAAAAGAAATAAAATAAATAAAATAAAATATAAAAAATGAAGAAGTAGGTTTTCATGAGATTTGCTCAAGACATTTGAATTGGAGACTTCTGGGATGGGTGAAGTTCCATTTGTGAGAGGGATTTTGGCTGCTCTGTCTCTGTTTATTGTACTCACAGCAATCCATTGAGGGCTGGAGGACTAGGGATGGAGCTTAAATAGACTGGTTCCAGGGCAAATGCAAACAGCATTTCCAAACTTTCTGAAATTGTCAGGAAAAGCCTTTTGTAAAACAGAACTGCTATTCAATACATATGAAAAAATTTATGGACAGAGATCAGTAGTGTCTGAAAATGCATTTCTCTCAAATGTATTCCTGTTTTCAGAGCCTCAGCCAGAAGTGATGACTGCGCCTTATTTATCTTTCTCCAGCTAAGTGCTCTGAAGATTACATAGGCCAAAAGGACTTTTATTGCAACTCAACTTTCATAAACTGAAAGTCACTGCATCCATAAAGCTGGTACACTTGTAATTTTAAGTACTTTGATAACCTGCCAGAAAATACAGCTGTATGGAGTTAGGTGTTATGCCTGATAGCCTGCAGAATCCATCAGTCCCTCATTCCATTGCAGCCAGGATATTTTCACTTTCTTCAAGGAACTAAACAGAAAAGCAATTTGCATTTTGCATTAAAATGATACACAGCAAAGAGCTGTAAGGTGAGATAGGAGGGACTGAAATAAAGGATTCCCAGAACATCAGACCTCCTACAGGTTGAAATGGGTGTGTGTCTGCCATATCGAGGCTCCATGTGTAACAGCAGAACAGGCATGTGGGACAGTGGGGCTTTTCTTGATGAAACCTTGGCTCCCCAGGGAATGGTCACAGCCCTGAGGCTGCCAGAGCTCCAGGAGTGTTTGGACACCACTCCCAGCCATGCACAGGGTGGGATTGTTGGGGTGTCTGTGCAGGGCCAGGAGTTGGGCCGGATAATCCCTGCATGTCCATTCCCACTCAGAAGATTCTATGATTCTGGGCTTTGTCAGTAGAAAAATATGCATTCTGAACAGAATCTTTGAGCAAACATTCCAGGCTTTATTTTGTTGTGGAACCAGTCTGCCCACACTCATAATTAGTTATATGCTTTAAAAGGGAACAATGGTTTTATTGTTAGCACCTACTCACTGTTTGGTAATATGGAGAGTTACACTGGAAATGCAACATCTGACATCTGGCTTTGTCACAGGGGGCAAAGAAACATAACTGTGCAGTGGCATACCATTCAGATGGGGGGGCCACAAGGGTCTCCTGAAAGAATCATGGAATTGTGAAATTTCCTGGTTGGGAAGAGTACTACAGGATTCATCC
This sequence comes from Anthoscopus minutus, assembly GCA_013399455.1. Taxonomy (NCBI): domain Eukaryota; kingdom Metazoa; phylum Chordata; class Aves; order Passeriformes; family Paridae; genus Anthoscopus; species Anthoscopus minutus. Next base: position 148,643 of record VWYI01017611.1, on the reverse strand, counting down.
AGTTCAGCCCTTGGCCCTGCACAGACACACCAACAACCCCACCCTGTGCATCCCTGGCAGCACTGTCCAAGCACTCCTGGAGCTCTGGCAGCCTCGGGGCTGTGCCCATTCCCTGGGGAGCCTGGGCAGTGCCAGCACCTCTGGGGGAAGAGCTTTCCTGATCTCCAGCCTGAGCCTGCCCTGACACAGCTCCAGCCATTCCCTCGGGTCCTGTCTCTGGTCACCAACATCTTTCAGTTGTGTCTTTATCCTTGTTTGTAGTAAAGAAATGCATTTTTTTCTCTGCATTGTGTGACACCTCCTATTGGATTCCTGGCCAGTAAGCCGACCTAGTTTTAAACTTTTGTACAACTTAATGATTTTTTCAACGTGGTATTCAGCCACTGCCATGGCGCCAAGATAGCATGGCAAATGCTTCTGTCAGCAGGCTTCTGTTTGTTCTGTATTTCTACCAGAACAGGGAACAGCAAGCTGAAAACAGAGGAAAATTGTATATTAGGTATGTGTACGAGAAACCAGTGGGATGAAGGGATTTAGTACCTAGTAGGGTCAGGGGCTGGGACAATAAACTGAGGGATAGCACAGAAATGTGTAGAGTATTAACTGCAGATCCAGAGAAGATCTAGTTAGAATTCAGCTGAATTCGAACTAAAGAAAAGCACACGCATTGGATGGTAATGGGGCTACACTGAAATCACCCCTGACTTCGAGATACTCTAAAATTTACCAGGAAACCCCACACAGCGGACGAATTTGCAGTGCCGCCGAAATCAATTAACCCGTCTCCATTGCTGTAATTAATTAATCATTCACTCGGTAATTGCTCCGCTCCCGCCGACCGTCCAGGGTCCCCTCAGAGCGCGGCACCTCCGCGCCGCCAGGGGGCGCCCCCGGCACCTTTCCCGCCTGGCGGCGCCCCAAGATGGCGGCCCCGGGGCAGAACTTGTGGCCGGCGGTGATGGGCGCGGTGGCGGCTCTGCTGTTTCTGCTGCTCTGGCGGCGGCGGCGGCGGGCGGGCGGCATGGGCCGAGTGTGCGTGGCCGTGCTGGGGGACCTGGGCCGCAGCCCGCGGATGCAGTACCACGCGTTGGCGCTGGCCCGGCACGGGCGCTCGGTCGCTCTGCTGGGCTACCTCCGTGAGTGGGGCGGCCAGGGGAACGCGGGCCGCGCCGGGCGGGGCGGCCGCGCCGCTGACCGGGCTCTCCCCCCGCAGAGACCCGGCCGCACCGGGACGTGCTGCGCAGCGACAACGTCCGGCTGGTGCCCGTGGCGGAGCTGCGTGGGCTGCGAGGTGCGTGCGGGCCGGGCCGGGTAGCGGGAGCAGCGGGACTACAGGGCACGAGAAAGAGCCCGCAGCGTGTGCGGGTCCCGCCCCGCCGCACGCACGGCTCTACACTCGAGTCTCCCTTTCTCTGTTAAACAGGACCCGCTGGATTTAAACACCTGCCGGTACACTGGTGCTGTTCACATGCAGAGTGAAATACGAAAATTATTTTCATCTTACCTCTTCCGCCCCCACCTTGTGTTTACCCCTGTTGCCCTTAGAAGCTGTGGCCTCCCCATCCCTGGGAGTGTCCAAGCCCAGATTGGACAGGACTTGGAGCAACCTGGGGTAGTGGAAGGTGTCCGTGCCCATGGCAGGGGGTGGAATGAGATGAGCCTTAAAGGCCTTTCCAACCCAAACCATTCAATGAGTGTAGGATTTCTTTCTGTACAAAATAGAGAATGAGAATATGTAGGGATCACGAGAGGTTTACATAGCTTTATAGTGATCATAGAATAAAATCAAAAGGTTGGAAAAGCCCTCTAAGAACACTGAGTTCAACAATTTCCCCAGCAATGCCAAGGCCACCACTGACCCATGTCCTCAAGTGCCACATCCACTTTTAAATCCCTCCAGGGATGGGGACTCCACCACTGCCCTGGGCAGCTGTGCCAATGCCTGACCACCCTTTCCATGCAGAAATTTTCCCAATATCCAACCTAAACCTCCCCTGGCACAACTTGAGGCTGTTTCCCCTTGTCCTGTCCCTGTTCCCTGGGAGCAGAGCCCAACCCCCCAGATGCTCCCTCCTGTCAGGGAGTTGTGCAGAGCCACAAGGTCCCCCCTGAGCCTCCTTTTCTCCAGGCTGAGCCCCTTTCCCAGCTCCCTCAGCTGCTGCTGGTGCTTCAGCCCCTTCCCAGCTCCATTCCCTGCCCTGGACATGCTCCAGCCCCTCAGTGTCTGCCTTGAAGTGATCCAGCCTGTCCAGATCCCTCTGCAGAGCCTTCCTACCCAAGCAGATTGACGATCTCACCCAACTTAGTGTCATCTTCAAACTTGCTGAGGGTGCACTCAATCACTTACCCAGGTCATTGGTAAAGTTATTAAACAGGTTTCCATTTTCATGTTATTTTGACCTTGTTTCTGCAGAGCTGGCTGGTTCTGATGTTCACATTTCTGGGGAGAGAGCTCTAACATTCTTACCTGTTTTTCTGTCACTTTGCAGTGGGTCCAAAGCTTTTCCAGTATGTCCTAAAGGTGCTTGTGCAGTCAGTGCAGTTACTGTACACATTGCTGAGGATAGATCAGCCATCCTATATTCTTCTTCAGGTATGTTTTGTGTTAGGACTAATTTAAGTAAAAATAGAGTGCTACATTACAGGGCGTTTTTGGCTGTCTTAGACATTGTTCTAATTATTTCAGAGCTGAACTGGCCTCATCAGTGGTGTAAACCTGTATCCAGGTATTTTTTAGCTCTAAACTTTGATTTGTCTGTTAACAAGTCAAGTTTTCTCTTCTTGTTAGTTGTTGTTCTTTCAAACTTCATTGCTAAGGGTAGTAGTAAGGAAGAATCTTTCTTGAAGTGTTGGTGTGTTTATTGGAGGGGAATTTTGATCTTGATCCAAGGGTTACATTTGAAGTATCTGCCAGTGTTCTTAAGTGAATATCAACAGTGTCTGTTTATGAGGCTCCTTTGAGGTGATACAAATTTCAATTTGATTTTTTGTTTCTGGCAGTTGCTTTGTGTTTGTCACTTGGTCACAGTCTTAAGCTATTTTGGATTTGTTTTTGAGCAGAATCCTCCAGGCTTACCCTGTATAGCTGTTGCCTGGGTGGCAGGGCTGTGGTGGGGGAGCAAACTCATCATTGATTGGCACAACTATGGATACACTATCATGAGCCTGAGTCATGGGAGGAACCACCCACTGGTCCTGATTGCAAAATGGTTTGTACAGTCATTTCTGCTCTTGATAAATTACATGCCTTGGTGGAATTCAGAATGGAGGCCAGTAGGGAGAATATAATTGGCACAGGGAGGGGTTTCTGGGCTTTGCTGTGTAAAACTGGTTTCTGTTCTGCAGCTGCTTTGTTGGACATGTGGGAGGGGAGTTGCAGGAAGTAGGCAGATTGCTTTTACGTATATATGCAAATGTTGATCTTTTTACTGGAATTTCTTCATATGTCCTGGGTTTTTTATTCTCGAATGCTGCTTTACACTCCAGCTTTTCTTTGAACAGCTTCTTGCTGTATATAATTGGTTATGTCTAGTTACAGGCTTTAAAGGCTTTGGAGAAAAGGAATTAATCAAAAATTGGCAATCAGATTTCAGTTCTGTAGGCAGTTGGGTTTCTTTGGGTTTTGTTTGGCTTTCATCAAGCATGGGCACTGGGGACAGTTGCTGCAATTGCCTGCCTGTGGTTTCTGACGGGCATTTCATTTTTGTCAGGTGTGAAAAGCTTTTTGGGCGCTTGTCTGACTATAATCTGTGTGTCACTGATGCTATGAAAAAAGATCTCTGGGTGAATTTCAAGATAAAGTAAGTCACGTGCCTCAGACAATTTAGTGTGTGTGTGTGCTAAGTAAATGAAAGAACAGATCCTTGAGCATTCAGGATTCAGAGGGATCTTACAAAAGCAGCTCCCCTGAGCTCATCTGTCACCACTGAAACACATCAGATCAGTTTTGTGATGGGCCAGTGCAGTGTGGGCATTCATGAATTTTCATTATCCTTCTAAACTAACACCCCGTTGACTGAGGTAGCAGTCCAGGAGCCATGGAACTTTGCTGCAGGTTGCCTGTGGAGTCAGAGTGGGACAGATATCACTGAGATTTTAAGTTACTCTGGCCTGCCAGCTTGTCTTGAGGACTTCAAGATCAGAGTTGCTCAGGGGCAGTTTGAAGTAGTAGGTTTGAAAATAAGGACAGTGATGTCTGCAGTTTTTACAGGTGCATTTCACCCCTAGAATAAGCAGGCAAGAAAGGGATTCTTTGTTACTTGTGTCCACCTTGGTGTGTTCCAGCAAACTTCAGGAATACAGGAAGTTCTAAGAGTCAAAAAATGAATTGCTTTGCTGTTTTGATTAATTTCTTTCTGATTACATTGTTGTAGCCTGTCACTGTACCATGTGCATGTTGTTACATCTGTATCTTATTTAAGCTGCTCATTTATTTCCTACCAGGGCTGTTACACTGTATGACAAACCAGCATCTTATTTTAAGGAAACACCATTAGACCTCCAACACAACTTGTACATGAAACTTGCCAAGGACTACGAGCCTTTCAAACCACGGTATGTGCAAGTGCAGCTGCCCCTACAATCCTTAATCAAGGAAGATGGAGTTGTGGCATTTAAGTTACCAGAAATACTTGTGTGGGGTATTCTACTCACAGCAGGCACAAGGGGCACTGAGTTGCCTTAATTGTCACTAGGAGAGGCCTAAAGAAGTGAAATGATTGAGTTGTGGTCACACAAGTAGTAGAAGTGTTTTGTTTTTAAAGAAGTTGGCATAAGCACTGAGGCAATCTGTGAAGAATGTGCAGGGTGGAACTCTGCAGTTGTCTGCATCCCACTGACCCACACTTCAGTGGTTAGATGCTTCCTTAATAGCATCCCTTCCTTAGTTACTGTGGAGAACCTTCAGGATCTTGGTCCAAGTGTTGAACATTCCCCTCTGGCTTTCAAGATGTCACCTGTAGCAGATGTACTAGGAAGTTAACTTTACCAAACTAAGGCCTGAAAAAGAAGTGAAATCCACATTGCATGGTGGGGATTTTTTGGAAATACCCAGCTCAGAATGTGTAGGTTCTGAGTTTAGTTGAATAAATTGTGCTGTTGGCCTCCACACTGTGTTAAGTGTGAGACAGACCATGGAAAGAGAGGCTGACTCTGCTCAAGTTTTGAAGGAAAACATTTGGTTGGAAAGTGGAACTGTGCCTATGGCAGCAGGAAAGAGAGAAGAATGGCCTGCCCTGTCCTGCTATTTCTGTAATGTAATGATTCTGTTTCTAGACAAGTTGAGCAGCAAATCTGAAGCCAAATATGTGGAAATTCATGCCAGTTAAGCAGAGTGTTCCCTGCTGTTGCTGGCTGTGTGTGTAGCTCATCCTCAGGAAGTTGTGTTTCCATAGTACAGAACTGTCAATCCCAGTGCTGACAGATCAGCCTTTACGGAGAGGGATGGGAAAAGTGGGAATGTGGTGAAGACCAGGGGCCGGCCAGCCCTTCTCATCAGCAGCACCAGCTGGACAGGTTGGGAATCAGTTTTATTTCTCATATAAAATAGGGCTGTTTGTACTTTCTCACACTTGAAGTTATGTTTGTCCTGTGTTTTCCTGAGAGGATTTGAAGACAAGATGTGTATGATGCTATTAAATGTTGTGTAACTTACATAATGCTACAAATGAATGGTTTTTTTAGAAGTTATATTTTAATTACAGAGCTCAGCTTTAAGAATGATTACAAGATGTTTCCTACTTGCTTTTTTTAGTTTTTATTCTAAACATACTGTCTTGCATGGCGATGTAAAGCAGATAAAACAGTAAATTATACCTTTCTGAGCACCCTGCACCCTGAAGGTGTCTGCCCATGGCAGGGGGCTGGGATGAGCTTAAGGTCCCATCCAACCCGAAGCAATTTGTGATTCCATGATTTCTGATGATGTTTATTACATAATTAGGTACATTTTTTACTTCTGTATGAGGAAGGGAACAGACACAGGAAACAAATCCAGGATTGTCTTTATCTTTGAACAATCAGGGCAGTTTTTACACTTAATTCTCAGTTTTAGAAACCAGAAAATTTTAACTTGATAGTTTAGAAGATGTACAGTATTTGTAGCTGGTTTGTCTGTCATGTTGCCAGCAAGGGAAATAAATAAACACTGTGCAGGTTATGGACTTTTATTTATGAAAATAAACTGGAGGATTTTTAGTAGCACATTTTAGTAAATAATAATCTTTAAGTACAGGCTATGTACTTAACTTTTGAGTACATGGTCTGCATTTAAATTGTGTAGGTGAAGGTCAGGAAAATCTCAATTGTTATTTAAAGACAAAAATTAAAAGTGGTAGAAATATGAATGTCACTAATAAAACCTTCTCTTTCAGAGGATGAAGACTTCTCAGTCCTTTTAAGAGCTTTAGAAGGTTGGTATGAAGGAATTGATCTCAGTTTTTCAAAGGGGTGTTCTGGACACTTAAGAATAGTTTTGCTAAAGAGCAGTGCTTCTATATACCAGTGAAAATGCAGTTGTATTTGATTGATTTGCACTAATTTCAGATTAGTAATTAAAGCAGTGCAACATCTGAATTCAATTAGAGGTGTTGTCAGGGAGAATTAAATATGTAACTGGCTGCTAAACTGCAGTTTTATTTTCTGAGCTGTTACACCTACTCTCCACAGGTATCTGCTAATGGGAAGGGAGGGAATATATTATCTTGTAGGCTTTGCAGCTGCAATTCCAAATTGATCTATTGAAGCAAGTGATTAGGGATCAGTTGAAGAAATGCTTAATGCATAAAGAGCCTGATTTATTTCTGTAAGAAGTCTAAATGTTACCATTTCTGAATTTACTGCTGTGTTACTAATACATGCTTGTAAGGAAATTGCTTGTAGTGGGAAGCTCAATAATTAATGCACTGTCACCACTCTTCAACCAAACATCCTGAGATTTCTCAGCTCTGACTAGTGTTTTATCTTCTCCAGATTATGAGAGGTTTATCAAGGAGGGAGCCAAGCTTCCAGCTTTAGTGTGTGTGATAACAGGTAAGAATGTTTGTGCTACAATTCTTTCGGTGCTAGCACAAGGTTTAGTTGTCACTTTTGTTCTGTGCTAACTTTTCTTTTGCTGGTGGGAGAGAGGAGGGACTATTGCCTTTGTGTCTGGGTATAAGAACAGTGATTTATAGCTGAGTTACCATCCACCAGTTATGGCACATCTTTAAAGAACCTCCCTGTCTGCTCCAGGTCTGCATGAAATACAATCTAAGGTCAATGTTGAGATGATGCTGCAAAAGCAATGTCAGAGGAAGCAGCCTCAAGCTGTGGCAGGGGAGGTTTAGACTGGCTGTTGGGAGAATTCCTTCATGGGAAGGGTGGTCAGGTATTGGCATAGCTGCCCAGGGCAGGTGGAATCCCAATCCCTGGAGGAATTTAAAGCCATGTGGATGTGGCACTCAGGGTGTGGATCAGTGCTGGCCCTGGCAGTGCTGGGGAACAGCTGGACTTGATCTGAGAGGGCTTTTCCAGCCTTGAAACTCCATGATTGTACATTGATGGAAAATTCATTGAAATACTCAGTAAGAGAAGTCCAGGTGCACATTGCTTTCAAGGGAATTTAGATTTTTCATGTCCTTTTAGGATATCACAAGTGTTGTATCCTGTTTGTACACCTGATCCAACAGGAGCTTGTATTTCACAGACCACACTGTTTTCAGTCACCTTGATAAAACATTTTTTCTGTTTTAAACAGGTAAAGGACCTCTAAAAGATTACTACAATGGTCTGATCCAAAAACTGCACTTTAAGCATATCCAGATCTGTACACCATGGCTGGAAGCTGAGGATTACCCTCTTCTGCTTGGTAAATAGTGGATGATGGAAAAGGCTTGAGGATGTGTAGGAAGCAACTCAGCACAGTTGCAGGGGGCTGAAGCAGACTGCACAAAAGCTGGAAGAATATAGTCAGGAATGTTGCTGGTTAGTGACAGGATATTCATGGACTTGACTCATTCCAGCAAAGCAGCTTAATTCCTCTGGCTGGCTCTTCCCTGTTTTCCCAAGAAGTAGCTGTGTTGCTGTTTCAGCCTGTTCTTTGCACTCTTTGTTTCTTCCAGCTGTGCTGAAATCAGGTGCCTGTGCAGGTTCTACTTTACTTTCAGGGTCACTCCAGTAAATTAAATTAAAAAGTTGTTGGCTGAGCAATCAAAAGTAGCTGAAATTCTAAATTAATGTGTCATTGGAATGTTATTCCCTCAGCATCTTCATTGCAACAGCATAAAGTAGTAGTAATAGAGTTATAAAATACATATTCAATGTGATTTTCATTCTGGGTTAGAGCCTGACAATTTATGTGGCTATAAAACACTGTTTATTTGGTCCTTTGCAAATAATGAATACAATGTCTGTAAAGTCACACTGTAATTCATCTGTTTGAGCTGACTTCAACTGGGAGGGGTCCCTAGTGAGCCATGGAGTGTATCCTGATTGAATTGTGATGGGATTTTCCTTTACTTACCCATTTTAAGCAGATTAAGAGGCAGAACGGCTGTTTTAAGATACATAAAACTTAAAAATCCCCTTTAATTTAACATGCACTCATTTATTACTCTTCTATAACATAACTAATTTAAGTCCCAAAACACTCTGTGCTTTATTTTTTTCCCTGATTGCTTGAAATTGTGTCTTGGTAGTTGAAAGTTTCATTTGCACCATCCAAAGCAGCACAGAAGTAAAGGTTTGCAGGAGGACAGAGGAGCTGCTTGCAGGGAGTTCAGACTGTGTTGTGTTGGTTTCTCAGGCTCAGCAGACCTGGGGGTGTGTCTCCATAAATCCTCCAGTGGTTTGGATTTGCCCATGAAGGTGGTGGATATGTTTGGCTGCTGTTTACCCGTGTGTGCAATACATTTTGAATGGTAAGAGCTTATGCTATTACAGCTCAAGGAAATCACATAAAACAATATTCTTACAAAGCCAGTCTTCAGTACCTACTGAAGAAATTCAATGAGATTCCTGTATTATGCCATTTTTAAAATTCAGGAAGATAGGTTGTTTTCAGTTTAAAAGTTAGTACTAGTTTCTACCAAATCAGGAGCATTTAATGCAGGCACTTACCTTATAATATTCCTGTATTCCATTTTCCATATATTTAATTTTAAAAAAAGCTTTCTTCTGCATAGACACATCTGTTCAGTGAAAGGCTGAGTGTATGCATGGGCATTCTTGGAATTTATGGTCCTTTGGGAAAACAGTAGCTTTATAAAAGAAGTTCTCTGTGAAGATTTCATGATGAATCACAGATAGATTTTTCCTTGTGGAAAAAAAATCTAGTTTTAAAGTAGATGATAGCCCTGGTTTTTAATGGATATCCAGATGAGTGGCACAAAGACAGAATGAGGGCCCTTTGGTACCATTGTGGTAGATTTAGTCTGACACAGAAAGAAGTCTTTAACTGATTCAAACTGTCTGTTTAATTCCATTGTGTCAGGTGTGGAACTTGAGACATATGGGACCATAATGATACAGATATGGTGGTTTGGTCCCTTTGATGTCACTGTGCAACATTGTAAATGTCCCACTCACTGCTTTTTCCCTCAGCTTTCCTTCTGTGACTTTTTTTCACAGTTTACATGAACTGGTGAAACACAATGAGAACGGTCTGATATTCAGGGACTCGAAGGAGCTCGCAGAACAACTGAAGGTGAAGGCTCTGACTGATTTCTTTCCCCCCAGAAATAACCCTAGGGGTGCCACTGTGTGAGCAGCCTTTTCAGATCTGAGCATCACCCGTGTGTATTGCATTCTCACAAGGTACTGCCTGGCCTGGTGAGCATTGTTTGCCTCACTTCTGTCTAAATGTGAACCTGAAGCTGGCAAAAGCATTTCAAATATTGGTCTTGTTTTCCCTTTGCAGGGCCAGACCCCAGAACTGAAGCTGTAGTTGAGGGTTAACACTGGGAAAGCTGGAATGAGCCTGAAATGGAACATGACAGTTATTTTCCAGTGGTTTTGCTTTTTAAATTACAGATGCTTTTCTTGGATTTCCCTACCATGGAAGGGAAACTTCACAGCTTCCAAGAGAACCTGCGAGCGTCCCAGCAGCTGCGCTGGGACCAGAGCTGGGACCAGATTGTCCTTCCCTTGCTGGGGAACAAGGAATGACTGGGGCCAAAGGAGGGTGTCAAACACATTCCTGCAGCTGCAGAGGTTTAGGAAACAGTGAATAAACACTTTGTATTGTCTGCACTTACAGTTTCTAACTCCTTCACTTTGGAACAGGGCTCTCACACTCTTCCTTTACAGCTTCAGCTTCCTGGGTAAGAGGTGCTGAAGGTGCTGAGGCTGTTTGTTGTGTGAGAACCTGTGTTGCTTGAAGGTCCCTTTTTGGTGAAGATCCTTGAATACAGATAGAAACCATGACCAGCTTTACCTCTTGTATAGTCAGCACTTTAGTAGGTGATTTGGGTATGGTTTTATTCACATACAGCAGATGCTTTTCATTTGAGTTGCTTCATTTCACCTGGTCAATTCGATGGCCAGGTAATTGTCCAAACACTGAATATCCTCCTGTGTGGTTTTATTGGCACAGAACCATTTTGTTTCCAAGTTGTTTTTCTCTTTGGCAGTGTGTGCAAGAGTGTTTAAGCACAGCACTGTTATGTGACAGCTTTACTGGGCACTTGGAGCAAAGCAGAGCTTGCAGTGAGTGTTTTCCTTGTACTCTGAAAATAATGTGCCCATTTACTTTGGGAAAGAACATAAAATTCATCTCTTCTTGAACAGATGAACAGAAAAGGGAAAAATAAACCCAAAATATATGAAGCAAGTATGTAAAACTTAGTCAAAAGGCACTTTGCTTTTTGAGTGCTTACTCAGGTACAGCCTTCAATTTTTTATTAAGCTCAGTATTCACATGCAAGCCTAATGCTTTCAAGATTTTTTTCACCACCTTTTGATGATAAGATAGATGTCAGTCATTGGTAAATGTGCTTGGTTTGGACTGTGCTTACTGCTCCTCAGAGCTCCTGCTTCAGGACAGTGGGTTCTGCACCAGCAGTTTTAAACTCTGATTGAGCAACTATTGACTAAATGCTTTTGTCAAAAGAGAAAAGGTGAAAATAGAGTCAAGTTGCTTTACTGCAGGAATTTGGCAAAACCTCAAGCTTACTGATTGAAGAATGATCCATAAATATTGATCTGCCAATTTTTTAGTGTTTTTTTCCCTGTTTTCAGTCAAAATCCTGTCTAGGGGTTTGGCCATTTCTGTGCACATGGAGGTAAATAAGGCACTTCTCTAATTAAACAGTAATGCCAAATGTGTAGGTTTCCTTTTCCTATAATAGAACTTTTTAGATCCAAAATGAGCTCTGTACAGAACTTTTGACTTGAATTTTGTGTAAGGGGAGATAAAGGAGCTCCTCTGTGGGCTGCCAGTTTGTGTTCACTCTGGAAATCACACCTTTGAGTTCTTTCTTTCCGGGGACAGGGAACCAAAACCTGGGCTGGGGTTATTTCTGCTTGATCCTAGCAGTCATGGTCTCTAGCTTGAAGAGTAAGAAGATTCTTCAGGTTTCAAGTTAGGTGTCATCAGTTTTCTCTCCATTGCTACAGAAGTAGGTTGAAGTTTTTTAATTTCCTTTGAAGTAGTTTTTAATAGAGAAAAAAGGAAGAAGAATGAGCAGAACTTTTCTGCTTCAGGACCAATGCTGCCTGACAGGAGAATGATTAATGGATGATGGAAAGTTTCAGAGCAGGGGAGCTCAGTCCTTCCTCTTTGCAGGATACCTGGAGTACTGCTATGGAGAGTGATTCCTTTTTCATTCCCAGCCCAGCCTGAGGGGACGGAGTCCCAGCAGCCACTGTGGAAGTGGCAGTAGTTACGTGAGAGAAAGGAACATCCATTCTCATTTGTCATCACTGCAGAGTAAAGATGCACCTGATTTACAGCAGTCTGTGACCTGCTCTTACAGCAGTCTCATCCTGGGACACAGCTACAGGTGTTGGTCACTGTTTTATTGGGGGGTTTTAAGTTAACCCAAACTGCAAGTATATACAGACATAAAAGACCAGAGTAGGCAATTTCAACTGGTTTTAGAATCAAAACCCACTGTTTACTCTAAAACACTGTTTTGCTCCCTTGTCTGTGTCCTCATCCTGTGATCCTGCAGGTTGTCCCCAATATTTACAAATCACAACACAGTTGGAAAAAACCCCACTTGAATTCTATTGTCTTCTATAAAATCCAAGTGAAGTGTGATTGGGGCTTTTTGGTTTCTGTTGCTTGAGGTTCAGTCACTTCCCAAGGGCAGCAGCAGGCTTGAATCCAAGCTGAGAATTTATGGGAAGGAACTCCAGTGTCCATGTGTACAGTTGTATCCTCAGAACCTCTTGTTTCCAGAATTCAGGATAATCTTGTTACAAGGCTGAGACAGCTCCTGTTGGTCTCAAAATTCCAGTTCTGTTTGCCAAGCCTATATAAATAGCTGTAGAATAGTTACATCTGGCTGCACATCATAGAGAAAATTACAGCTGCTGTGGGCTGGAATCATCTGCCACCTGATGCCAACTTTATCTGTGAAGAGAAACACTGGGAATCATATTTATGCTTAATGAAATGAAGAGCAAAAGTTGCATGACAAGTTCTTGTGTTTAGCATGCTGTGATCGACAGGCAAATGCTTATGAGTGTTTTTTTAAAAATCCCATTAGTGCTTCTGCTGAACACTCAGTGTCACTTTGTGAATTAACCAGAATTTCACAGAAAGGGAGTTGAAGGAACTCACAAGGATCATCAGGTCCAGTTGGTGAACACCAGCTAAAAAGCAGAGACTGCAAATGATAGGCTTTAGAAGTGTATATGAAGAAAAATCCCCAAATCTCTATTTTATTTAATCTCTAGTTGGGGGTTTTAACCCTCAAAGAACATAAGATAAAGGGCTTAGGCTGCACCTCAGGTGTTATCACTGTGACAGTGCAGCAATGATGGCTTCCTCCTTTAGGCTTAAACCTTTTTTACTTTCCTATTGGCACTAGACTTACAAATCATCCCTCACAGATGTAAGCAGTGATAGCCAGGATGTACCTAAAGGTGAGTTCCAAGTTGATGGCATCCATGTGCAAAAGCTGCTGCTCTTAAATACAGCTTTAGGATAAGATCCTGCTCTTGGACAATGCTCCTGCTCCACTCTACCACAGAACAAGTAAGGGGGAAAGAGGCAAAAAGGCAACACTAAACTATTGAACACTGCATGGAACAGGCACCCACCCAGCTCAGCTTGGAACAGCTGATACGTGTCTGGATTTCGGATTGTGGAGGCAATGAACACCTCAGGAGCTTTCCTGTCTGCTCTGGAGGTGGAGAGTTTCTGTAGCATCCCAATGAAGGCTGAAATTATCTCAGGATCATATACCACATCTGCAAAAAAACCCAAAAAACATACAATATTTATTGAGAATTGAGCAAAAACCAGAATAAAAACTGCAAAGCAGAAATACAATTTCGCAGTGCAGGAGAATACTGATATTTTATGGGCTATGCCCTCATCACTAAAAATCAATGCTCCTTTTTGTAAGTGGATTGTCAGATATTTTATTTAAAGCCATCCTAAGGGAAACAGCAGAACCACCGAGTGTTGGTGCTCTGTTCCCACTGCCCTTGGCAAAACGAACTTGTCTTGTTAGAAATGAGAGGTTTAGAGGCTGATGCCAAGGACTTGCAGAAGTTTTCACCTGGAGTCAGTCCCTGGAGAGCAGAAATGGTCGTGCAAGGTCAGTGAACACCGAGGGGAGCACTGAGCTGATGCTCAGAGGGGGTTGTTTCCTACACAGAGGTGTTCAGGTTTGTGTACCACTGCAGTTACTTGTGCTGCAGTGTGCTAAGGGCACAATGCTGCAATGACTAACAGCAGCTATCAGAGAGATGTCAGTGCCTCAGTTCTTGCCTTCAGAGTCCAGCTGAGGCTGGTCTGGGCACTGAACAGTGTCACTGGCATTAGGTACCAGGCAGTGACTTCGTTTTATTCACTGTATCCTGTGATACCTTGGATGCCAAACTCATTTTTGCACCTGGAGTCTCTGATTTTTCTTTGCAAAGCTCCAAATCAGGGTCTAAGACGTACAGCTGAGATGTTCTGCTCTCACTAGGTACCTAGTGTCCTAGTCCTACTGTCCTAGGTTTTCCATGATTAGTTTTTTTATAAAACTCCCCCTGAATTTATACACAGACAAGTGCAAAAAAGGTCTGTAGTTGGTTTTTGTGGAGGCTGCCAGGGTTGCTGAGCCTGCCCATCCCTGCTCCCCGTGAGTGGGTGTGGTACCTGCTGCAATGACAACATCAGCTCTGAGACCCAGCAGTTCTTTTTCTGTCACTGAGCCCCAGTCAAGATCAGCAACAATCACTTTTGGGTTTTGGGACTTCTCTCCTTCCACCTTCTGTCCTTGGGACTCTGTTTGGATGCTCCAGGTCATGTCAGGCTCTGGGATGAAGCCATTTAGCCAGATGTTTTCTCCCAGCTGTCTGAGAACACAGGGGTGGCAGTCACTAAATATGAATGTCCTGGGTTGGCAGGTCTTGCAGATGGCAATTCCAGTGAAACCAATCCCACTCCCTAATTCCAGGATTGTCCTGAGGTAACGGAATAGAAAGTACTATCAGGACTCTGCATTAAGTTGGAAATCAAAACATTCTAAATATAATTAAAGGTAAAATCAGTTCCAGATAATTACAGTAATTTTTGAGTGAACCATCTACAATTCACCCTTTGTCCCAAGCAACTGAAGAGTTGGGAATAACTGAGGGTGTAACTGTCAGCATAAAATTAATTAGCTGAAATGCTGAATCCTGTAAGGCACAAAGCATTCCCACCACAGGGATGAAAGACATTCCCACCTGGCTTTAGCCGTCTGCAGCACAGTTGTTTCCACCTGAGCTGGCTCTCCAGGTTTTAGTCAGTGGTGAGAAACAGACACTGAGCAGCAGAGTTCCTTCCCCTGTGAGCTTTATTATTATTATCTTTCCTCAAAAGCCCTTGCTCATCTTGATTGCTTATAAATAAAGTAGAAATTATGCAATCAGACCTGCACACAAAGCATCTAACGTAGATAATCCTTGGTGAACCCCGTCACAGAGTGAATGTCGTTAGTTAAATTACTGAAAACTGAACAGCTGACCTCAGAGCAGCTCAGACTGCACAGTGCCAGGGTTTGATCCTAAACCATGTCTTGACAGGTCCTCTCCTGGGTTAAAGTTTGGCAGAATAGATAACAGTAGCAATTACTCAGCAGCAAAAGGGTGTAATTTCAGTTATTTTGGGTGTATAGTCTGTCATTAAATATTTCTGTTATTAAATTGCTGTTGTGTAGCTCACAGTATCAGAGGGCTGGAACCCCTCTTGCTCTGGAGCCAGGCTGGGAGAACTGGGGGTATTAACCTGGAGAAGGCTCCAAGGAAGCCTTAGAGCCCCTTCTAGCGCCTAAAGGGACTCCAGGAGAGCTGGAGAGGGACTTTGCAGTGCCAGGACACATGGTAATGGCTTCCCACTGCCCGAGGACAGGTTTGGATGGGATACTGGGAAGGAATTGTTCCCTGTGAGGGTGGGGAGGCCCTGGCACAGGGTGCCCAGAGAAGTTTTGGCTGCCCCTGGATCCCTGGCAGTGTCCAAGGCCAGGATGGTGCCCCCTGGGACAGTGGAAGGTGTCCCTGCCCATGTCCCTTCCCAGCCAAGCCATTCTGTGATCCTACAAGAACAAACACCTCTTTCCTCATTGCTCCAACCCTGGTGATGCCATACCTGTCCCTGAACACGCTGGGGTTCTGCAGTGCCCACTGGGCCAGGTGCAGAGCAGCCTCCCACGTGACGAGCCCCGTGGTGCCCCTGGAGATCAGCGCTGTGCTCTCAGAGAGGCTCACACAGTCCCCCGTGGGCTGCAGGACACGGGAGAGCAAAGATGGATCAGCACAGGCCATGGATTTAGAGTTCACAATCAATAGCAGCACCTGGAAAAAGGCAGGAAGCACTCCAGGCTTCAGGGTGGGTGTTTTTAAAGCCAGTTCTTGCTTAGTTTGGGTGACTAAATGTGGTTTAGAACACTGCAGTGTCAGTTTTTACCAATATGTAGTTTTTGTAACAGTAAGTAGATTCTTCTTCTTTTAGAACATCTGCCAGTGCCTCATAGAGTTCATCCAGGGGTTCAGCTGCTGTGGATTCAAGCTGTGGGGAGAAGAGGGCAGCTCTGAGCATCACGGTGTCATGAAACAGAACACAATTGCACTCTAAGCCCCATTTTAGTACAATGTATTTACACTGAATGTTGTGGTTGGTTATTACATGAGATATTTTCAAGGCAAAAAAAAGAGCAAGTGAATAAGTGAAAAACAAGCTAAAAAGCAAGAGGTACCTTTTTGATAAGCTCAGTCAGGAAGCACCTCCTGTACTTGGCTGAAGGGGGGTATTTCACACACAGAGGGTGAAGAATTGTCTAAAATGAAAACAGCCATGGAAAGCAATTACCAAGGGCAGGGTTTACGAAAGGCACTAAGGACTAGAGAAGTTCCATTAATTGGCTCTGGGTGCCATAAAATGCATTGGAATTTAGTCTGTACAAAAGATGCTAAGCCAGAAATTGAAATGTGATGATTTCTGACAGGTTTGTGAGTTTACACATCTGGGGTCACAAATTTCTTACTTTTTGTGGCAACAAAAATCTCATTTTTCAATAGAGTAAAGAGAAAAATCAAGTGGAAACAATCCAATTTATACTCCTCCTTCTTTTGCTCTTCTCTTTCTTCCTTCAGCAAACCGTTTTGGTTTGCTGCCTGATTTGTGATCTCCATCCACAGGGACAGTTTAGGCACCACCATTCACTGTATCCCCGAATATCCAGGAGTGGCTGTGCTGACTGTGCCATTCACCACATTAGTCCTCTGGCACGCGGGTCTCAACTTTGATCTAAGAACACCCAAATACCAGGCAGAGGAGGAAATCGGCAGTTCTGCAGGGCCTAACGAAACACTGCGACACCGGGCCACAGATCTCCGTATTTCTCAGCAATTCCGGCGCCTTTGGGACATGCGCTGGCACCGCCCTTTGGTGGCACGGGGGTGACTCCGAGCTATCCCTCACCTTGTGCAGAATATCCACCAGCAGCGCGGAGCCCCGCGCAGTCCGCAGGCTTTGTTCGAGTTCCTAAAACAGGATAAACAAATAAATAACGCCGCGGTGCCGCCTCTCCCCCGCCCGGCCCCCCCTTACCTGCCAAGGCAGTGAGCGGAGCGGCCGCGCCGCCAGGAACCGGCGCTGGAAGCGCAGCACCAGGCCCGGCTGCGGCTCGGCCATGGCCCCACAGCGCACGGCTGGGCAGGCCGCGAGTCCCCGGCCTCGCCTGGCGCAGTCCCCGGAGGAGGAGCCGCCCAGAGGGCGGAGCGGCACCGCCCGACGAGGGCTCGAAGCCGAGAACGCCGGAACGGGGACCGAACCCGCGACCCCCGGGACACGGCCGGGGCGCCCGACTGAGCTGCCCGGGCCGGAAGGGGGCGCCACGCCGCCGCTGCAGATGGACTGGGCCGGGCCTGACGCGGGCAGCGACAGCGCGGGAACGCTGGGAGCAGGAAAATAAACAGCGGGAGCAGGAAAATAAACAGCGGGATCAGGAACACTGCAGTCGGTGAAATATGGAATCATTTGAAACATGGAAATACACAAGCACAGAATATTGGAATAATGGAATCAGTGGGATCATGGAATGGTTTGGCTGGGAAGATTGATTAGGGACCTTAAACCTTCCACCCCCTGCCATGGGCAGGGACACCTTCCACTAGCCCAGGTTGCTCCAAGCCCCAGCAGGGATCCAGAGGCAGCCGCAGCTGCTCTGGGCACCCTGAGCCAGGGCCTCCCCACCCTCACAATTCCTTCCCAATATCCCATGTAACCCTGCTCTCTGGCAGTGGGAAGCCATTCCCTGTGTCCTGTTCCTCCATGCTGTTGTAAATAAACTTGCCCCACCTTTCTCGTCAGTTCCCTGCAGGCAGTGGAAGAGGCCACAGTTTAGTCACCCCTGAGCTGTTTTTTCCCAGACACTGCCGGTTCCCCGAGCTTCCCTCACGGCAGAGCCACCACAGCCCCGCCATGACCTCGGTGGCCTCGGATTCGTCACAACTGCGCGCCCTGTGACGTCATTGCCGCGCGCCGCGGCGAAGGACACGGCGCCCGAGCGGGGCCGAACCGGAGCGGGGCCGAACCGGAGCGGGGCCAGGGGGGCTCAGGCACTATGAGCAGTCCCGCGGAGGATGAGAAGCTGCGGGTGCAGCAGCTCCGCGCCCTGCGGCGTCGCTGGCTGCGGGACCAGGAGCTGAGCCTGCGGGAGCCCGTCCTGCCGCCGCGGCGGCTCGGGCCCGTGGCCGCCTTCTGGGAGCGCTTCCTGCAGCCCGGGGATCCCTGGCGGCAGCAGGTGAGCAGCGGGATGCTGGCACCATGCGGCCTTTGCTGGCCCGCTGCCTCGGCCTGACTGTCGCTGTGCCCGCAGGTGCACAAGTTCTATCAGGGCGGCCGCTTCTTCTTGCTGCGGGTGCTGCTCCCCGGCTGGGCCGTCACTTACTACCTGAAGTACCACGTCCAGGTGCGTGCGGGACTGGGGTGTTAAAGGGAAGCACGGGAAGGGGCAGGGAAACGCTGGAAAAAGCCCAGGGCCGGGTGGATGATGCGAGGAGTGATCCCACACCGAGTGTGTGAATGTGCTGCTTACATTGGGTTGCAGATTAAGATTGTTCCCCGTGCCTGTTCACCACATGTGTGTCCTTGCTGGGGTAACATTTACCTATAAATTTTGTGTGATACTTCATCCCAAAGAATCACTTTTGTGAGACCCCTCCTGCAGAGCTGCCTCCAGCCCTGGGGCCAATAGCAGCAGGAAGTGGAGCTGCTGGAGAGAGTCTAGAGGAGGCCATGGAAATGCCCCAAGGGCTGGAGCCAGGCTGGGAGAGCTGGGGGTGTTCACCCGGAGAAAAGAAGGCTCCAGGGACACCTCAGAGCCTCTTCCAGGGCCTAAAGGGCCGCCAGGAGAGCTGGAGAGGGACTTGGGACAAGGGATAGAGGGACAGGACAAGGGGAATGGCTTCCCACTGCCAGAGGGCAGGGTTAGATGGATATTGAGCAGGAATTGTTCCCTGTGGGGGTGGGGAGGCTCTGGCACAGGGTACCCAGAGAAGCTGTGGCTGCCCCTGGATCCCTGGCAGTGTCCAAGGCCAGGTTGGATGGGGCTTGGAGCAGCCTGGGATAGTGGAAGGTGTCTCTGTCCATGGCAGGGGGTGTAAGGTTTAAGGTCCCTTCCAACCAAAACCATTTCATGATTTATGGCAGTGCCCAGCTTTTCCTGTGATGTGAGCAGAAAAGTTGTGTCTGAATTATCCCTGTCCTGCAGGAACAACCCTGAGAATGACCAGGGTAGCTGCTGGTGTGCTGCTGCTGCCCTCCATAGCAGGTGTGACTGTTGTAGCCTCAGGTTTTTCTCTAAGTAGTGGAAGATTTAACGAGACTTGTGCTTAGCACAGTTTATATTCTGGAAGGGTCGTGGTGCCCATTTTGAAACTCCTTTGTGCTTCCTCCAAGTAACACTGTTCTCTTTACCCTTTCCCTCTATTCCTCTGCTTCCAGAAATCGCCACATGGTATGGTTACAACAAATCCACGGATATTCCCAGTAAGTCTCTTAACACTTGTCTTATCTTCCAGCTGTGTCACACAGACAGGAAGGGATTCCCAGGGAGGTTTCTGCACCTGAGAAACGTCTAGTGATGACTTTCCCAAGGGATGTGGTGGGGCCTGTGGGCAGCACAGGGACAGTGGGTTTGGGCATTTTCATCTTGTACTCAGTCCCTGTTTCAGTGTTACCTCCTCTGTAGCACCTCACTGTCAGAACCTGGCTGATGCTGCCCATCCTGGGTGGAAAAGACAAACTTTCTGTTTGGGAACTGATGTTCAATACCCTGGTGATTACTAACATACAGAGTTGTATCACACAGGAGTGGCTCTCATTGTCAGCACTGAGAATGTTGGTTCTGGCTTGGTCCCAGTTGACCCTGAAGGTCTTCCACATTCACCTGTCCCCAGAGAGTTGTGTCACCTCAGCTTGGGGCAAGTTTCATGAAGCAGAGAGTGTCACAGTGTTGGTCTTTTCTGTTTTCAGGCTGCTCTGAGCTGTTACTGTTTGGTGTAACAAGTTAAAGGACAAATATTCCCACAGAAGATCAGCTCTGCCCTGAGGTGCTGGCCATTTTTGGCATGACATCTAATTGTGCTCTAAAAATTATAAAATATTCCATCCCAAACAATCACAAAGCAACATGCTGAAGGTCAAGCTGTTTGCCTCAGTCTTCAGCCTGATTTTTTAGTTGAGTTAGGTCAGCTCAGCAGGCCAAGATTGTGCCTGGAGCTGGAACAAGTGGCCCTGGGGCAGCAGGTTGATTTTTGAGGGATTCCATGGCTCTTTATGAACTCTGGGCTGTTGGGTTGGACTCACTTATCACTGCTGGATGGGGTTATGCAGTGCTATAAGTAATTTTTAAAACAAAACTCAGGCTCAAAATGTTTGGCTGCTGTTCTCTAGTAAAAACAAGGGGTAAAGCAAGTACAGACTCCAGGTAATTGTGCTGTGATGTTATTCCAGCGTTCTGGGAATGTTGAGTTAATGAGTGTTCTGAGTGAGTTGTGTAAGATTCTTACCTAGAAATGGGAACAATTGCAGGTTCCCTGAAGGACTGGGCTGTGCAGGGGGAGTCTGGATGCCACAGGGAATGCTCATCATGCTCTTATCCCACAGGGGGACAGGATTTTAGAGACTGGAGAGATCATGCCACCCCTGAGAGATGAACTTCACAAGCACCACTGATGGCCAGGAGCCAATTTCCATCTTGGGTGAACATGGTGAGAGCTACACCTGCTCTGTCTCTTCCATAAAAGAGTCTATTCTGCATTGTCTCAGCTCCTCTGTCACTTACTGTCTCCTTAGTCCGTGTCATTCCAGGTGCTCCTCATGTGAGAAATCATTATTGCTGAGAGTTCATTATTGCATTATTGGATCCTGGAGGTCTCCAACCCCCTTACTCACCTTTCAGTGAGACCTGGCAGCAGGACAACGTGGGCCTTGGGGTGATGAGAGAGACACTCTGGATCCCAGGGATTTTGGAGCAGGCTCCAAGGAGCAGAATCATGCTGAGCTCCTCACACACACTTGGTTCTCCTCTCCCACTCTCCCAAACCCTTCCTACCAACTTGTTCTGACAGACTTCCAGTGAAAACTTAGAGATGGTGGTAGAAGAGACACTTGTCAAAATCCTTCTTGCCACTCTTTCTTCTCCATTCAGCCTTTTCTGAGGAGGAGACTTCCAGCCCCCACATACCTGGGACACTTTGTAATGGGAAGACTGGTCTCTTAAAGAGCAGGGAGTGATCTTTTAAAGGAGGCAGTGATCCCTGTGGATCCCTTCCAACTCAACATATTCTATGATTTGAAGTGTTTTGGTAGCGCTTTGGGGATAGGAATGGTTAAACCAGCAATCCAAAAGGTGACCTGGGGAGCTGTGACAGAATCCCCTCATGGAGACATGAGAGAGCAGCCCAGCCCATGTGTGTGTGGAGCAGGGGACAGGTCTGTACTGTGTTTGGGGACAGTCAGACCCCTCATAATGGCTCTGGTAGGGACTTGAACCATCGAGGCCATAGCAAACATGGGGAAAACTGTCCAGCAGTCAAAGCAGATAATGGACCCCATGCCCAGGCCTTGCCAGACCCACATCCCTTTCTTTCCTTGGGTAATTGGCAGCTCAGGGTGGGACAGCAAGTGGAGAATGAAGTGGTGGGGCAGTAGGATCCTCTGGGATCTGCATTCTTAGGGGGGCTGGAAAGCAAGCAGGGGCTGTTGGGGAGCACTGGGAAAGTAGAGTCAAGGGGGAGACTAGTGGTGGTGGACTATTGATGGGTGGTGGGGTTTGTTGAGGGGCTGCAGGGGGATGACACTTGTCCTTCCCATGGCCCTGGGGGTCTCTGTCACTACCCCTGCCCCAAGGCGTGCCCAAGGGCCACAGCAAGCCCACCACCCTGGCCAGTGACATGGGGAGGCTTCCCCTCCCTGGGGTCCCCTTAATGCCAGCTGGGGTACCTCAAATCTATGAGGTCCCAAGCACTTATGCAGTGCTTGTGGGAACTGGGGATTGTGACATCTCCTGGGGACACCACACACCCAGGGGGATGCCTGATACTCACAGGGCTCCCAGATTCCCCCAAGAAAGTCCTGATACTCCCAGGAGTCTCAAATTCCTCTAAGAAAATGCTGACAATTTTCCTCTAGTGAGAATTCCCCCAGGACTACAGGGAATTCCTAGTACCCCCAGAGTGCCATGAACATTCCCACAGCTCCAGTACCCCAAGAGACACTAATCCACCGTGTCCCCATGATGGGGGGCCCAGGGGGCCATTTTGGGCCACAGACTCAATCCCAAAGACAGGTGTGGTCCCCTGGGGGTTTTGAAACAGATAATCCTCCCTGAGCAGAGGGCATGGATACCTCTCTCTCAAGCAGGGAGAGGTTTGAGTGTCACAACCACACCAAAAAAGACAACAGAGCACACTGAACGTGTCCTGGCACAGCTGCAGGAAGACCATTCATCTCCATCCCCTCAGCTGTCCCACTGCAGGTGACAGCACGTGGCGCTGGGCGAGCAAGAGGAACCACAAGCCTGGTGGCAGACCACACACTGCTGACAGCTGCTGGACTTCTGAAACAACCCTGTACCTCCACAAATACAGTCTGGATCTTCCCTGGGGCATTCCTGTACCTCTCAAAGTTGTCAAGTCCATTTCCCTCATACCAAAAGTGTGGGTGATGCATTCTCTTGACAATGAAAGCAAAACACTTCTGGGTTTGTACCATATTGTTCCCTCAAATACCCTCAGGGTTTCACACACAGATATTACACACAGGACTACATCTTCTGTGTCACTTTGAGAATTCTACCAGCTAAAGATGTATCACTGATCAGTGATAGATGCACACATAGATAATCACAGAGTTGTAGAATGGTTTGGGTTGAAGGAACTCTAAAGCTCATTTTGTCCCATCCCTTGCCATGGGCAGGAACACCTTCCACTGTCCCAGGTTGCTTCACGCCCTGCCCAGCCTGGCCTTGGACACTTCCATGGACCCAGGGGCAGCCACAGCTTCTCTGGGCACCCTGTGCCAGGGCCTCCCCACCCTTACACAATATATATATACATTATATATTTAGTCAGGGGTTGCATTTCCTTGCACCTGCCTTGCTTCAAAAAGCCTTCCATTGCAACAGCTCAGGGAGGAAGATCTCCCAAATCAATGATGGATCACATGACTTTCTGTCCTGCCCTTTCACAGCCATCAGGACCCCCTTGTTGCTCAGGCTGCGGCTGGGAGGGTTGAGGGCAGGTACCAGGAAAGAGCCACTTGCCAGTGCGGAGGTCACCTTGCCATTGTGGAGCAGAGGTGAGAATGGAGGGAAGGCTCATTCAAGCTTGGTGTCCTGGGAAATGAGGACTGGAAGATTCTGGGATGTGGAACATGCAAAGCCTTTCTCTCTTTCACCTGATGTGCCCCAGGCAGGAGCTGCTGGTTCCAGCAGAGCCAGAACACAATGGGAATTCTTCATGTGCATCCTCCAGTCCTTGCCAACCCTGGGTGTGTACCCCTGTGCTTGGCCAGCTGGGTCTGCTCCAGGCCTCCTCCCATCCTCTAGGGTATCCCATGGCACAGCAGCTCAGGATCAGTGCCAGGAGAGCTCACAGAGAGATCCAGAGCCATGTCTGGGCTGACACACATTGATCCATGGCTGCTTGGATCTCAGCTGCGTGAATCCATGGTGTGGGGAGAGCTGCCTGATGCTCTCCTCTGTCAGATTTAGGAAGTGGTAGTGGGTGGGGGAGAACCTTTACAGCCAGAACAAAGCAAGGTTTGTATAATCAAAATAAGCTCAGGATGGCCCAGGTAGCTCCAGGAAAAACCATGGAATGGTCATTTTAGGAGGCATAGCAGATGGAGAAGAAGCTGGGGAACAGTCAGTGTGGAGTTACAGTGCTTGACAATGATTGTTTCTGTGATGAGGTTTGCTCAGGGGATCAGGGAGCCCGTGGACCCCACGCCCAGGGCCTTGCCAAACCCATGTCCCTTCCTTTTTTTGGGTAAATGGCTTCTCAGGGTGAGACAGCAAGTGGGGAATGAACACGTCACATTCCCCTCACCTTTAGCCAAGCAATCAGCTACAGCATTCCTTCATTCCCAGGAATGCAGCTCGCTGCAATATTGATGACTCTGCTGCACCAACTAAATGTTTGATCTGCTTTATCATCAATGACAGGAACAGGAATTTTCCTGGAATAACTGGTATTCTTCGTATTTCTTCAGTGCTCATAAATGCAATGGACACTGCCAATTATGGGTCTCAGTTTATCCAGCTAAAATTAGGGAATATGGATCCCAGTTGATTGAATTTCTGACAGGCTGGGAGAGCTGAGGGTGTTCACCTGGAGAAGGCTCCAGTGAGACCTCAGAGCCCCTTCCAGGGCCTAAAGGGGCTGCAGGAGAGCTGCAGAGGGACTTGGGATGGAGAGACAGGACACAGGGAATGGCTTCCCATTGCCAGAGGGCAGGGACAGATGGGATATTGGGAAAAAATTGTTCCCTGTGAGGGTGGGGAGGCCCTGGCACAGGGTGCCCAGAGCAGCTGTGGCTGCCCCTGGATCCCTGGAAGTGTCCAAGGCCAGGCTGGACAGGGCTAGTGGAAGGTGTCCCTGCTCACGGCAGGGAGCAGAATGAGAAGAGCTTTAATGTTCCTTCCAACTCAAACCTTCACACAATTGTAATTCCTAACTGAGCACGCTGAAATCATCCACTTTTTGAAATCACTTTCTAACTGGGCAAAGTTTGCTTCATACATTTATTCTCCAAAGAACGAGGGCCAGGCTGGTGACATAATTCCATCCAGGAACTCTCTGTCATGCCAAAATTGGGGTCTGTGCCGTGTAGCTGCTGAAGCCCACATGAGCTGCAGGGACTCCTGTGCTGTGCTGTCACACTGCTCACACTCATTAATAATCCTGAGCATAACAAAAGGAGCTGAACCCAACTCCCCACTCATGGGCATGTTTTGGGTGCTTTGAGAAGCCAACTGCTATTCCATAAGGCTGAAGAGATCAGAGATGAAGACACATAGCGGGTCTCATGTGACATGTAGGGCCAGGACCTGGACATTTGAGGGTGCCTCATGTGGCACCAGAATGCAGCCACTGAATGTCCCCAAGTACCCAAGCTCCCACTCCAGTTAATGCTCCATAGCTGGTGACAGATCTTACTGGAAACACCCACCATGGTGGAGCCAGCCAATTCTTTAAAACCCAAATTTTCCCTTTCCCCAGTGGATCCTGACAGGTTTTGTCCTACAATGGGCAAGGCAGCCCCACTGGCCATGGCAGGATTCCTGGGCATGTCTTGTGCAGGGCCAGCAGTTGTACTTGATGATCATGGTGGGTCCAGCTTGGGATATTCCATGATCCTGTGATTTTGGGGATACCTGCTCTGTGCTTTCCTCAGGCACTGCTGGAGCACTAACACCTCAATTTCCCCAGTCCAAGAATCCTATCTGTGAGCAAGGACACATGGCTCTTCCCCTGGACCAGCCCAAAGAACAGTGGCAGAAGTGTGTCTGCAGCCTCTAGAAAAATCTGACTGCAAATAAATGCATTGATATGACTGGTAGTCACATCTTACAGAGTGATTAAGGGAAGCCCAAGCTCTTCATCAGCTCTTGGTCCTTGTATTGTTGTACTGAAGGTCTCATGAACATTTGCCATTTCAGCACCCCTCAACTGCCCACAGAGAAAGCCTGAGGTGCCCTTTGGGAAGGGTCCAACAGCCTAAAGAGAATACTTTCCCTGTTTAGCAACTGTCATGTTTCACTTAGCTGCCAGTAATCCCCCACCAAAATTCGTAGCTTAAATGATGCTGCTTTTGCTGGAACAACGACCATTGATTTCCCATCAGGGTGTGCTGGACCAGCTGGGCTGGGTCCCATCGGGGATCCCCTCTCCGTTTTCACTCGTGGCTCCAGAAGGGAGCAGTCCAGCAAGCGCAGCAGGTGCTGCACGAACTGCTCCCAGCTCTAATCTCCGTGGGGTGGGAGGCTCTGAAGGTGCTTCTTAACCCCGCGAGTCTGGCCTTGGGCTGGGTCGGGATGTGGCTCTGGACTCCGAGGCTGGGTGGGGGTGCAGGCCCCGCCTGTAGCTGCCCGAGGGCCGCGGCCCGGCCCCGCGCTGCCATCCCACGCCGAACCACGGCTGCACATCGCCCGCGGGGCAGAGCAGATCCCTGCCGGCTCCACCTTAGCTTCATGTGCCGCCAGGTCATTAAGAGCTGTAATTACGAGCGGCTTCAGCCCAGGTTGGTTCGGCGGGCTCTGATCCTCACAGGGAACGCTCGGATCCTCCATCCCCCCACAGCGGCGCCTTCCAGGGGAGCGGGCGGGGACGCTCAGGGGCCCACGGAACCTCCGTGTGAGGGCTCAGGGCCACGCACCCGCCTTTCCCAAACCGCGACCCCGGACGAACGGAGCAACGGGATCCCCGGAACACGCCAAGACGCCGCAGAACTCTCCGAGACCCTCAGCCCGGGCAGGTCCCACCGCCCCCGAGGCCAGCACCGCCTGCGCTGCGACTCCCGGCCGGGGGGCGGCGCTCTCCCATGGACCGCAAGGCACGCTGGGAGCCGTAGTCCTTGCCCGCCGCACAGCGCCCGCCGCCCCTCACCGGCCGCTCCGGAGCCCGCCCTCCGCACGCCCAGAGCTCACCGGTCCCTCAGCCCCGAACCACCGCCGCTGCCTGAGGCTCCGCCAGGTCTGCCCCGGCCCCGACCGCCGCTCCCGGTGCCCCGCTCGGCCGCCCCTTTTCACTTCCTGCGCGCGGCGCCCCTCGGGGCTCGTAGTCCCGCCGCGCTATTCACGACAGTCCCTGCGCTGTCTCCGCGCCGAACGCCCGCGGCCGGGACGGGGCGCTGCGCCACGGCGGCGGCGTAGTGCGGGCGCAGGGCTCGGGCG
>VWYI01017611.1:43493-121538 GCA_013399455.1 Anthoscopus minutus | reverse complement strand
AGGTGAGCGGCGATGGGGGCGCGGGGGAGGGAGCGAGGACGGGCCGCCCGCCCGGGGCCTCCGACGCAGCCTGGCGGGCCGCGACTCCTGCCCGCACCGGGGGTCGCCTGGGGCTCTCCCGGCCAGCGGCGCCGGCTGGGCCCCCACCACCTGTTGCCGGTGGGCCCGAGCGGAGGTTGGAGGCCGGGGCTGGGCGGGCGGTACCGGGGTCCCGGCTCGGGGCTATGCGGCGGTCGGAGTGCCTTGCCCGGGGCTTTGGAGGGACCTGGGGGCTGCGGGGGCCCTTCTTGCACCTCAGCGTGGTCGCACAGCCGGAGCGTTTTAACGGGGTTGAGGGTCGTGCAGCAGCCGGTGGGGACGGGGAGGCTCCGTGGCTGCCCGCGTTAGGCTGCAGTGCCTGACCTGCCTTCGCCCCGCGCCCGGTGCGGCGAGATCGCAGCCCCCGGGTCCTGCCGCTGGCAGGGGAGCCCCGCTTACGGCGCCACCGAGTGCTAGCTCCAGGCTGGAGCACGGCAGAGCCCCCAGCACCCCGAGCTGCTTGTCCTTCAGGTTTTCACTATCGCCTCCAGCATACACACCCGTGCTGGGGCTGAGCAGGGTTTTATGCAGAGTTTCTCAAGCTGCTGCAAGTTTGCCCTTTAGAATCAGTTGGCTGACTCTTAGTCCTTGGGTCTTGAATATCCTACGGCTGCTGGGTCCCAGTGTCTCATCAAGACCCCTGGATTTTGCTGCATGTCAGCTCAGCTGAGTTGAAGCATCTCAGCCTCCAGGTCCTGGATGTAGGAGTCTTAGAGGATGGAAAAAGCTCTGTACTTGCCAGCCTCTCCATTTACTGAGCTCTCTGCTCTCCCTGCTCTTGCTCCTGGGATACATCCCTCCAAGCACCAGGAAACAACTGTTCAGGGTGATCATCCGTGGGCCTGTTAGAGGAGGTGGGATAATGTGAACATTGTGTTTGAAATGTCATACTGTTTCCTCCAAGTGTTTTTTCAGCTGGGAATCTCAGTGAAGCTTGGTGCTCTGTAGGCCTGCAGGCCCAGGATGCGGCTGGGTGGGTTCTCATGGTTGGACAGAAGGTTATCTGGGCATTGCTCACTGCACGTGGCCTGGGGCACTGGTGCAGGACAGTGCTGCACTGCTGTGGGTCAGTAAAGAGCTGATGGAGACAGGGAGATGTGTTTGGAGGGAGCCAGGGTGGAGGTGAGAGATGGATATCAGCAGACTGTGGCTGTTTTGGTTCTGGATATAGAACCATGCTTTGCACCTTGTCACCTGGGACTCAGAGAGACTTGTGCTTCAGGGCTGTGCTCTTCCCTAAACTGGGGCAGACCTGCAGTGCCAGCCTGGCCACCTGTGACTCTGAGAGTCTGCTGTTGGCTTCTGTCTAGCCATTTTTTGAGATCCTGCTGAACAGTCTGGCTTGTGCCCCTGAGTGCACCAGAGCAGGGCTGAGCTCTGCCTGAGCATAGCCTGTCCGAGGCATTATTCAAATTAGCCTGATATTATGTATGTGGGGATATTAACATGTTTCAGGTTGCATCAGCTTCTGTTTGTGTCCGAGGCTTTAACAGTTGAAGGCAGAAGGCAAGACCCAACATTGCTCCCTTCCCTGGGAGGGGTTGAATGGCTGGAGAGCCCTTTGAAGGCTTCATGTGGATGGCTTTGGCAGGAGGGAGAGCAGCCTCCCCCAGCCTGATGACTTGGTGTCAAGGGAACTGGAGGCGTGGGCCAGGCACGGTGTCTCCTGAATCAGAATAAATTTTGGAAAACAACCCAAAAGTGCTAAAGTTGCACGTAAAAAAGGTCGGGCGTCGTGCCCAGGCTTGGAGCTGTCTCATGGTGGCGGAAAGGCTGGGTGACCCCACAGAGGAGCCTGGATGTCCTCAGCAGATGCACTGATTACCCCTCACTCTCCTGGCTTGCTCCCTGCTTATCTTTGCTCTGGACACCCTTTATCTTTGCTCGGAATTCCGCTGGCTTTGGAGAGGGAAGTGGCCACAGCCCTGGTGTTCTCTCAGCCAGCTGAGTGCAGTTGGCTTTAACTCGTGGAAAACATGCTGGTCTCCTCTGTCCCAGAGGTTTTGTGGGAGCTTTCCAAGTTTGCACTGGTTGCATGTGAGACCTAGAGAGAGACTCAGCCTGTGCCGTGTGTCCATGGTCATGTTGATCCCTGCTGCTGGAAACATCATATGCTCCTAGGTGGAGAAATGCTATTTTCCTCCCATCTTCCCGCTTCATCTGAATCCAAGCTTGGTTTTTTCTGGCTTCGTTCTGACCCTTCCTGTGAGCATAGGGATCTGGGAAGGACCAGACCCTGTGGCATTTCTCAAAGTGAGGGTTTTTTATGAGGCAAGGGGAAGCTGGAGTGAGGGACTGTAGCTGCCTGTGGTCAGAGGAGGCAGATTTAGAAAGCGTGTGTCAGCCCAGTGTCCTGCCACCATGGCTCTCTCCCAGTGCCCAGAGCTGGGGGGAACCTTGTGAGCCCAGTTTGCTGGAACTTGGGACCCTGAACAAGGTCAGACTCAGTGCAGCCTTCAGTGGGAAAGTTGCTTATGCGGGTGGGACAGGTGAATCAGTGGCTTCCTCCGCATTTTCTGTCATAATCCCACTCTCTGGAGCTGCCTCCTTGCTCCCTGGAAGCCTCTGCATCTGCCTATGTTTGCCTCAACCTTGCTGGCTGGTTGGCTCCCTCTTCTCCAGGCCACAGCCATCGAGCTGGGCAGGGAGGAGCAAGCTGCTCCGAATTTCTGTCACATTTGCTGTTTGGAGTGTTGACACTTGCCTTGCATTTAGCAGTGGCATCTGAGGAAGTCAAGAGAGGCAGAAGAGCTGCTGCCTGGTCACGAGAAACATTTAACTCTTGCCCTCACAGGTCCCTTCCCTGTGTGCTGGCAGCTCTCAGGTTGGCTGATAAGAAATGCTGGTGTCATTCCCAAAATTCATTTGTGTTCGGTTGCTTGAAAGATGAGGAGGGTTTTTGTGTGCCATTTCCTCTTGCTCTGGAAGAAAAAAACGCTGGTGCCCTGGTGCCTGGGCAGAAGGGAGAAGGGGGAGCCCTGGCAAGGAAATAGGATCCAGAGAAATGTGTCACCCGCAGAAAGAGCAATTGTTTTCCTGCATTTCCATGGCAGAGCCTTGTCCTGTTCAGGCAGCCTGTGTTTGACAGCCAAGATAATACATTTATATTGATGTAATTAGTGGGACGTGGAGTTTGCTGAATGGCTCGGGGGCAGCCTGCTTTTCAGACTAACTCCAGCAAATAGATCAGGGAGGATTGGAAAGCTGCCGTGGGTTGCTGGAATTGGCCCATTGGGTTTCTGGAGGTTGAATACATAACTGCTGATACTTCCTATTGTGCTGTACCCTGCCTCTTTGAAAAGAAAATAACTCAAGGGAACATGGGGCTATTTTTGCCAGCTTGCGATGATCAAGTTTGACTTCTAAAAACTGAAGCCAAATCTTTAGGCTTGCACATTAAAACCAGTATTGGAGCCATATCTCTGTTCCTCCACAAATGCGTGCCTCCACACTTTGCCAACGGTGCAAACTCTATTGAGTGTTCATAAAAAAAGTAAGAGCTTTTCTGTTCCTGCAGTGCAGCCACTTACGTAGGAAATGCCGTGGGCCTGAGCAGGCTCAGCATCAGGGACAGGGACAGTGACACTGTGTCAGGGGACTGAGCTGGTGTCCTGCGCCAGCCCCAGCATGAGCAGCCCTTACCAAACCTCGGCGTTATCAGTGCATTCTCAATTTGATGAAATAAAGACCAAGACCTTACAAAAAGCTGTTGTCCCCTCCAGTGATGCTGCCCAGCTGCATTTCTAATGTGATGCTTCCAGTGGCACCAAAGTTCCCCTTCAGCGTCTTGTTCCCAGTCCCAGCCCAGGTGATTTCAATTTGCTGAGGATCTCACAGGCAGCTTCCCAATTTGTGTCCTTCCGCTCCTGTAACAAAAAGGTTTGCTGAGAAAGTTACTGATGGACAACTTTGTTGGCAGCAAATCCATTATGTTTGTGCTTGTCTGTGGAAGTGGGAACACAACACCAGGGTCCTTGTGTGCTGAGCTCTGTCCTCTCCTCGGGCCATCCACAGTCCACAGAGGCTGCAGCGCTGATGTGGTCTGCAGCTTGCCCCTTGTCAGTCTGCTTCCTGCAGACTCTGGCCAGCAGGCAGAGCTCGGGAAGTCCTTGGAATTCCAGCCCAGCCCAGCAGTCTGTGTTGAGTGCTTTCCCTTCCTATCCCATGGTATGTGCAAGGATAATGATGTGATGTGGCACTTGGGAGGTGCTCTGTCAGCTGGTGTTGGTCTCACTGCCTCGTTAGCTCTCCTGAATCTCCCGCTGTACCAGTGCAGGAGCAGCTCAGCGAGTGCCTTGGAGGTGCTCTGGGCCTGGAATTCCCTGTGGAGCTGCACAGAGCCTTGGGCTGAAAGGTTCAGGATGGTCCTTTTGAACCTGAAGGGTTCTTGAATCAGTCCCTTGCTTACTCATTACTGGTCCTTGAGTGGTGTCCCTTGCCCATTCCACACACACTCCCTCTGCTGCTCTGCTTCTGTTAGCAGCACCTGTCCAGGCATTCACCACAGGGTGTCTTTTCCCCACTGCCTGGAATTGTCAGTGGTGGGGAGTGCTGGAAAAGAAAAGCTCTTTGTGGGTTCACCATCACCTACCCCAATGGTATCATGCTACATCTGATGGTGTGGCTGTGGGAATGGTGAACAAGGTGAGGGGGCAGAAAGGGTTCTCTTGTTCTGCAGTGCTCTTAAAGAGGCTCACTGATCGCATGGTGCCACCTGAATCCTTGCTTTTGTCCTCCCTCTCCAACCTAAAACAGTAAGAGTCTGCTGGAGAGCCAGACACTTATGGAGAAAAGTTCTTGCTGCCTCCATCTGCTAAAAGCCCATCCCAAAGGAGACATCACTTTCCCAAAGCAGGAATTTCATTAAAACAGGTTGTTTTGAGAGCAGAGAGTATGAAGGAGGAAGGGGAAATATCTTGGAGGAGGGAGGTTTGCCGAGGCAACTACTCAAACGTCATGGCTTCTGGGGGTGGGGTGGGCATGTTTGGTATAATCAGAGGAATTTGTACTTCAGAATCTCCAGGAGATGTAGCTGCTAATGATGTCCTGGCTATGCAGAGTAATTAACATCTGTTTCTGTATTTGAACATTCAGGCAGCGTGCCCCGCCAGACATCGCTGCGTTCCCATCCGGCCTCTCGGGAGATCCTGCCCTGTTGCTAATTGTTGAGAGCTGTCCAGAGTCCTTCTCCATACAGTCCTGCTGTGCTCCATCCTGCTGTGCTCCTGAGGTGTAGTATTCCCTGCTCTGATGACAGCTCGCACCAGGATGCTGAGCAGCGGCTGCCGGCAGAGAGTGAGGCCAGTGGTGGGCATGGAACTATAAAATCACAACCAAAGATTCTGACAGCGCAAGAGAAGAGCCTGAGCTGACCCAAAAGGTGTCTCCAGGGAGGACCAAGCTCCAGCTGGATGTCGTGGGAAGCACAGAGCCCTCTGTGAGCTGAAGTTCAAGGGGATACTGATTGAGGGACCAAAAATGTGAGGTTGGTTGTCTCTGCTGGTGCCATGCTGATGGGCCTGGAGTCTCAGCATTTATTCTTATGTGCCTTTTTTCACTCTCTGTCCAGCAGCTTGGGACAGCAGCCACTCCTTCCAGGCTTGGTGTGCTCCTGGTGTTGGTGCAGGGACCTTCTAGCATGCTCCTCCAGCCGGGCCACTCCACGGGTGCCAGCAGTGGCTGCTCGGGGCTGGAGACACCAAGCTGACCCTACACCGGCTGGCACTGGACCTGCCAAGCAGGAATTGTGTTGGGTGAGAGACTTTTCTAACTCAGCTGGTGTTGGGCTGGGCTGCACTGGGAGGGGCTGGAAGGAAGGAGACCTCTCCTCTGGTTTGTGAGCACAGTTACCCTGCTTTGTGCTCTCAAGCCTCATGTTCTTGTCTTTCTTCCTTGTTTGAATTCCTTCTTTGAGTGCTTCCATGCTGTCTTTTTGAAGGCAATGTACTCAAATGGGTGGGGATTCTAATGTCCTCTGGTTTTCTTATGGTGAAGAAGAAACTGTGAGAGTGGAAAAGAAATTGTGAGGTCTTCCAGCACCTTCCAATCTTAAGCAGTGGAAACTCCATGTCCCAGGGTGTGTTTGAGGCAGTGCAAGAGCAGGGCAATAAATGAGGAAACTGCATAGCTTTGCCTGCAGTAACCACAGAGCTGTGGCAGTTCCCAGACCACTGGGGCGGAGAGGTGACTGTGTTGTGCCTTATGTGGCTCGGCTGCTCTCCACTTGGGCATTCAGAGCCTGGGCTGTGGAGGCAGGAGGAAGTGCTGGGAAGCCAGTCTGAGCTTGGGCTGCCAGGATACATTTGCAGCGTGTGATGGTGTTGTCCTTGGATTCAGATGATCCAGGTTGATGTGGCCTCATCCAGGTTGGGGCTTTGGATTAATCACATGGACACTAGTGCTTGCTGTGTGTTGGCCCATCTGGTCTGTCTGGATGCTTATGGACTCGCTGGAGTCTTTATGTGTTGTTGATGTCCAGCCACAGCAGAAGGTTTGCAGGAGCCTCTCAGCTTTGGTCAGTGAAGCTGAGCCATGAGCTTTCTGGTGTTTGAGTGGTGACTGTCACTAGGCAGGTGTTGGTCAGATCTCCACCATGGCTTCTTCTTATGGGTGAGAGGGGTGAGGTGGCATTCCTGCTCTTGGATCTGTTTTCATGCAGCCTTGGAATGACTTCCAGAAGTTGCTGCCCTTGTTCCTGTTGCCTGACCTTGCCATGTCTTAGCAAGCAGAGCCTGCTGGAGGGGAGCCTGGGGGTCTGCAGCACCCTACAAGGCTCAGGCAGCTGGATTGCAAGGCATATGGGAGTGACTCCATTAACATGATTTCCTCTCCATCTGCCCTTTTAGTTCTGGGTGCTGCCAGCAGCCCTCAGTTAAAGCTCAGCTCGCTCCCCAAGCTGGAGGTGCCTTGCAAGGCTGGCTGACATTTTTCCACCATTACTCAAACCATCTGCATTATGTTTCAGCCCTCTCAAAGGACAGCCTTTTCCTCACATGACCATTGTGTTTGTTCAGATGACTGTCCCCAGAAAATATTGGCTAAGTTGTGTATAATTGAACACATCCTACAATTCCAGCTGCACTGGTGTAGCTGAGAAGAGCCACTTGTAATAGAGACAGTGAGCCAGTAAAACTACTCTGGTGAGGAGAGGGGAGGTTTGTGGTGGTGTCAGGCGTCGTTTTGTTTGTATCACTTCCTTGTACCAGGTGTTATTCCGCACCTATCATTTCAATACAGTATAATCTCCTAACAGAAGCAGTGGCATGGCTGCCACATCAGTGTGCAGAAGGATTGATGTGTTTTTCAGGTGTCATCTGGAGGTGGAGAGGGGTAAGCAGTAATGTGGTGCTTTTGCATGAAATGATTGTGCTGAGCTGTGCTTCCCTGTTGCTCAGAGCTGTGGCTGCCCCGTCTGTGGAAGTGTTCAAGTCCATGTTGGATGGAAGTTGAAGCAGCCTGGGCTAGTGGAAGGTGGCAGGGGATGGGAGGAGATGGACTTAAGATTCCCTCCAACCCAAACCATTGTGTGATTCTATGATTCTAGACAAGGGACTTCCACTCTGTTCCCTGAGTCTGTCCTACCTCTCTGTTCTCTCCTGGTTCTTTGTGCTCCTGGAGAAGGCAGGAGCTTCTTGTGCAGCTCTTAGCAATTCTTGTGCTTTTATCTCTTGGTTGTTTGTGATGGAAATGCCAAATGGTACCATTGTCTGGCAGGCTTCTCCCATCTCTGCGCTTGCCTGAGGCACAGCCAGAGATGTGTTGACTTAAATCTAGGCCAGTTGGTTGGAGATTGGGACATGGTGTCTGATGAAAGCCAGGGAAGGCCAAATTGCATTAAAATGGCAGAAGGAGACAGCCAGGTGCTGCTGCCTGTGTGGCTTGGGCAGGGTACTGCAGTGAGGACTGGAGCTATGTCTAGGAAGGGATGCAACTGGACATGTCTTGGGCAAATGATACTGTCTGTCTAATCTGTGTTAGAATTAAAGCTGTGACTGGAGTATCTGGGGACAGTGTGCTCAGGGGACATCTACACCTCCTGCCTCTCAGACTTTATTTGCCAAGTCTGTGCCCTGAGTTTTCACTGGCTGTGAGACTGTTTGTTGCTGCAATTCTCTTCTCCTCCCTTCTGCAGTGGCCAGCCCTTCATCTGCTTATCTGCCAGCTTAGCATGATCTGAAGATGCAATTCCTGCTGTCCTTTTGGGAACGACTTCATGTTTGTGCTGTGTCTGAGCCTCTATGAATTTGGGTTGCTGAGTGATTGGGAGGAAGAAACTGCATGGGGTCATCAAGTCCATGCTGCTGAAGACAAGCAGTCGTCTCATGCAGGTCATGAACTTGTCCAGGAACAAATTGTTGGAACTCACGCTATGCTTTTTTCCCCAGTGCTTCTGGAGCAGCTGGTCCAGAGATCTGCTCTTGGAAAGGTTAGAAACCCTCCTCACACTTCCAGTGTCCACTTTTCCTGAGTTGGTTTGTTGTGCCTGTGTCATTGCAGAGTGTCAGCTTGCAGATGAGATGATGACTTGTGCATTTTTTTCCTTCCCTGGTTCTCTGTAACCTTTATGTCCTGCAGCAGTTGTGGCTCTAGATGGAGATTTGTCCTGAAAAATGTGCTGAAGGCTGTTTTGTTTTCCCATTTGGGCAGCTTGGGTTGGCTGGGCCCATTTGTTTCCTTGTTGTGCTTTTGAGTGTTTCAAGAGCAAGTGGAGCTGTGAGCTGCACAGTTTGTGAATGTTTTGAGTACAGAAGAGCACTTTTTGTGCTGCTGTCATTTGTCTTCTTTTTTAATATTTGTCCTTGCTACTTGTGCCGTCTTGCCCCTTCAGGAGGGAGAGATGTCAGAAACATTTGAATCAAGGTGAACCTGATAAAGCAGTGTATTGAAGAACCAGGTCCTGGCTCTTACTTGTGGCTTTTATTCATGTTTATCTCTAGCTGTGAATGTGCAATAACAACAGTTCTGTTCAGCGCAGGCTGGCACAGCCTCAGACAGGAAGATCTGCTGTTTACCAAGCAACACTCTGCTATAAGTGAGAAAGAGGGGAAAAAACTGGTTTATTGCTGCTGGGTAGCTCAGAGTGTACTAAACCTTTCTGAAAAAAGAGGAAACTAAGAGCACATGTGTTACTCTAGATGCATTTTTCCTGGCAAGAGTCCCATGTGTGTGCTCGTCTTGCAAAGCATCCCTGCGTATGCTGCTTCCCATTAAATCCATAGCATATTGGGAGCAGGCAGGCAAGAGCTTCCTGTTTTTATATGCAACTGGTCTCAGCAGGCAGTCTGTCGAGGTGATTTTTCAGCCTGACATCTTTTGTAGCTGGGGCAGCCTGTGAGCTGAGTAGGATGACAGAACTCTGCTGCAAGGATTATAAACACAGGGAGGAAAAGATCTGGAAATGAGATCTGCTGGTAAAGCTTCCCGGGATTGGATGCTGTGGCTCGTGTTGTTTTGTTCCTTTGCCTGTGAGTCTCTCTGTGACATTTCCTTGCTGCTGGTGCTGCGAGGGCCCTGCCAGCCCACCCACGCCGTGGTGACGCTCCGGAGTCACCCACAATTGGCTGGGAATTGCAGGATACATGCAGCTCGTTGCCCTTCACTGGAGCAGTGTTAATTGACTTAATAGAGCTCTGGGATTGTAGGGATTTCATTGTGTGGGCTTTCTTAAATGTGTATGCACTCAGAGCCTTCTGCAGCTGTGCCCTTGTTGCCATTTTCATGCTTGTTCAGAAACTGCTTTGCAGTTCTTAGGGGAGATGAGGTTTGAAGTTAACCCTTATTTTGAAAAATTTTCATGCTTCTCCTCTTTTTCTCCTTCCAGCTTGTGATGCCTATTGCCCTTTCAGATCTGTGTATCCCTTCTCTCAAAGTAACCGGGATAGATTTCCAGTAGCTCCCTGGATTATCTGTCACTGGTTTACAGTGTCCAGTGCAAGGGAGAAGAGGAAACTTTGTTCACACTTTGATGGAAGTTGCTCTGAGGCTGAGCTGGCTCTGCAATACATCTACTTTTCCTTCCTATCAATCTTTCACTTCAGGCATTGGACACCTCT
Source organism: Anthoscopus minutus (assembly GCA_013399455.1). NCBI lineage: Eukaryota > Metazoa > Chordata > Aves > Passeriformes > Paridae > Anthoscopus > Anthoscopus minutus. The sequence goes on along the minus strand of VWYI01017611.1, from coordinate 111,408 downwards.
TCCTCTGCCTGCATACTTATGAAGAGTCAGTGCTGGGCATTAAATGCAGCTTAGCCCAATTCAGCTGCTGTGTATGAGTTTCTTCTGGGCTAAAGTTGGGCCAGAACCAGTTTCAAAGCAGCTGAAAGAAGGTAAAAACCCTCAAGCTTGCTTTTGCATGTTGGTGTATGTGGCCAGAGACATGTGCTGCAGTTCTTGACTTTGTAGCATGGAGTATGAGATCCTGTTCTGTGCTGGTCTAGGACTCCAGGTTCAATTATCTTGTTACCTCATTAATAGCCCATCTGGAAATCTGCTTCCAGACAGTTTGTTCACTTCAACTAGTGATATCTCTGCAAGTGGTGTACTTAATTCTTATTTCTCACCAAGACCTGGAAAACGGCTCACTTAAAGCTTCCTGTCCCCTCAGTTTCCTGCAAGACCAGAATATCTGACTCTCTTCTCTCAGCCCTCTGCCCCAGAACAAACATTTGGGTGGATGAGTTTTACCCTTCTCTCCCTTCATCTGCAGTGCTTGCACACTGCCTGCCATCCTTGTACCTTACACACCTGAGGACTCCTTGGCCCTGGCAGGTAATGCAGACCTTTCTGAGTTACAGAACCCTGGGAAGCTCTATGGTGGAGCATGAGGGCTGAAAAAGCCTCCCCCATCCCAGCTGAATATGCCAGCTGCTGTCCTCTCCCTCCAGTTATACCTCTGCCTCAGCCCGTCCTTGGAGGTGCCTTCCTACCCCTCCCTGCTAGAAACTTTGCAAGGAGTTGGAACTTGCTCACACCTTCATTTCCTGCCAAGACTGCAGTACTTGGGCTGGCTTGGCAGGTGAGAGCAGGGAGAAAGAGCAGCAAAACTTTGTCTTGTCTGCAGTTGTGTGCAGGACAGCTGCTCAGCACAGAGTGTTCCAGCTCCCTTGCTCCTGCTGCACTTGAGCTGTGGAGTTCTCATTGGGTTGGCATTTGCAGCTTGGATTTCAGTGCTGTGTCTGCCTGAGGTGGGTGTCTTGTTGCTTGTCTGCTCTTCCTCTTGTGGAAAATGGAGGATTTTTCCCTTCCTCTTATGGAAGAGATGCCTGGAAGAATTGTTCTCCTGGGGTTACTTCTTTTCTCAGGCTCATCTCAGCCTGGTGAATTCCAACCGTGCTCTTCTTGATGCTGGTGCCTGGTTTTGCACGTCCTCAGGTCCTGTCACCCTGCTTGGAGCTGGGGACTGATTAGATCACACAAATGTTTGAGCTCCTTTCCCTTCCTTGGCTAGCATAACCTTGGCTAGCATAACCATCAGACACTCCCCTCTGCATTCTTAGCTATCCCAACCTACTCTGGGGCTTTACAACCTTCTTAGGCTGCCGTGTCTTGTGCTGTGCACCTTCCCAGCCCTTCACACCACTCCCTGCTTACCCTGGCCTCCCTGAGCATGTGCCTCCTTCAGGGGAGATCTGCTGTGCATGGAGGCAGAATTGGTGGGGGAACAAGGGTTGGCCATTCCTTTAGGATGTCTGAAGTGGTCTCAATGCCCCCACACAGCCCCAGCTCCTCCAGCTGCCCCTGAGCTCCTTGGTGTTTAAGGACATGAGTCACAATCGCTGTCCCCAGAGTGGAGGCTGCTCCTCTGGGGCTGCATGTGGGCACTTGACAGTGAGAGCTCTTCAGGAGCCCTGGTTTCTCCTTGCCAGCAGCAGCTCACATGGGACTGAGGGCAGAGAGCTCCTCCTTTGCTGGTGACAGTGGTATGAAGTCCCAGGACTTCTGGCTACCCAGGGAATGGTCATGGCCCCAAGGCTGCCAGAGCTCCAGGAGTGTTTGGACAATGCTCTCAGGCAGAGGGTGAGATTGTTGAGGAGTCCTGGTACAGGGCTAGGAGTTGGACTTATGATCCTTATGGGTCCCTTCCAACTGAGGACATTCTGTGGATTTTAGTCATCCCCCAAGGAGAGAAGCTCACACAGCAGAGGGAGGAGAAGGGCTGGTACTTCAGCTTCAATCTTAGAAGAAAGTGTCCTGCAGTTTTCTCTGGGCACAGCTTTGAGGGATGTATTGCAACCTCAGGTACGTGGTGAGCCTTCTCCTGGGCCAGCTGCTGGCCCTCACCTCAGACCAGAGCTGTCTGGAGTTCAGTATGTCTGATGGCATTTTCATTCCTGGATCTTTCCAGGAGCAAGAGAGTAGCTCAGAATTGACTTGATTTATAGGCTGAGGGAGTGGAGGAATTAATGAAGTGACAAAGTCTTGTCCTTGAGTTTCCAAGGCTGAGAACCAAGAGAGGCTGGAAAATTAAAGCAGGAGCAAAGCTGGCTTCTGCCACGTGGATCAATAAATTACTAGGAAAAGAAGTGTGGGAGTATCCCATCACAATGAGGGGCTGCTGCACATGGGACCAGCTGGGGTGAGTCTCCCTCGCTGCTTTCCTCAGTGGCTGCAGCACTGTCTCTTCTGTCCTACTGTGTGCAAAAGGGAAGAGCTTGGGGCTGCTGCTAGGAAAAGTTGATCCTGAAACTTCCAGATGCATTGAAACACACGTGGGCCAGTTCTTTTTTTTCCTTTTTTTTTTCTCTCTTCAGAGCCAAAACCTACTTTGAAACTGGAGGGAAGGAAAGGGGGTTGGGTAGATCCCCACCCTTCCTGCCTGCTCTGCTGTGACACAAGAGCTGGGGTGTTGGGGCCCAAAGGGTCAGCACTGCTCACTGGAGTGGAGGAATGTTATGTGGAAGCATCCAGGCAGCTGCTTTACCGTCCTGGCAGCAGGAGGAGCTCCATGGGACAGCTTTGCTGTCCTGCACATGCTGTACATGCCTGCTGCTCAGGGTCTGGTGGAGAATTTGAGGAAGGGTCTGCATCACGTACCACAGATCAGGGTTGAGTGGCTGTGAGTGGCTGTGAGTGGCTTGGGGGTGGAGAGAACAAACCTGGTTTTATTTTGGAAGTGATATTTTAGGAGCAGTTACACAGCATCAGTTCAGACCTGGTAATTATTGTAGCTGTGAGAGGCAGAAAACCAAAATCCAAACTCAGCATCTTGCTAAGGTGCTTAACTGTTAATTTCTATGAATGAGATCCACCCTTCTCAAGACACTTCAATCTGTTCACATTGTTGCTTCCTCTCTAGATTAGATAGGTGGAAGCAGTGCTTTATTAATTAGAGGAAAAATCCTGCTCCCTCCTGCCAAGACAGAGGAACTCTTGGCAGTTTGCTTTCTTTTAGTGACTGAAGCCTCCCCTGTTCAGCCACGTGCCTGCAGGTCATCTCCTGGGGCATCTCCCTGCTTAATGGTAGAAATTCCTCAAAAATAAGGCTGAGTGCTTCCAGAGAGGTTTTCTTCTTCTTTAATTGACCCCTTCCCTTGCTGAGGTGCATTTTCCATTCTCACCTGGACTTCTTGGAGGCTCCTTGTTTGCTTAGTGCTGGCCAAAGGCGTTTTGGGGCTCAGCATGGTATGTGCTTTGCATTGGGCTGTAGAGCTGCTGCCAGTCCTGTTCTCAGACTGGTTTGCCCTCTCCCCACCTTTGGTCAACACTCCACCTTCAATATCATTCATTGGCTGCTCTCACCTGGCATGAGGGTGACCCTGAGGAGAAGGATTTACTGCTTTGCCTGGAGAAATCCGATTTCACGCAGCACTCACAGCCAAGCAGCCCAGTTAGACCAGACAGTCTTGGAGATCACTCCGACTTAGCTAGGTTATCCTCCACCTATTTATAGTTCCCTTCCTCTGCCAGCTCCACCCACCATGGGGTTTTACTGCAGGTTTTAAAGCGGGGCTCCCAGCCTTTCCCTTCCCTGTGGGGTGGAGCTGCCTGTTCTGGCTCCCTGGTGTGGAGCTGGTGGAGGATGGGGGCCGGGAGAGCAGCGCCACATTTGGAGCCAGCAGCAATGCAGGCAGCAGGCATGGCTGTCTCCTCTTGGGCTGAGCTAAAACTGGCATTTCCATGGACAGCAGGAGGAAGCAAAGGGTTCTGCTTTACCACCTTGAGGAAGTGGTCTTGAACCAGGCTGCGGAATTGCTTTATGTGGCAGTTTAACCCTAATCAAGGGGGAAAAAGGCTACTGATGCCTGGTCATCTTTCCTCTGTTTGGCTCAGTTTGCAGTGAGAGGCTCTTCTACACATCTTGCCTTTATTTATCTACTTTATCATGATAGAACCCAAATTTTGAGGTAAGAGACAATATGTTTTTCTAGTAGGTGTCAGAGTTGCATCCCCTGTGCCTTTGCTGCTGGAGCATGTAGGGCCCATGGGATGGGGTGGAAGAGCCAGAGACACCACAGGTGTGGAGTGACTGATGTCTCCAGATATACTGAGCTGATGACACTTGGAAATGCTCTTCCTCTTGCATGGTGTGACTTTGATTTAGCCAGAAAATCAGATTTGTTACAAATTATCTGCTTGAATAGCAGGAAATGAGAAGGAAAGTGCCAGGGATCCACTTTGGTTGGATCTGCAGAAATCAGTGAAACCTTGCTGTTGGGTAATGGGGATGTGGGGCTGATGTACAGCAGAGAAGCAGCCCAATTAAAACAAGGAAGAGGTAGGGAAAACTGTGTTCTTGGTCTTTTTTCAGATTTATTTGGTTCATCCAGGCTTTGCAGGCTACAGAGACTGTGACAGAGCAGTTAACAATCTCTAGTTAATGACCTAATGCAGGCACATTCTGGTATTGAGCTTGTAGCAAAATTACACCTGCTCCTTGAGCTGCTGCTTTTGAGAGTCTATTATCTGTCAAGGCCTTTCTTGATCCCTTAGATCAATCCTGGGATTGAAAAGCTGTATTTTAGGACTCCTCATCTCAGCCTTTTTATGGCAAAAGTAGTTTCTTCGCAAAGGTCTTTCTGTGGTTCATTCATCTCCTTAAATCCTGGTGGGTAATTGAATAAGCTCAGCTGTGCTAATTTCTCTATCTTCCTCGTTTCTTCTTTTTTGCTCTGTTAAATGTTACCTTGATCCATTGCTCCTGACATGCATCCAGATTGTCCTGCCTTTTCTCTTGAAGGAGAGACGTGTGTGTTTAAACTTCTTTTAATACAGAGGACATGAAATGTTTCTGGAGTTTAATTGTGAGGATGCTTGAAGAATAAATTCTGAAAAGTAGGAAAGAGAGAGGGAGAAGAGGGGGAGCAAAGCCCCAGACCTGCTTCTGTGGGAAGGGGCGTGCTCAGGATCAGCTAAAACTTGCCTTGAGCTGAAAGCGTTTGGTCACAGAAAATACTTCTGCAGATCCCCAGTCTGTCCAGTTCCAGTCCTACTGGGGTGTTAGTGGGAAACAGGAAAAGAGGAATATTTTATTTTATATGTAAGCACACAAGCCATCCAGTTCTTGTAGCTGAGTAACTAAAACTGGTGTGCCAGTCAGAGCCCAGACTAACCTGGTGTATGTGTTCCCCAAGGACTGCTAGTTTGGGCTCCAGGTGGGCCTGGCTTGTCCCATTTTCTGCTGTGTTCCTGTGTGCTTTGGGCTTTGTGCTGGGCTCTGCTGTGCTTTCCTCCATCAATCAGTGCTTTCCTCCATCAGTCAGTGCTTCCCTGTGCCTGGGAACTCCTGGTGCTTAACCTGGGGGGAGCCTCTTCTAGAGTCCTCACACTCCTCATCTCCAGCAGCAAAAGTTGGATTCAGTGGCACAGCCCTTCCCAGCCCAGTGAGCTCTGGGATGCAGACCCTGATCAGAGCATGCATTGATAGGCTTTAAAACTGGAGGGTTGTTGCTGAAATCATACCTTATCTTTCTCTCTTTTTCTTTCCTTTTTTTCCCCCTTTCTCTGTGTCTGTTTGTTGTTTTTTTTTTCCAACTCTGATCAGAACCGACCTTCCTTCCTCCAGCGTGCTGGGATCTCTGCAGCAGCCCATGCCGCAGCGCCTCGCCCATTCCACCCGATCTGCCCATGCCACTGGCTTGGACCTAACCTAGGCTCAATCTCAGCGTGGCCTGGGCAGGGGGGAACCATGGGGAGCTCTGCCTCATCGCTGGCCGCAGAGACGGAGTCGGACCATGGCTTCAGTAGCTCGCCCTACGCGGGGCACCCGGCCGTGGGCTGGTATAGGAGCAGTCCTGGTGGCCCCGTGTGGGAAAGTGCCCTCATAACGCGGCAGCACCAGCACTTACAGCACCGGCTGCGAAGGTAAGGAGGAGGGGAAGGAGCCAGCTCACCTGCTCACCCGCTCACCTGCTCGCCTCTCAGCTTCAATCCCAGCACTGCCTTTGGGACACAAGTTGCTTTGCATCCTACTGAGTCTTGGGTCCTTTCATTCAGAGGCTCAGTTCAGTTCCTTGGGAAGCCAGAGCTGAATTCCCACTGATTTGAGTGATGCCAAACCCTGGCTTTACACAGGGTGGCTGATGTCTCCTGCAGAATGGACTGCAAGACTCATCCCTGCTCTTCCTCACTCACCTTAATTGTCAAGGTGACTGCCTGGGAATGGGATCTCAGTTCCTTGTTTGCCATGTTCTCGTGGCTGCCTTTCTTTCTGGCCTCCCAACCACACTGCGGTGTCACAGGTGGAGAATTGTGTCTCCAGGTTGGGTAGCAATAAGTTGCAAGAGTTTCTGAACTCAGAAAAGCCAGAGAAGCTGTTTTCATGCAAAACCAGTGAAATGCTTTTGAATGACAGATCCAGAGGAATGAAACACACCAAAGCAGAATTACTCTTAAAAACAGATAAGTGTTTCCAGCCCTCAATTCCTATTCCACCTCAATGAAATCAGCATCTCAGATGTGTGTAATTCTCTGAGCTGTTGCCTCTGCCCCTTCCACATCAGCCACTTGCAGTGAAGAGTTTCTCTTGTTTTTGGGGGGCTGGTGTCCTGCATTCAGTCTCTGACAGGATGAGAGATGTATCAAAAAGCATCGAAAACCCCTCTGCCCAGGGGCTTGGCTACAGAGGCTGCTGTGTTTTGTGCTGATTACTTTTGAGCCTTTGCCTAATGCCTGCTTTGTGTGGACTGCAGCCGGGATGGGTGTCCATACCTGCTTGAGTCTGGAGCTGCTGGTCATTTAGGAATAGCTGCTTGCTTTGAGTGTCCCTGAGCTCTCCTGGCTTTCCCCTGGAGGTGTTTGCTGTGATGCTGGTGCAGTATCTGTGGTGCAGTCTTCGTTTTCCTGCCTTCCTGCTGCTGCAAGGCCTGGGATGTGCTTCCCGGGCTCTGGTGCATGACTCTAGAGCCCCCCAGCAATGTGAGGCTTTGCTCCTTTCTGGCCCTGCCTTGGGTCTTCTTGTTTGGAACAGTGTGAAACCAATAAGTTGTTGTCTTTACAACAACTCTCTAGTATAGACTTGAGTACCTTTAAAAAAGATATTTTGTTCAGCTCCCAATTCTGTCGCTGTGTGCCAACCTGTGTGGCTGGTCCACAGCTTGGGTTGGTGATCTGTGCTGTGTGGATTGTCCCCTCTGGTTTAGAGGGATCCTGCAAGCAGAGCTGGGTCCTTCCTGCAGGATTATCCATTCTGAACTGCTAGTTTTCCTTCTGTTGCCTTGATGAGTTGGGAAGGTGTCTCAGCTCACAGATGAACTCCCTGGTATGTCTGTGCTCAGCCAGAACTGAAATTTAGGAACTTCCAGTGTACACCTGGCCCTGGGCACTAAAAAAGGAGGTGTCTCTGCAGCCTCTAGTGTGGCTGCTCATGACTCCAAGTCTGTAGTTTGAGGAACTAAGTGATGTCTTGACATGTGGAAATAAATTTCTTGAAGAACCAGCCTTGGTGGTGGAGAGGATGTTGGGGCAAGTACAGGAACTGCCGGTCTTGGCGCAGATAATGCCAGTGTCCTGTGGGGACAGAAGTGGCTTTTGTGATAATTCCTTATTTCCCCTGCTAAAGGGAGAGCAGAACTCATCCTGATGCTGTGTCGCGTGGTTCCTGGAGACAGGAAAATCACCGGCCATGATTCACTGAGCTGCACGTTGCGTGGGAAGAACTCGCTCCAGGCAGTGATTGTGGAAGTGGGTTCAAAAGACCTGAGATCTGCCAGGCATCAAAGGGCCGCCGCTCCCAGGGAACTGGGCCAAGGAGCAGCGGATGATTGGTTTCCAGAGAGGAACAGATAAATATATTCTTCTTAAAAATTAAGTAAGTCAATAGAACAAGTCAGGGTAGGTATCCTGCCTGTGCATGTCTTCCTTCCAGGAGTCATGTAGTGTAGGAAGGAAGTAGAGTACAGGGGAGTCAATTTGAGGCTGGGCGGGAGTTCTGGGATAGACTTTGCTTTTCCTGCTGATTTTCTGTCCCTGCCTGCAGCCACCTTCAAAGCTGATAATGCTTTGGCTGTTGTGGAGCAGCACAGAGCCAAGCTGCTCTGGGCTATCTCAGGGATGAACACAAACCTTCCTTGGCAGAAAAACAGGGACACAAATACTTAGCAACTGACTTTAATCTGTACTTCATGGGGGAGTTGGGGGAGTCATCCTTCATGGTGGGCTGGGAATAAGGGGAGAAATCAGTGCTGTTTGGCTTTCAGGATTTTAGAACCTGTGAGGAGGCGTCACTGTCTCCTGATGCCTGGATGAGGCTGATAGTGTGGAGTTCTCTGTCTGCTGAAGACGGGGAGACAAGAGGGAGTAGAAAAAGGGCCTTAGTGGTAGAAGCAGCAGACTCATGACAACCAGATTTGAGTCCCTGGTCTTCTCTGAACAGGGCTGCACAGTCTCTTTCTGTGTGTCAGCATTTAAACATGAGGCTGTCCCTTTCCCAGTGTGCCAGGAGGGCGCAGCTACTGAAAGACTGGAGGTAGCATGTTATTAGGTGCATGTTGGAAGGATCTGATTGCAGAAACCTCTGCTTAGGGCAAAGATGTTCGGTTTAAATTCACCCCTGGTAGGTGTGTGCAGCCAGGCAAATTCTGGCTCACCTGCAAGTCCCCTTGGCCTCTGAATTGCTCATTCATGTGCTTCAGGGTGCTTGGCCTGGGCTGTTGTTGGGTGGGAGTGTTCAGCTGAGCCTGGGCATCCATCGTGGCAAAGCTTCCCAACATGCCAAACCCTTCCTGGAGCTGGGAGCAGGAAGGGGCAGTGCCACAGGCTTGGTGCTGGCAGCAGGACATGGCTCCATTGCTGTAGCTGCCACCATGGAATGGTTTGGGAGCTGTGGGATCATAGTGGTTTCTCCTGCTGCTGGAGGGAATGGTGGCACCTCTCCAGGCTGCATCCTTCCATACTTTAAGGGATTAGGAGGGAATCTGGGCTCTGAACTGTTTTCTGATGAGATTTAAGGCAATGTTCCTGTTCACCTATTTCTCACTCCCAGAATTCATGAAGAGGGTACTGAGAACTTCTGGATTTCACTCTTTGCAAAGTCTGTGCAGCTGACCTAAGTCTGCCCACTACTCTCTTTGGCTGGAGCTCTCTGAACTCCTTCCTCTTACAGAGGATATTAATTTTCTGGGCTTTCCTGCAGCGTTCTGCAAAGGATTTTTATTTTTCTATAAAAGCCTTTGCAGAATGAAATAACCTATGGGTTTCAATGACTGCGGGGAGGGAGGAACACACTCTTTTATTATTCTTTTATTTTATTATTATGGCATGCTAAAAATATGTAAATCTCCGTGCTTTTAGAGGGAAGTGAGAGGACCTGCTTTTGTTGTTGGCAGGTGGGGGGAGGGCACTTGCTGTGCCACCCCTTGCTCCCCAGAAGCACCACTTGCTTCTGGGGAAAATCTCCAGGTAAGCCTGAGTATCCTGGGTATTTGTGAGTACTTGGCTTAAATATATAAACAGTAGCAAGTCAGAACTGCTGGGCAGCATCACAGAGGCCTTTTATGTGACCTCTGATTTGTTTTGAGGCTGGTGGAGATTTTAATAACTGAACTCTGGCATATGGAAGTGTAGCAGGGAGCTGTGTGGAGCAGGAATATGGCTCTGGGCTGCTCCTTCCCTCCCTTCTGTGGCACTTGAGCTCTGAGTGCAGCACACATCTGGAGGACGCCAGGACAGTGTTTGGTCTGGAGAAAGGAAAGCTCAGGGGGGATCTTCTGGCTCTCCACAATTCCCTGACAGGAGGGTGCAAGTGGGTGAGGGTCAGACTTTGCTTCTGGGGAACAAGGGACAGAATAAGAGGAAACAGCCTCAAGTTGTGCCAGGGAAGGTTCAGGTTGGATACTGGAGAAAAAATTCTTCACATAAAAGGTGGTCAGGCATTGGAACAGGCTGCCCAGGGTGGTGGTGGAGTCATCATCACTGGAAGTGTTCAGAAACATGTGGATGTGCCACTTGGGAACATGGAACACTGGTGGTCTTGGCAATGCTGGGGGAATGGTTGCACTTAATGTCCTTAGAGGGCTTTTCCCAACTAAATGATTTGGTGAGTTTCTCATTGGGGAAACCAGGGCCCAGAGAAATGACATCCTCTGAAAAAAAGCTCTTGTTAAAGCATCAGGTGACTGCAGGGAATCACCTGGTGATCACCTGCCTCTGTTTTCTGTTGTCAGATCTCAGGCTGGGCATCGGCCTTGGGAGATCTGGCAGTGTCAGCAGTACAGGTACCCCAACAGACCTAGGGTGGGGCAGGCACAGATCCCTGGGTTTTATCAGCAACCTGCATGGATTTGCGTGTGTTCAGAGAGTTTATTTTGCACCTTTCAAGAATCACTGACTGGCTGAGATTGGAAGGGATCTCTGGGGTCCAGCTGGTCCATCTCCCTTCCTAAGCCTGCTTGTTCCGTGCAAAGAACAGGTGTGGCTGTGCTGTGGCTATGGAACAGATGGGGATCACCAGCATCTGCTCTGACTGTGTATCTACAGAGGAGGAATGGGGAGGGAAAAAGGAGCCACTTATCCAAACCATGAGGACACTGCCATCAACTCTCATATTCAGGACACACCTACTCATCACACAGGAATGAGGCCTGTGTTCCCCAGGTGCTGCAGTGAGGTGGATGCATCCCTGTGTGAGCTGTGCTCCCTCTGGAAGTTGCTGTGGAGTTCAGCTGGGATTTGGTGGAGTAAAGATGCTGCAGGTTGTTGTGGATACTTTTTTGATGGGAATTGTAACTGTTTGCTCACCAGTTCTCACCAGAGCCTTAGGTGTCTGGAGCAGTGTCTTGCTCAAGGAGGTGTTGCAGTGCCAAGGAGTTGGCAGCATGGAATGCTTTCATCTGCCTCAGGCTCCCAGTCCTGCCCATTCGCCCTCCACGCAGGCTGCTCCAGCAGTCACAGAGCCTATTGTTTAAATTAGGGCTATTTATAGCTCTGGAGCCATGGATAACTTGGAGGGTGGTGCAGAGCAATGGAGACCAGAGTTATCAATAGATCACCAAACAAACCCTCCCTTTGCTCCCTGTGTGCCCTCCAACCTTCCTCATTTCCATATCCCACAAGAGCCATCCTGTCTCAAAGGAGGTCAAATCCACGGCAGAGGAAGCTGGAGCATGTCCTCATCTTACACAGCAGGCTTGGCCAAATCTGAGCAGAAATGCCTGACCCGCTTTCCTGGATGTAGCTGTTGCAGCATGCAGAGCACAGCAGAGTTGTCCCTTTGACAGTGCCAGCCTGGAGAAGGGGAAAGCCAGCACTTTTACCTGGTTTGGGGATGCTCCTGTCTGCAGGAACTGAGCACTTTTGCTCCAGGACCATGGGTTCAGGTCCTTCTCCAAGTACAGGTGCTAGGCAGTTTTGCTTTGGATGCTGCATTGCATGAAAGAGTTTAGCATCTGGCTTTGGCTGTGCATAGATCCAGTCTTCATCTCTTTTGGGAAGAGGTCCTGCAGATGCAATTCTTCTGTGAAGGAAGCTGGTCTCTTGTAAGGGATGCTGTGGGAATATGTGGTTGAAGGCTTGTGTTGTTTTTCCAGGTGTGTTGGAGGTAGGGAGGGGGAGGAATTGGTAGCTTATGAATGTTTTGAGGTTTTTTAAAATTTTTTTAAGAGCAAGGAACAGTAAGAGGAGCCAGAGCAGGGATTTTTTTTTGCAGAGTAACTCTTCTGCACTGCTTCTTTGGCTGCATAGGGACGCATGTGGTCTCATGTCTCATGGCAAATTGCTTGTTCCCCTGAGATATGTCACACAAGTAGCCTGGAGTTGGTCTCAGTCCTTTGACAGGAGCTGGTGGATGGATGTAATGACAGTGGGAAGCTCAGGAACCTGGCTGAGCTGCTGCAAGGAAGGACGAAATGTAGGAAAGTGTGTGTTTGGAGGGTTATTTCTTCTCTTGGGACCAGGATGGAAACTGCAAACACATCCCCCTAACAGTGTTCAGCATCTGTCCTGGAGGGAGATGGGCCAGCAGTGAGCTCATGTTGGGGGCTTGTGAGAGAAGGGGTGAAGGCACCCCTGCTCTCTTCCCTCTCTGCACCCAGCATTCCCTGGGTCACTCCAGAGCCTGTTGCTTCCCTCTCAGATTACCAGGTACTGGCTGCTGTGAAAGGCACGTGCTGGATTTCTCCAATCAATAACTTAATCCAGTTTGACACTGGTGGCTTTGGGCTGGAGTGTTGACTAACATGAGTCAGAAACAGTGATGAGGGGTGCTCAGAACTGCACCCACCTCCCTGCAGCCTCTTCCCCCTGTGATCACCGGCCCTGTGTCCCTGAAAGGCCGCCTTGATCCTGGCGTGGCTGGAGCCTGGTGCTGTGTGTGGAGGGGAGGCTGTGCTGAATGAGCCCTCTGGAGGCCTTTGTTCTCTAGGATGAAACAAACCTCACCACGAGGCTGCTGACAACAGAAGGGCACAGAGAGGAAAGGGTGCCCTGCTTGGGTGCTGTTTGCATTTGCAAAGTTGTGCTGCATCTCCCTGTTCCTGCCTGGGGACCCACAACTCACCCAGATGCCTGTGCCTTGCCACTCTCTTCAAACAAACTGCCCTGGGCTTTTCTTGGACTTGGGCACCTTCCCATGCTTCTCACCCTGCCAGCATTCCTGCTCTGCCTGGCAAGGTACCAGGATCTCAGCAGCACCCTTGCCAGCCAGTGCAGCTCACAGCACCTCCAGGCATCACTGAGTCCCTGCGAGGAGCAGGTGCTCCAGGTCACCGTGAGGAGCTGTGAAGAACTGATCCGAAGAGAAGGAAGCTGCTCCTGCATTACAGATGGCATTTCTGATGCTGCAGCAGGACATCCAAACCAGAAGGAAGCTGGAAGTGAAGTGTGAAGGCAGCCCAGAGCCCTTCTGGATGGCGGCAGGACTGGCAGCAGGAGAGCTGGGGCTGTGTGGGGGTTGAGGAGAGATTGGGCTGCAGGTGCTTGGAAGCTGCCAAGTCAGCAGCTTGCAGGGAGCTGCAGGGTCTGGCCTGCCCTTGCCCAGAGCCCTGCAGAGCTCAGCTGCATCAGCAGACTCTCAGATTCCAGCCCTGCTGCTCCCAGTGCTCCCTGTGTATCACATACTGGAGGTTGTGGTTACACAGAGCTGGGCTCTGGCATTTGGAGCGTGGCAGGTTGACTACAGCAAAAGGGGATTTTGAGAGTCTGGATCTTGCCAGTTTGGTGAGAAAAAACAGTGTGCACTCCTTGGCCTTCAGCAGTATTCCCCAGCTGTGGAGTGAGGAGAAGGCAGACAAAAGCAGGATCTTTTGTCTTCCTTAAAATCTGATTTTAATCTCCTTGCCTTGGAAAACTGAAGCTATAGGTAGGTAAATGGATAGATGTGTGTGTGTATATATACCTGTATTTTTCCCCTGTTTCCTTGGGACACCAAGGAGAGGACACCTTTCATTCAGAGCCTTGGTGTTGGCTAGCACGTGTCCCATGCAGCACTGGGACATTCCATCAGACCTATGCCACCAGCTGTACCTTCCCTGCCCAGGAGCTGAGGCTTCTGCTGCCTTACCCACAGCTGCTGTGTCTGTCTGTGGGGAGGGACAAACATGGAAACACTTGGTGCTTCTGGAATGTGGAAAGACTTTTGTTCCGCAGGAGCTTCACACAGCAGCCCATGGCACAGAATGACTGATCAGTGACATTACTGCTGTCTTGCCAAGCAGCCCCTGTGGCACCTGCAGTGACTGGCATTGAGCGCTTTACACACACCCTAGCAAATCTCCAGCAAAGCTTTACCTAGTGCCCTGTTTTCCCTGGGTTATGTTTTCCTGCAGTAAGTGTGTCTTCTCAGCTCCTTGCTGTGGGCACTGCAGCCCTGGTTTGCTCAGGGACTGCTGTTGGTGCCAATGTCGTGGGGAGGGCACAGCGGCTGTCAAGGCCCTGTGTTTGGGGCAGAATTTCAGTCTCCAGAGCACTGGAGTGTGTTTCTTCCTCCTGTCCTGTGCAGGTCAGCAGGGATGTCCTTCAGAGTGTCCTTGAGGAGTACGTGTTGTGAGCTTACCCAAGGCTGTCTGTGAGCATGTGTGTGACTTGATGAGGTTCAGGAACTCTAAATAATAGCAGAAGCTGCTCTTCTTGGTAGAAAACTCAGTGTTGTGCTGCAGGGAAGGGACTGAGCTGTTGGAGCAGCCCCAGCCTGGCCTTTCTGGGGTTGATGTGCTGGCAGGATGCTTCCCTCTGGCGCATGGACTCAGGAGGGTTAATGGCACACATGCTCCAGCTGGAAGCATCCTCTAGATTCCAGATGTCAAAACACTAAGTTAAGTATATGTCATCTTTACAAGGCAGTAAACAGTGTTATGGTCTGAATTACCCAGCCTGGAGGCCTCCAGGGTACAGTATAACTTGTAGGGTCTTCCCTGGTAATTCCAACCTGTCTGCCTGCTCCTGGAGTCAGCCAGATGTGTTGCTGGCTCAGGTAAGGTGGTAATAGCTCTAGAGCTTGGAGTATGAACATAGGAACAAGGAACAGGTTGGGGTGCTGGGTGGTAATGTGACTCAGTGTGCCCCAGCACAGCATTGTTCTGCTCTATTCCTGGCCCTTACATATAACCCAACAGATCCTCCTCTCTGTCTCCAAGAGGCTGGAGAAACCAAACAGCCCCAGTTTTGAAAGGACACAGTGATGCCAAACTGAATCTGAGGCCAAGTGTGGATTCCTGTGTTGAAATTGTGTTTGATGGGCCATTGTGACTGTGGTGGACTTCTGATGTGCTGCCGTGCTCCTGTGTCCTCCTGGAGCCTGGTGTTTGCTTATGGGGTCCTGGAGGGTGATCTGTGACTGGCAGCTGCCTGGGATAACCTTGAGGCACCTCTGGCTTACTGATGGGGCAGGAGGTGCATGGGAGGGTTTTGTGCTGAGGGAACCCCTGTCACTGCCTACACAGGATGCTGTGCCAGAGGATACAGGCCAGGGTCCACTCTGCACACCCAGTGCTGTTTCACCTGCACACTGGCACTTGAATATTGGCCCAGGACTGTCCTAGAAGCCGCCGGTGCCTGGAAATGGAAATGCCAAGTCAGCTGTGCATGATGAAGCCAAGCTATAGGAAGGTCAGTGTGTTTTATCCCATTGAGCCTCTAGGGAAGTGTGGTGAATTGTCACCTCTAAAGTTCAAGGCACATGAAAGAGGAGTGACCTTTATGGGTCAGGAGCACACACACACATGCACAGTTTGTGAGACTCAGCCTGTGCACGGGATCCCATCCTCTCCCAGCTCCCTTCCTAGAAGGAACTGCACTCGTTGCTGGCTGGGGCACCTCAAGGAGGTACTTCAGTGGCAGAGCTTGAGAGCTCCCCAGTGCCTGGAGGGTCATTTTGGATCCACAGTTTGACCTCTCAGTAAACTGAAACCCCCAGCCCTGGGGCGGTTTCTGGAATGAGTAATGAGCCTGGCCTGGCTCTTTCTGCAGGGATGCCCAGGGGTTGAAAGGCCAAAATCTCCTTGGCTGTAATTCTGAAATTCTTCCATGGTTTTGGCAATACAGAACAGAGGGCTGGCTCAGGACATGGGGAGTTTCCCTGATGTCAAAGGAAAGCTGTTCTATTGAAGTTCACTGAAGAGGTTTTGCTTTTGATTTTTTGGAGATTGTGTGTCACCCAGTGGTGCAGAGCAGAGCCAGGATTCCCTGGGAGCTGCAGAACACTCTGACCTTTCCTTGGCTTCTCAGAGGAGGGGGCAGTGGGGGCCTAGGTGGGGGAAACCCATGGCTCTTTGCACATGCAGGGATATCGATCCATGACTTGACAGCCTTTTTCCTCTAGATGTGGTGTGCAGAGCTGGCAAGTTCCTGGAGGTGCAGGGGATAATTTAGCTCACCTCTGACCTCAGCAGGTAGCAGTGGTGTTTAACCAGTGCCAGAGGGTGTCCCTTCTCCTGTCCTTGGTGACTACAGTGTGGAAGCAGCGTGTGAGCAGCCACCAGCCTGCAGATGCCCTGTCCCTTTTGTGCCATTCTCTGCCAGCTGTGTTTATTGAGCCTGACAGTTCAGGTGCTGTGGAGATGGATTTCTATTAACTGTACCCCTGTGTGCCCTGCTGCGAGGCGAGCCCAGGCACTGGCATTGCAGGGTCTGAAGGCTGGAGCACAGCAGCTGGAAATGCAGAGTGATTGGTTCAATAGAGATGTGAGAGATGGAGCAAAAAGCTTTGGAGCCATGATGTTGCTGATCCATTTCCCCTCCCCTGTCTTTCATTCTCTTTCTCTTTCGCCACCACTCTTCCAATTCTATTTTAGCAGCACTACAAATTGCAGCATAAATCTTTAGCTGAGCAGCAATTTGGCTTGGCAGCCACCAGTAAATCTCCTCTTGCAGCCTCCCTGTGTGAGGGAAGTTGCAGTGGGTGAGTTTTGAGTTTACAGTCCCATCAGGTTTTCCTGGCTCTTTCCAGCTAAGGAGCTACGGCCTTAGTCCCACATCTCTGGTCCTGGGAAACAGGAAAAAATCTTCTCCCACCCCAGTCTTCAGTTCAAACATCAGATGTGTCGGGAAGTGATGTGAAACAGCCTCAAACATGGAGTAGGAGAGGTACCAGCGTAAGTTCTAAGTGCTGTTGTTCAGGTGTGTGATCCTAAGGCTACTCTCTGTTTTTGAAGACAGTACAAGGTGGTCTTCATCTGAGCAAATGAACCTGTCCCTCCAAACTACCCTTCATACGCAGGTACTTTTGTTACCTGATGCAGAATGTGTATATCCTTCATGGGCTGTGGTGGGAGGAGTGGTGGAAAATAGCTCTGAGTGGTGTATGAAAGACAAAACTTTCACCATTTTAGTTCATGCAAGTGATCTGTCTGCACAGTCCCACAGCAGGAGCAGTTTGTCCCAGCAAACATTTTCCAGCTGCTGGTTCTGTGTCCTTGGATATGTTCTGCCTGTGTTTGTAGTCCCCTTCCATCATGTTTGAGATTGACCACCCTGATGTTAGGAAGGAATTGTTCCCTGTAAGCATGGGGAGGCCCTGGCACAGGGTACCCAGAGAAGCTGTGGCTGCCACTGGATCCCTGGAAGTGTCCAAGGTCAGGTTGAATGAGCCTTGGAGCAACCTGGGATAGTGGAAGGTGTCCCGTGGAATGAGATGGACTTTGAGGTCCCTTCCAACCCATTCTGTAGTTCTGTGGATATGACACCAGGATAAAGACCATGCCTTTGTCTTGGCTTCTTGGCTGGATGTGAAGCTTCAAAGGCATTTTCCATGCTGGATTCTTCAAACACTGAGCAAGTATTGAAAGACACAAGGAGAACTCTGCCTGATGTCAACACTACTTGCTTTTTGTGTGAGGTACCAGTGAGAAAACCGAGGTGCAAAGGGGAGAGGCACCTGCTGCAGAGGTGTGTTAGAAAACAGAGAGATTCTGGGGCTTTGGAGCAGGGTTTCTTTTTTTGTGGAGAAGCACAGGTCCCTGCAGTGCTGGCTCCAGAAGGACACCTCACTCCTCTCTGTTCTCTGGGGAGCGTAGGCTCTTTGAGGCAGACCACAGACCCTCTCTTACAAAGAAATTCCTTAATTGGCTTAAAGACAGAGAAACAAAAGGTTCTTCATCCAGCCTGCTTTCCTCAGGGGTTGCTTTTGAAGTGACTGTTCAAACATATCTCAGGTGTGGGGAGCTAAATGGATGGAAACAAGTGTCCTTTGGTCCCATGAGTCCACCCTCCTTGCTGAAGCTGTCCCAGCTCCTCAGATGAGAGAGGAGCTTAATGAGTTCAGCTTCTTGCTCCTTCCCTTGCCTCCTCCCCTTCCTGGTGAATGCAGGTAAGGCTGTATTGTGAAACAGCTGTGGGTATGACAGGGGTGAAACAGCACCATCAGTACTTCTCTTCCTTCCCACATTCTCAGCTGAAAGGTCTCTCTGCCTGCATCCTACATCCCTGTGCTTCCTTCAGAGAGCAGCCTGTGCTACTCTTGAGCCCGTTTCAAGTGGAACCTGGAGAGATCAAAACTTATTGCAAGGATCACCATGCCCAGATCTGAGCTCCTTCTGTGGTACCCTGGCAGCTGGGGTGAGGGACACATCAGCAGATTTCTCTTGGGATCCGTTTCTCTCCCAATGGAAGCTGACATTCTCTGTTTATCTTTATTCAGCTGTACTAATCCAGCTCATGCACAGAGCTTTTGTTAGCAGTGCTGCAGTGATGGAAGCCCTCTATAAGCTCCTGGTTAGATCCTGCCACCAGTTTTGTCCTGAAGATTTGGCCTTCATCCTGTCCTAGAAAGGACACAGCCTTGAGTATCTCCTGGGCTGCTATAAACCTCCTCACTAGCACTGAAGGACCTGGTGTGATGCTGGTGAGCTGGAAACTCATTCATAGCCCTTGGATGATGTTTGCAGGCAGAGCTGGCTCTGCTCCTCTGAGGCCAGGCACTGATGCCAGGGTACTCAGAGGTCCTAGGAGCCTTCTGGATCTCAGGATCAGATTCCCCCCATACACATACACACACCTTTTAATAGCTGTAATAAACCATATGCCCTTGTTTTTAAACAGAATACATTTTAACATGGAAAAGCCTGCAGGAGCATCTGGAAGTTCAGCACCTGTGGAAAATCGGCAGCTGAAGGAGCTGCATGGGAAGTGAGAGTGGGGAGAAGAGCCCATAAAGGGCTCTGTGGAGAAAGAGGAATGTCTGGAAGCCTTTCATCTTCCCATTGCTGTGTTCAGATGCGACTCCAGCCGTTCTCTATTCTGGGATTCAGGAACGTGTGTTCTCCCACATGTGGCTATTGCAGCTCAGAAAGAGCAGCTCCAGATTGACTCAAAGGTTGAGAAATCATTCTGCAGTAAGAGGAATTCAGAAGTTGATGAAGGTGCATTGCCAGGACTTGAGAGACTCACATTTCGTTTTGAATTTGTCTTAGACTTAGTGGTCTGTCAGTGCTATGGCTGCTGTCTGGTCCCCATGGAAGGAGAATCCAAGGCTCTCCAACACACCATTTGCTGCAGGACAGAGCTGGACAGGTACACACATGGAAGTCTGTACAGATGTGAAGCCATAGTCTTTTTGGGAGCTGATGGTTTTCCTTAGGTTGTAGTCCCAGCTCAGTCTGGAACCCCACCAGATACTTTGTGGAAAAAGGGAATGTGGCAGCCAGGCAGGTGTTCCAAGCTGAGGAGGACACAGCCATCTCTCTGTATTCACTATAGACCAAATGGACACTGGAATTCCCTTGCTTCGGGGGGCTTCTTCCTGTTCTCTCCTGGCTAATTCAGACAACTGGCATCCCAGATTCTCCTTGTTTCAGGTTCCTTAAAAGTTAAGAATTTCATTTCCTGTCCTTCTGGATTGTGAGCTCTCCACAGTCAACAATAAATTCACTTACAAGCTTGAGATGCAGATATGAACATGCCACTTGTGCTACAATGTGCTACATTGCTGGATGCTCCCTCACCCTATCCCAGACACTTCTGCCCGAACCTTCCACCCATTTTGAGGCTGAAGGGCCAAGGCATGATCCCTCTGGAGCAGGGGACACTGAGAGGCGGCAGTTAGCAGCCCTGAGAGTGGGGGTGAGCAGTGGTGGCTGGCTGGCTCACACGGTGCTCTCCAGCATCCCAGGTGGGCATGCAGGGATCTCCTGCAGCCTGGTTCTTCTGCATTGCTGATGGTTTTCCCCCCAGGAGTGATGCATATCCCACTTGACTGCCAGGCACTCCCCTCTCCTGGTGTGGTTCACCAGCTTTGACAGGAAGGGCCAACCCCGCTGCAGGCTTTCACCATTTGTCACAATAAATTGCTTCTTCCTCCTACTGCATGGAGGAGATGCTGGTTCATTTGCCCTGAGTCTGAACAGCACCTGAGGCAGCTTCTCCCCCACCTTGCTCTTCCTCTCCCCCAAGCCTGCAAGGAGAGCAGAGCCTGCTGCAGCTGGCAACAGGCTCCCCAAAGCTTGCCCGATGCAGCAACGAATTTCATGTGCTCTTGCATTCAGCTATTTGACCTGACATGACCTGGGAAGGGGAACAGAGCTGAAGAAGGTGCTGATGCTTGGGAAGCAGGAGAGGCAGCAGCCATCTGTGAGGCTGATGGGGTTTGCTGCTGTCTGTGGTGGCCCCTCTCCAGCCCAGGTGAGTACAGCAGGAAGGCCTGGCTCTGGCACAGCAGCAGCAGCAGGCCTTGGTGTGTCTTTTCCAGTGCCTGGCAGGGAGTGTGAGTGCACTTGGCAGTTGTGTGTGGAGCCAAGGACTCAGTGGAGAGAGTGTGTGTGTGTACAAACTGCAGTACCCAGCTCAGCTGGGACTCTGCTTTGGGCATCTTTGGGCAGGGATACTGATGTGGGAGACATTCAGGTTTGCCCTCTGCCTTCTGTCCCCAAAAGAGCTGGTGATGTGCCCAGGCATGTGGAGAGCTAGCAGGCTGTGCTAGGGGTGGCAGTGGCTGTGGGGTCACCTCTGTCCTCACCTGTCCCTCGCTGCCGGGTGACATTTGTAGCGTAGCTGCAGTGGCTTCATTGCTGTGCTCTACAATCAGCCCACTGAGCTCCAGGGATGCCAGGAGCTGCCAGAGTTCCTCTCTCTTCCTCTGGCCCCTGGCATTCTTACTTTCTCTCTACAGGTCAGTGCAAAGCTTGTTGGCTGAGATATTGTGAGCTGCTTTCCTGAGGTCCAGGGCTGGTTTAGCTCTTCATTAAGGCCTGTTAATCATGCTGAGGAGCCTGCCAGCTGCTGTCTGTGGAGCACAGTGCCCTGCTGCCTTCCAGCAATCCGGGATGGTCCTGCCCAGGGTGCTCTGTGTCACTGGCACCCGTGGGAAGGGCACTGCCTGCTCTGGTGTGAGACAGTGCAACTGCAGAGCTTGGCTTGAGAACTTTCCTTGTTTGAAGGAAGAGCTTTATGCAGCAACTCTGCCAGGAGCTGGGATGGTGGCCAAGTTAAAGCCCTAGGAGAGGAGGAAGAGAGGAGGCTGTGTGCTCTGCTTCCACCTGCCAGGCTGCAGTCCTGCTCTCCATAGTCTCAGACCTCATGGAAACATGAGTTTCTCTCTCCCTCCCTCCATCCCTAATGGTACCATGGTCTTACTACTGTTGGTTTTTGTATTAATTGCACCCTGGAGCTATACTTTGATTTATTTTATCAGGGAGAATTCAAGGGAAAAGATAGTTGTTTCTGAAGCAAATAGCAGCCTGCCCGATATAGGGCTGGGAACTGATGGGACAAAAGCAGAGGGAGGTTTGGCAGTACCCTCCCACCTCCTTCCTGTGGCTGTGCCACAATAGCTCCAGCACCCCCCAGCACCCCCCAACGCCCACGGGGCCGCGTGAGGGGCAGGCAGCCACCTCAACACTGGTGGGGCATCCCCCAGCAGCACAGGCCTCAAAGGCAGCAAATGGCTTTGAATTTCCTTCTCACACTGGGAAGAAGGATTTAATTTACTCTCTGAAGGTACAGAGTGGTGTTTTGGAGCTGAGCTGGTGGTGCTGGCAGTAAGAGTTAGATGAGGGTGTGGAGCTGCTCACAAAGCATCACCTGCAGCTCCTCAAACCTGTCCCATGCCTCGCTCTCTAGACATGAGACACTCAAAGAAATGTCCTCTACTCCATTCCCTCCCACCTTTCATGTGAATTCCTTCCATTTTGAGCTCTTCTGGCCATCCCTCCCACTTTTACTTCTCAAGATTCTGTTGGGTTTTTAAATTAAAACCTGCCATGATTTGAAATGAATTAGTGTAGCAGTAATTTTAAAGAACATCTTCTTCCCAGCTGTTCCTCCCCAGCATCTTGCTAATCCTAGAGCTGGTACATTGGTCATAAATCCCCTCCCTGCTGTTCTTGATATTCTCTGTTTTCTATACATCTTGTGTTGTCCTAACACCAGAGGAGGCTTGGAGATCTGTGTTCCCATCCCTGTGTGATGTGATATGCTCACATGTTCCGTGCTTCCTCTGTTTTAGGTGGTCACAAATTTTGCTGGACAAGTTTATTTTATGTGCGAAACTTTCAGCTCAACATCAGACCACAGAGAGAGTGTAGTTATAAACACCATACAGGGTAGCTGATCCAGTTTTTACCAGGCTTTCTAAAAATCAAAACTACATTTCTCAAAGTGTTTTCTTGCTCCAAGTGTGCAAGAAGCTGAAGCTACAAGTTCAACAGAACTTGGGGCCATCAGTCTTCTGTGATTCAGGTCTTTTATTGCCAAAAATGATAAAATTCTTGAATTCTTGTGTTGCATTTGCTAGAGAACTATGGGCTTTTTTCCCCTGAAAAAGCAGCTTTTTTGGGAGCTGCAGGCACGCTGAAGCACTCACTGATGTTTTGGCAGAACCAGAGGTCCTTTGTGCTTTCTACACCCAAGTTACACCAATTTCATGGCAGTGTGACAAACCCCTATAAAACTGCTCTACCTCCTTTCTGTATTTGCTCTTGAGAGGGTTCAAATATCCATTATATGTAGATTTTGGTCAAAATCATTGTTGTGTAGTCAAAGCAAGGCTGTTCAGTTCATCACCTCCTTGAGCTACATCAATGTGTTAATGGTCATAGTACAGTGCTGGCCTGAGTTAAGGACACAAATTTCCTCCCCTGCTATAATATTTGGGTGCAAATGGAGCTTAGTATTCTTTGCTTTTAATTTCCCCAGGCACACAAAGGACTGGGGAAATTAGGTACAGAAAAGGTAAATAAAGTCATTGAGTAAGAGGAATGATAGCAGCAGTAGTGCTGTGCTGAATTGGTTTCTTTGAAGTAAAGTGTGATTGAAACTGCAGAAATTTCCCCTGCTTGCATGCAGGGAGGCAGGATGAGGTTATTAATTATAACAACAGGCTGGAACTGACCTTACTGAGAAATAGTTCCGCTTGGGAGGAACTGAGGTTGTGCTGGTGGCTGTCTCCAGGGCTGGGACTCCAGAAGGATCTTCCCGGGCCGCTCTCCTGCCAGCCTTGCTGCTCCAAAGCCATGATGGTCCTGTGCTATTGAGTGCCTCCATCCTGGATTTTGAAGAAGTCATGTTGCTCTTGGCCACCTCCTCTGGGCCCTGCCTCTCAGTAACCTTGGACAGGTGCAGGAGGTGCTGCTTTAGGGTGAGAAGAGGCCTCATCAAAAGCTTGTGAATCCAGAGCCTGCAAAACTTTCAAGCAAAGCTACAACTTGGACTTTGCTGACCTCCTTGGGATGCTCTATCTACCTCCTCCTTTTGTATCTCCAGGGATTGTAATTGTTGCCCTGGCAGACATATGGGAAACCTGCTCATTAGCCAAGGAGCCTTTGGGAATGATCTTGTCCCAGCATGCCTGTGCTTTGCAAGCCAGACTGGTTTTCTTCTGAGAGCTCATTTCATACAACACTTCAGCAATTAAGGTATATTAAAGGCTAATCATGCCCAGCCTGTTTTTCTCACAAGACAAGCCTTCCAGATTCTGATTCTGCTTTGATGAAGAATGATGAACGTCTCTTGTCCTCCTGTCCATCAGTTCAGGGTAACGCTCCCTGTGTGTCCCTAGGCTCGGAGAGAAGCCAGCATGAAGCACACTCCTTCCAGGTATGTGTCACTTGGCATTCCTGCAGCAACTCCAGGAACTTCAGATGCGCAGATCCCTCCAAAGACTCGGTCCCTTCCCTCCTTTTCCTGAACAAAACACATGGATTTCAGCCATGAAGAGGATTCTGCAAGCCATGACAGTCTCCTCAACTTCCTTTCTCCATCAAAGCCAGACTTTGCTGTGTCACAAGAGCTTTCAGGGTGCTCCTGTCCCAGCTGTGTTTCTGCCCTCTTCCTGTTTCCCACCACACTCTGAGCACATTTTCCTGGTGTCTCTTGATGGCTGGTGGAGGATAGAGGAGTGTGTTCTCTGTCTCGCTTGCACCCCTTGCAAGCGCTTCTATTTACATAACATTGCCTTGGAATTGCCCAACACTCTCTCAGGCACAGGGTAGGATTGTCAGAGTGTCCTGTGCAGGGCCAGGAGCTGGATTCATGATCCTTGTGGGTCCCTTCCAGCTCTGACATTCTGTGATTCCATGAAGTCCTTTCTTGCCTGTCCCACAGCAAGGTGTCTCCTGTCACCCTCACATCCAACAGGCAATCCTTGGTTTTGAGGAGGTGACAAGAGAGTAAATAGCAGGGACAGCTGCAGTTTGAGAGCATGTTCTGTGGCTTTGTGGGCTGCCAGCAAACTCCTGTGCTGAGTGCACTCTGTACAGCTGGGCTAGTGTTTTTTTCTCTCAGACCTCTCATTAGCACAGTTCAGCTTTCCCCTGGGAACTTCTCATTAAAACTCCCAGCCTCTTCTTTCCCTTGCTGCTGGAGCTCATCTGAGCTACCAGAGCTGTGTCCAGTGTGGGAAAAGAAAAAACTAAATAGAAATTGCAAGAACTGTCTGGAGGTTTGGTGCAATGGGACCAAGAAATTCCCGGGAACTGGAGTGTGTTATCAGCTTGGGAAATCCTTCATGTCTGTCTGAATGTCTTGGCACATCTAGGAATGGTTGTGTGGTGTTGCTGGGTATTTTATGGCCTCATTCACCATCAAATGCTCACCCTTGCATGGTTTCTGGCTACAGAATTAGACTTTTATTTTCCCTCCCTTCTGCTTTGATGAGGAATTTTTACCTGCCACCATTGCTTTCTTAAACACGAAAAATCCAGTTGTTCTGTTTCAATTCATTGCAGGTTATCACCAGTAGAAAATGCCATTTCTGTATAAATGTGATAGTCCTGCTCCAGTGAATGGTCAGGAGTACTGATACTGGACAGGGAGGAGGGAATCTCCAGAAAGAAAGGATGTCCTGGCCACATGAGAGTTTATCATGGAAGGGGGACCAGGCTGGTCCCTGGGATGATTTTCCATCCCTGGCCTAAGCTGTGTTTCTTTGAACTTGCTGACAGTTTGTCCTGGATTGACACTAAAGAATGAGAGCAGACATAAATGCATGATAAAGCTCTGGAGTACTCAAAAAATATTATTTCAGGATCAAGAAGTCTTTATTTTCTCAAGTGCTTCAACAAAAGGAGGAATTTGTGTAGTTTTAGTTGTTGTGGTTCCCTTCCACCAACTGAAGGAACAAAGGCAGCTCAGAGGAAGATCCCAGCTCTGGTCCTGGCTGAAGGAGGTGCCTGATGTCAGAGACTGATGAAGAAAGTGGTGACCTTTTTGGAGCTGTTTTTGGTGTTGGGGCTCTAAGGGTGCTGGAGTGCGAGTCCTGGAAGGAGAAGGTGAGGGAGCTGGACTCAGTCAAGAATTCTACACAAAAAAAATGTTGCCCTACCTGGAGTGAGTCCAGGGGAGCCCACTAAGTTGATCACTTAGAGCTGGAGCCCCTCTGCTCTGGAGCTGGGCTGGGAGAGCTGGGGGGGTTCACCTGGAGGAAGCTCCAGGGAGACCTCAGAGCCCCTTCCAGTGCCAAAAGGGATTCCAGGAGAGCTGGAGAGGGACTTGGGACAAAGGATGGAGGGAGAGGACACAGGGAATGGCTTCCCACTACCAGGGGGCAGGGATGGATGGGATATTGGGAAGGAATTGTTCCCTGGGAGGGTGAGCAGGCCCTGGCCCAGGGTGACCAGCGGAGCTTTGGCTGCCCCTGGCTCCCTGGAAGTGTCCAAGGCCAGGTTGGACATTGGGGCTTGGAGCAACTTGGGCTGGTGGAAGGTGTCCCTGCCCATGGCAGGGGTGGGACTGGATGATCTTTAAGGTCCCTTCCAACTCAAACTATTCCATGATTCCATTAGTTCCAGCTGGAAAGAAAGCATTGAAGGAGCTCTAGCTGTACCTACAGACACATCATCCAGAGGTCAGAGCCAGGCTCTTCACAGCAGCATATGGTGGGAGGGCAGGAAACAACAAACATGATGAAACAGGAGAGTATCAGACTGGATATAAGGAGAAGCATTTCTGCCCGAGGACAGTCAGTTAGTTGAGGTCGCTGACCAGAGAGGCTGTGAAGTCTCCATGCTTGGAGGTTTTCCAGACCAGACTGTCTAAACCTGCTGCAATCCTTTAGGAGATTCAGCTTGAAGCAGGAGTTTGGGCTGGAGACCATCCTGAGTCTCTTCTGACCTGAGTTACTCTGGGATCCTCTATGCTTGCTCTTGTGGAAGTGGGATGCTGCTTTTGCACACACATGGAGAGGTGCAACCTCTGGTTTTTGGGAATGTGTGTAATTGCAGTGGGACCACCTGGCACTGCCAGGCATGGATACTTTGATACTGTGCTCCGGGAAAGCCTGGCTGAGTTAGAGGAGGATCACTGTCTCTGCCCTTGCTCAGCAGATTTGGGAGAAAACCGTAAAGAGACAAGTCCCTTCTGGTGCTTTTATTTTTGTCCCTGTCTCTGCAAGACAGAATATCCTGAGTTGGAAGGGTCCTGGAAGGATGGGGTGAAGGTCACTGGTATTACAGCCTGTTTTATTTTCTTTTTTCACTTTGGAGGCAGGATTTGGAAGTACTTATGCAACTTGCCCTGTTTGGAGGATGCCAGCACAGAGCTGGCATTTTCCTTTATAGCCTCGGGGGTTCAGAAGTGTGAATCAGAGACTGTCTACACTGATGCTCCTATAGAAACTTGTACCAAGTGGAAAGTCCCAGCTCCCCGTGTTTCTGTGTTGCTCTGCCAGTATATCTGCTGCAACCTTCCAGGTCCAGCCTCCCAGCCCCTGCCTGGCTCTGCAAGAGTGAGTCAGCTCAGCCAACAGCATCTCCTTGCCTGGGCTTCATGATCCCAACCCACGTGTGCTCCTAACAGTGCACTGCCAGAGGGATTCTGAGTGGTTCCTGACCTCCTGCACCCCTTCCTGGTGGGCACAGGTGCCTTCTGCTCCTGCTGGCTCGGGAAATGTGGTAGGTCCGTGTGGGAGAAGGCTCAGCAGTTCTCTCTTAGGTCAGGGTCCGCAGTGCTACTGAAAGAAAATTAAATAGGAAATATTAAATAGAAAGCGTGGGGTTGAGGGGAAGGGATTCACAGCTCACAGGCATTGAGGCAGGATTTGTTTAGGGGTTTTTGATGATTTTTCTTCCACAAAAATCTAGTGCTTTTTCTTGTATTTGTCAGTGAGGATTTTGCTGGGATGCATTGTGTGTCAGAGAGCTCGGGGTTTATGTTGCTGACTAGGACAATTGATTTTTATTTATTTGTTTATTTACTGCAGGAGAGAAACAAAGCCGTAAGATTTAAGACTTTAGCTGCTCTTGAGGTGTTTTTTTTAGAGAAACAGCCTGATTGTGTTGCTGTGTGTGATTGATACAAGCTCCTATAATCCTATTGCTAGTGTGGGCTCTGCAGCAGAGTCCTGGGATCTCTCACTTCGGTGCCCAGGTCACCTCCAGCCATTCTCTGGCAGTCCAGGGTGCTTCTGCCCAGGGCTGGGTGCCATCTCCTGCTCTGGAGCTCAGCTGCACATCACACAGTCCTGGCACATCACCAGCTCCCTGCCAGCAGGAAAGACACGAACTGCATGTTTTTGGTCACTTCCCGATTTCCTACCCTGCTTTGTTCCTTCCTGTTTTGCCCTGCTTCAGAGAGAAGTCTTGGGTCCCAGATGGTGCTCAAAGGTGGTGGCCGTCCCTGGACAGTTTGGTGGCTGTGTAGGGGCCAGGGCTGTGCAGCAGCTGGACACAAAGGGCTCAGCAAACTCATCGCTGAGCAGAGCCTGGGGTGGGGATATCACTGTCCTGAAGTGGTTTTGGAAGGAGACCAGCTGGAATCTTCTTAGTCCCAGGAGCAGTGAGGTTCCCTGGGACCTGATCAGTGTGCTGAAAGCTGCCTGCTTGGTTGAGTACTTTCAATATTATTATTTAAGCATGATAATTACATTGTTGCGATTGCCAAGATAGGGTCACTCCTGCCAATACTGTGGTGCCTCCTGCCAGCTGATGTCTCCTGCCTTGGTTGCGGAAAGCTGCTGTGGTGGGAAGCACAGCCGTGTGGATCCAGCCCCATCCGTGCTGCTGGTGGTGTGGAGTTGCAGCCTGTTACCCTTTCCTTACACCCCAAGCTGCCCTTTTTGTGTGCACCCCAAAAGAGTCTCCAGCAGCTCCCTGCTGCCAGGCTGTGGAGCAGAGCCCTGCGTCACCGTACTCCCTGGGAAGTGTCCCACAGGAATGCGCCCCTGTGGGTGGCTGCTGCCAGGTCCCTGGTTTTAGAGGAGCTCCTCTCCTGCAGGAAGGTGGCAGGCAATGTTTATCTCAGTTGTGTTTGCTGAGGCTGGAGAGTGACTGTGTTAACACACAGCAGATGGGCCTGGTGAATAGGTGCTGGAGATAACCCTATTTCCTCACGCAGCCTTGTTGCTTGCTGGGAAAAGAGCCAGCCAGGCTGTTTAAGGAGAAATGTGGAGCTTGGATAGGCTGAGGATGGATTTCTCCTTTGGCTGGTTCAGTTTTGGGAGGAAGTTGTTTATGTGGGGCAGAGGCTGCTGCCGCAACCCAGCACGTTCTGGTATGGGTTGGACTATGTAAAGGCAGGTTCTAGCCTGGTGCCCTCTGGGATCTTTGGACCCTAAATTTGATTACGTTCCATGTGGAGACTGGAATTGTCCATCAGTCCTAGGCAGGGGTGTGGAGAAAGCAGACTGCAGGCTGGTGTCCTGCCAGTCACCAAGGCTGAGGGATTAGTGGCTGGGAACCCAGAACTGTGGAGCGCAGCTGAAGGTTTGTGTCCCGTGTCCTCTGCTGTACTGTGTGTCTCCCACTCACTTTCAGGGAAAACCATGTGGCTGCTGGGCACCACGATGTGCAAGAGAAGGCAGGGAAGTCTCCTGCCAAAGCTAGTCACACTGGTGGCCCAGGTACTGCAGGACCTTTGAGGGAAGAGTTGATGGCCCTTCTGGAAGGCTTTTTGGTTTTCCCAAGAAAGTCAAGTAGTTGGAAATACCAGCAGCAGTTGGGCAGTGTTAGGGGCCAACTCCTGTTGCATGGGCTGAGAAGATGGGACCAGGAGAGGGGGACAGTGTGACCAGGCAGAAAATGTCACTGCTCCAAGGGCCTTTCCAGGACACTTCAGTGTCCTGGCTTCCATCTCCCTTGCAGCTGCCTGGAGCCTGGATCTCTTGCCCAGCCAAGTGGAATGGTGCTGCTTTCCCTGAGCCTGCAGCTTCTTGCTGATGCCACATCAAGCAGATCTGGTGATGCGGCTCATCCCAATGTCCCTTCATGTAGTTCTTCTGTCTTTTAGGTTATCCTGGGTTTTCTCCTCTCTATGGGAAGGGACAGGGTGGTTCCTTCCACAGTCCCATGGTGGCATTGGTGGAAGCCTTTGCCACCAGGTAGGACCATGGGTGTGTGAGGGATGTGCAGGGGGAAGATTAGTGGCTGTATGTCCCAATCCACAGAAGGCACTGCGGCTGCCACGTTTCAGGGTGATTTTGGAGTTGGAGCCAGTGCTCTCTTGCACTGTGTACACTGGGTAACAGCATGGAATGCTGCAGGAGGATGGAGGTGAATGGCACAGGTTGCTGACAGCCTTCCCTTGCCTTTTTCTGATGCCTGTGCTTTGATGAACCTCACCCAGTAAGACAAATGGATGTGACAGGATCACAGTGGCCTTTATGGCCCCATTTGCTGCCAGAGCCAGGCAGCAGCTCCTTCCCCTCCTCTGCTTGAGGAATCATCTCCCTTTCAGATGTTGTGGACATGGTGCTGCCAGGGGGGAGAGGAATGTACAGTGGCTCCAGCTGTAGGACTTGAGGCAGAAAAATCAATGTTTATATTTCTCTTAGCTGGGAATAACTCCAGTAAATAAACACCTTGCAGAGTTCAAATGATACAGGCACCGTGTATGAACCAGAATGAATTTTCAAGCTCTCTCTTGCAATAAAATGGATTTCTTGATTTTAGGCTTTATTTAGAGAAGCATTTGATTTAAGAAGGGAGTTGAAGGTTATATCTGATCTCTGTGAGGTGGAGCTGCTCTTCCAGTGGCTATGGAGCATGGTGTGGAAATGTGGTCGGATTGTGCTGCTGCTGGAGTGTTCCCAGGAGAGTTTCTCATGTACCAGCCAAAGGGAGGGTCACTTCCCTCCTCCCTAGGGGGGTTCTGGCTGCATCCTCTGGCCCTCCAGACCTCGCTGCTGCATTGCAGTCTGCTCAGAGCCTTGGGAAGCTGTGTGTGCAGGTGCTGCTGCTTGGGATTCTGGAAGCCAGCCAGGTCCCAGTTCCTTCCACAGGCTGCACCAGCACCTTGGAGCTGTCTGTGCCTGCCCTTTGTGGGATTAAACGCCCTCCTTCTCTTTGCTCCAGCCAGTGGGATGGCTGAACTTGGTTGTTGAAGGGACACTGGAGAGGGAGCCAATGGTGAGCCCACTGAGGTGCAGCTCCCAGGACTGAGGCTACTCTTGGTCTCTGGAGGTCTGACTTTGCTATTCCTGGGAAGAACTGAGGGCATGGTATAGACTTGGAGGCTTCTTCTGCACAGCTGACCCTGTGAGTGGTCTTGGGCATACAGAGCAGGGTGAAAGGGCTTGGCAGGGCCTGCTCTGCTGGTGAGAGGCACAGCTGGCCTGGAGCTGGGGTTCAAGATTGGGTTTAAGGTTTGGCCATCTTATCTGGGAGCAGGAGTGTGTGGAGGGAGGGCTCTGGGCTGCTGGTGCATGTTTAACTGAGGGAGAGCTGGTTTGTCCGTGTGTGAAGGAGGAGGAAGCAGAAAACTCTACTTTAGCCCTACCTTTGCTCCAAGCTGCAGGGAGTGACTCTAAGCAGGGGGCAAAGGGCACCATGCAGGATTTGTTCTCAGTGTCAGTGTACACATGGCATCCTGAAAGCATTGGGAGGGCTGCACTCAGGAAGGCTGCTGTCTGCAGCCCAGGGATCATCATGGTCCATGGACCTGGTGCTGCTGCTGTGCTTTCTGAAAATTGAGCCTACCTAGAGAACATAATTGTGACTTCCTGCCCTGGGATGAGATGGTTCTGTTGTGTGCTGGATCCGTTCTCCCATCAGGGTTTCAGGCATTCCCAGGCAACACTGGAGTTTGAAGCCAGAAGGGCATTATATGTGCTTCACAGATAAGTGTGGAAGCAGCTGGAGCTGGGATACAGTGCCCCTCTTTGCTGAGCTTGGTGAGCTGTCCTGGCATTGGTGCCCCATGGAGCTACTGCTACTAGGCTTCCAGCCCCAAAACCTGCAGCCACGTAGAAGCACCTCTGCGCACCAAAGCCTGCCTGCCTTGGCTTGGTGGTGTCCAGTATGGGATAACACAGTTATCCCAGTGTGGATAAGTGGTGTGGAGCTGAAAGGAAAGGAGGGAGACAGGAATAGAAAGTGAGACAGAGGTGGGTAAAGTAGAGAAGGAGGAAACAATTGATGCTGGAAGAGCAAGAAGGCAAAGCAGGGGTGCTGGGCTGCTTCTTTTGCCTTTCCTGGAGCATTTTGGATGGAAGCCAATGCATTGCCATGCACTTGGAGAATTTTTCAGTGCCAGAGGAGCAAGTGCCTGTAGAGCTGTGACTGGATTGATGGTTGTTCCCTACCTGGAAGCAAGGTCCTGACCGTGCCAGCCCAGGAAACACGTGGTACCACTGCGTATTGAGTGGCCTTGGCCTCAGCCTCACACTATGTCTCCTTTCTTGCAGCCACTCCCACTCTCCCGGCTCCATGGCTGCTGTCCGCGAGTGGTCCTGCACGCGCTGCACCTTCCTGAACCCCGTGGGCCAGCGGCAGTGCTCCATCTGCGAGGCTCCCCGCCAGAAGCCCGACCTCAACCACATCCTGCGGCTCAGCGTGGAGGAACAGAAGTGGGCCTGTGCCCGCTGCACCTTCAGGAACTTTCTGGGCAAGGAAACCTGTGAGGTGTGTGGCTTCACCCCAGAGCCGGGACCCAGTGGCTCCCCCTTGCCTGTCATCAATGGCATCTTGCCCAAGCCTGCCGTGCTGGTGGAGCCCAAGGGCACGTCCAAGGAGGAGGCTGCCAAGGCAGAAAGCAGCAGTGAGGACTCAGAGGGGAAGAGCCCTGATGAAGCAGAGCTGGAGAATGGTTGGGCCTGCCAGCGCTGCACCCTGCATAACACGCCCGTGGCCAACTCCTGCTCTGCCTGTGGTGGCCCACGCAAGCTCTCCCTACCCAAGATCCCACCAGAGGCACTGGTCGTCCCTGAAGTCATTACCCCTGCCGGATTCCACATGGCCCCCTCCACCCCGCAGCCTTTAGTCTCCGCAGAGATCTCTGATGGTGATGCCATGGCCACCCAGAGCCCAGTGGCTATGGAACAAGAGGCCCAGAAGATAGCAGCCTTCAGCCCTTTCTCCCCAGGGCTCCAGAACAACCCTGTGCCCCGAAGCCGGCGGGAGGTGCCCCCACAGCTGCAGATGCCAGGATCTGAAGGCTCCCAGCCCATGGCTACAGGCGCCGTGGGACAGAAGGGCTCTCCCCAAGGTCAGGCCAGGGCTGCCCCTGCTGCACGCTTCCCGGACCTGCTGTCCAACAAACGACTGAGCGTGCTGGAGGAGGAGATGGAGGTCAGTCCGTCCCACTGGAAGTGCAGCTCCTGCTCCCTGCTCAACTCCGCTGGGGCCAGCAAGTGTGAGGTTTGCAGCACCCAAAAAGGCAGTGACACGATCAACCTGGTGGGGGACTCTGTGAGGTTCACCCCGTGCAGCCCCTCCAGCCCTGACTTTACCACCTGGTCCTGTTCCAAGTGCACCCTCAAGAACCCCACGCAGGCCCAGAAGTGCAAGGTGTGCGGCTCCTCCAAGCTGCACGGCTTCCAGGAGCACGGGATGCCGGGCGAGCCGGCCCCGCGCTGCCCCGACTGCGGTGCCTGCGACCGGGCCAGCTGCTCCTGCGGCACCAAGGCCCCGTCCGCACGCAAGGTCGCCCGGCTCTTCCCAGCCCCGCTGCCTGGAGGGCAGGAGAGGCCAGGCCAGTGGGCCTGTCCCGCCTGCACCCTGCTGAATGAGGTGAAGGCCAAGCACTGCGGCGCCTGCCACACCCCCCAGCAGTATGTGGCTCAGCACAAGGGCCTCAAGCCCCTCAAGAGGAGAGAGAGCATGCATGTGGAGAAGAGGAGGCAAACAGATGAGGGCGAGGCCAAAGCCCTGTGGGAAAACATCGTGACTTTCTGCCGGGAGGTGAGTGCTTGTTCCTGGCTTCCCTTTCTGTCTCCTCCACATCTCTGGGCAGCACCTTACATGGTTCCAGGGATCTTCCAGCTGGATGCTGGTTGTTAGCACTGAAATGTCGTATTTTAGTGCAGAATGATGTCTGGTATGAAGACAGCCCATACAGCCCATGCCTCATGCAAGGGTGAGGAGGCCTAAAACCTAGCAGCAAACCTGTTAACTCTGAAACCCAGTGGTATTTTAAATCAGTGAGAGAGAACTTCTGGGATGAAAGGGACATCCTTAGGTGGTCGGTTCATCTCCTTCCAATGACTAGTGGTGGGAAAGGCAGGGAGTGTGTCCAGGTTTGCTGATGGGACTTCTGTCTGTGGATGCAGGAAATGTGGGATGCAACAAGCTCAGGGTGAGAGTAGAGGCAGAGGAACTGCTGCCACTTCCAGCAACTGCAGGTGTTTGAGAACCATGGGCTGGGCCTTGGCACTCTTGGTTTGGGTGTTGCAGTTGCAGAGGTGCAGCACAAATGGTTGCCCCTGTTCTGGGTAGGCCTGCTGAGCTGTAGCTGTCACCTGGCTCTAGTTGAAGGTCTCAGGAGGACATGCCAGCACTCACCTTCCATCTGTGAGGTATCTGGCCCAGTCAGTTGGGTTTCAGCCTCAAACAGCACTCTGATGGCCTCATTGTTTTTTTTCCCTGTATGTCATTAAAAGCTCATGTGAATGCTGCTTTCTCCGGCCTCCTTCTGGGGGAAGCCTCCAGCTCTTCTGGACCAGATGGAAAGGGAGTTGCAGTCCCATTTTGACATACAGACAAGGCTTTTCCTGCCTGGTCTGAATATCATGTCCATTCCTGTGCCTCCACTGTGCAGTCCAGGGAACAGAGATGTTTGGCTCGGAGGGGAAGCTCTGAGAATGATCTTGTTTGGGCTTGTGGTTTTTTTAAATTGCTACGTGTCCTTCCTAACTGGCATGGGTGTCTTTATAACAGAGACCCAGATTCTACTTATCCCTATCTTTTAAGCAAATGAATAGCCTCTTCTGTAGGCAGGGAACATCTGTTACATCAGGAATCAGGCCTGAAGGATGAATCATGGTGATGGCCAGGCTGAATTAGCAGCATGGCACTGCCAGGAAGGGGAGCCTGCCATGCCCCATCCCGCAGTGCTCAGTGGGAGCCTTGGCTGAGCCTGTTCTCCTTAACCCACCAGTAATGGGCTGTTATATCCACGGGGGCCATCTCCCAAAAATCCCCCTGCACCAGAACCTCAGCCGCGCTCTGACACTGCTCAGGCCCAAGGTTGGCCTGGCAGCAGTGGAGGGACGATGCTGCGCTGTCCCTGTGCTTGCTCTGCTCAGGCTGGCATGTGAAGCTGCCTCCAAGCTCCCTGCTGCCTGAGCACTTCCCAGGCTGTTCAGCCTTCCCCTGGAGGAGCCAGGCTGGCCAAGTTCTCTGTCTGTTGTCCCCCTGCCCCACGTCATGTGGAGCAGCCCCTCTAGCTGCTCCCTGCCAGGATTTCTGCTCAAGCTCCTGCTGTGGGTTTTCCTTCCTCTGCTATTCCAGTGATGCCTTTGCCAGCTCTTCTCCATGTGTGGTCCTTATTTTAGCTTTACCCTTTTTCTTCTGCTGGGGAGCAGTGCAGAGTTGACCTCTTCCACTGGAATTGTGGAGTCAGAATGGTTTGGCTTGGAGAGAACCTTAAACCTCATCTCATTCCAGCCCTGCCAACCCACCTCACCTTCCACCAGACCAGGTTACTCCAAGTCCTGTCCAGCCTGGCCTTGAACACTTCCACAATGGGGCAGCCACAGCTTCCCTGGGCACCCTGTGCCAGGGCCTCCCCACCCTCACAAGGAAGAATTTTTCCCCAGTATCCAATCTAATTTTTCCCCTTTTAGTTTAAAACTTTTCCCTTGTCCCATCACTACCTGTCCATATGAAAAGTTGTTTTTCCTTTTATTAATAAGTCCCCTTTAGGCACTGGAAGAAGCTCTAAGGTCTCCATGGAGCCTTCTCCAGGTGAACACCCCCAGCTTTCCCAGCCTGGCTCCAGAGCAGAGAGGATCCTGCCCACAGAGCATCTCTGTGGCCTCCTCTGGACCTGTTCTATCAGATCCCTCTTTCTTGTGCTGAGTCCTGCAGAGATGGGCAAAACTGGAGTCTCATAAGGGCAGAGCAGAGGGGGAGAATCCCCTCCCTCATGTCCTCATGGCCCTGCACAGCAAGTGCCTGCAGAGCCCAGAGATCCGTGTGCAGGGATGGGTCACATCCAGGTCCCCAGCCAGGATGTAACTGAGGCTGCTGGAATGCTGGCTGCTCCTCAGCTGCATGGGGCAGATGCTCCCCTGAGAGAGCAGGACAGCTATTAATTGAGGCACCACAAAGGAAGCATTCAGGTAGGATTGCCACAAAAGAGGAGGTCAACTATTACTTCGGTGTGCATAAAGCTAATTTAAATCAGAGCCAGCTTTTGCTGGAAGAATTTAATTTAATTTAATTGACAATAACAAAGAAACACCTGTTCTCATTTCACCCTGTGTTAGACTGAAAAAGCCAGCCTTCTCCACTTGGTGAAGTTCTGTGCTTCCATCCATGTGGTTAATGCCTATGGGATTACCTGCCACTCCATGCATCCTATTTATTTATTATGCAGCAGCTATTGCAGGAGGGCTGGGACATGGAATACCCTAACTCCAGAATTGCTTGCCTGGTTGTGTTCTGGCTGAATGCAATTGCAAAAGCTGCCTCTCCCATCCCCCATGGATGTGCCTGGGTGGTGGCACAGGGCTGCCAAGCCCAGCATATCCCCTCTGGGGCTGGGACAAGGCTCAGGGTGAGGTGTGTTTGTGTGCCAGGTGGCTCCTTGCAGCTTGCTGTTTGCAGGCTTTGCTGCTTCTGGAGGCAGCCAAGGCACCCCACAGCCCAGCTTTTAGCACTAGCACAAAGTGTGAGACGGTCCCTGCCCAGGGAGGCTCCTGTGAAATGGAAAAAGGCAGATTGGAGTCACAGCCCGGAGCTTGGGGCCAGAGGGGTGAGCCTGAGGTAAGGCTGGACCTGAAGCACATAAAGCATCTCTGCTGCTGCCAGCAGACACCAGCTTAGTCCTGCCCCCATGCAGAGCTGAGAAGGAACTGCATGGGCTAGGCAGGAGGGCTGGGGCTCTGCTGTCTTTCAGGGGGTCAGTCTTTCAGAGGAGGTTCTCCTAGCCCCCCAGTCCCAAGTGGCTCAAACTGATGCTCTCCTTGCCTTTTGCTCTCACAGAACAAAGTCAATTTTGTAGACGACAGTTTCCCCCCTGGGCCCAGGTCCGTGGGGTTCCCAGAAGGTGACAGCGTGCAGCAGCGGGTGAAGCAGTGGCTGCGGCCCCACGATATCAACTGCAGCATCTTCAAGGACCGGTCAGTGAAGTGGTCAGTGTTCCGCACTCCCCGGCCCTCGGACATCCTGCAGGGACTGCTGGGAAACTGCTGGTAAGGGCGAGTGAGCCGGGCTGACACCTTCCTGCCCCTTCCCTCTTTCCCCCTCCTCTTCCACCAGCTCCAGCTCGGCCCCCTCAGCCCTACTCAAACCCATTTATGCCCCCAGGCTGTAGCCCATGCTCTGCCTCACCCCCTCTCAGCGCTGCGTGGCTGGGCAGCTCGTGCTGCCCGCCCATGCCCCGCTGAGGCTGCCCCGCCTGCCCGGCAGGTTCCTGAGCGCCCTGGCCGTGCTGGCCGAGCGGCCTGAGCTGGTGGAGAGGGTGATGATCACCAGGACACTGTGCCCCGAGGGTGCCTACCAGGTGAGGCTGTGCAAGGACGGCACGTGGACCACAGTGCTGGTGGATGACATGCTGCCCTGCGACGAATGCGGGTACCTGCTCTTCTCCCAGGTCAGTGCCACGGCGGGTGATTGGGTTGGGCAGTGCTCCAGGGGTCAGGGAGGCTCATCCCAGGCTCTCCCAGGACAGGCAGTGGGAAGAGGCACTGCTGGGGTTTGCATGAGGCCCCTACATTCGTGCTACATATGGAGTCATGAAGTCATTAAGGTTGGAAGAGACCCCAAAGATCATCAATTCCAACCACTGATCAAATATCCCCCCTGCCCGCTAAACCATGCCATAAAGCACTACATTGACTTGTCTGCTGAGCACTTCCAGAGATGGTGACTCCACCAGTGTCCTGGACAGCCCATTCCAACGCCTGACCACCTTTCATTATGGAATTTTCCCAATATCCTATCTAAACCCCCCTTGGTGCAACTTGAGGCCATTTCCGCTTGTCCTGTCCCTGTCCCCTGGGAGCAGAGCCCGACTCCCCCAGCTGCTCCGTCCTGTCAGGGACTTGTGGAGGTCAGCAGGTCCCCCCTGAGCCTCCTTTTCTCCAGGCTGAGCCTCTTTCCCAGCTCTATCAGCCACTCCTGGTGCTCCAGCCCCTTTTCAGCTCCATTCCCTTCTCTGGACACGCTCCAGCCCCTCAATGTCCTTCCTGTCGTGCCAGGCGCCATCGACCTTTTTGTCCATCTGGGCACATCTGACTCATGTTCAGCTGCTGCCAGGCAGAACTCCCAGGTCCTTTCCCAGCAGGTACTTCCCAGCTGCCCCAAGCTCTGGGAGCTGCTGGGGGATGCTGTGACACAAATGGAAGATACAGCCATGTTTGCACCCCGTTTGCAGCTCAGGACACTGCTCTTTGCTGTGTCCTCAAGACAGCTGAACTCTTTAAGACTATAATATTAATCTATTTAGAGCCATTTTGGCATTCCCCAGGCTGCAGTGAAGGAGTTTTATTTACAGTTGCTTTTCCCTCACCCCTCCATGCAACACAACTCCTTCACTTGCAGGGAAAGCATCCCTTACTCTTCATATAAAAGGAAAACATTATAACCTGTGTTTTGCACTGTGAGGGATTGAGGGAAAAATGTTTCTTTCCTCTGAGGGGAGGTCTGGCATCTTGGCTATGCTAGAGAGGGACTGTGGAGAAGGAGGGGCTGGCACATGGAGCAGCCTGTTCCAAGTCAGTGCCCAGTTGCTCTGAGCACGTTGGGGTGGCATCTGCTCGGATCAATGGAGCTCACTCAGCCCCTCCAGGGGCTCCAGCTCTGCCCTGCCTTGTCCTGCCTGCCAGGCCCACGGGCTCTGCTGGGAACATGTCCATGAAGGAGACTGAGAACGTCTCTATTGAAACTCAGGGGGCAAAATCTGCCAAAGAAAGCAAAGTACCACTGTCAGGAGACAGGGACTGGGACTGCTGGCTTGGATTTCATTCTGCAAATCCAGTCATCAGGACAGGACTTAAACTTTGGAGAAGGGAAAAAGGAGTTTGTCTACATTCTGCCTGTCAGTAGACAGAGGATACAGATGCATTTCTTTATTTCAGCATAAGATTTACCCATCTTGGTTTTTACCTTTACCTTCCATCTTTCATGAATTTCAAGTCTGCTTTTGGAGGGTTTTTTTAAGATTGGAGGTTTTCACATGGGCTGGACTGGCCTTGCCTCTGTTTCCAGGGGCATCTGAATCAAGATGAGATTTTTCTGCTGAGTGTTCAGCTGTGGGAGCTGGATGTGGGGGATAAAAAAGGAAAAGCAGAATTTTAAAAATAAAAGAAAATCAGGCTCTTATCTGAACTCCCTGGCTGTAGTTCAGGCAGAAATAAACAACATGGATTTTGTTGAGTGAAGGACCCAAAAACCAGCAAAAAGCACATTTAAGCTCTCTTAATCCATCAGAATGAAATCTTCACTGCCCTCCTTTCCTCTGCCAGCTCTTGGCTGCCACCTGTGAGTCACACAGGCACAATGTACCAGTGATTTTCCCTGCTGCTCTCCAAGCACCAGATACCAACCCCATTTGCTGGGAAAAAACTTGAATCTTGTAATTAGGCCTTTGTTGTTACTCCCTGTGCTGTAGTAGAGGACTTTGCCAGTCAAAGTTTTTGGAGCTTGTCCTTGAAGCAGCATCTGTGTTCCCTGAGTGGAATCCAATCAGTCCCATGGCCAGGTGTGGTCTGGGCAACCTCCTGTGCCACAGGGGTGTTGGTTTGGGTTTGCAGAGGTGTGTGAGTTAAAGGCAGCTGTTCCAGATGTGCTCCACATCACAGAACTATAGAATGTCCTGAGTGAGAAGGGACCCACAAGAATCATGGATCCAACTCATGGCTGTGCTCAGGATGCCCCAGGAATCCCACCTTGTGCCTGAGAGCATTGTCCAAATGCTACTTCAGCTCTGGCAGCCTTGATATCCTCTTGCATTACTAAATGGTTCTAAGTTCCAGTTGAAGTAGATGGAAGAGGCTCAGGATGGGCACCCATGCTGCCAGCCTGATTGCTGGGCACCCCAGGTGCAGCTCTGTCAGCATCCAGGCCTCTTGGGTGTTTATTCCAGGACTTCTTCCCAAGGGGAATTGAACTCTTCAAACAAAACACTAAGCAAAGAGTGAACGTGTCCAAGGGACCAAGCTTCTGGCATGGCTTTGCTGCTCCTGCCTCTCCAGCCCCAGGACAGCTGGCAGGGATGGGTGTGAGGGGCTTTCCCACCTCCTGCCCAGGGTGAAGATGTTCCTCCCTCTCTCTGCAGGCCCAGAGGAAGCAGCTGTGGGTGGCCCTCATTGAGAAGGCGCTGGCCAAGCTGCATGGTTCGTACTTCGCCCTCCAGGCCGGGCGCGCCATCGAAGGCCTGGCCACCCTCACAGGGGCCCCCTGCGAGAGCCTGATGCTGCAGGTCAGCTCCACTAACCCTCGCGAGGAGCCCATTGACACTGACCTCATCTGGGCCAAAATGCTGAGTTCTAAGGAGGCTGGGTAAGATGAGGCAGAAGCAGGGACTCTGGAGAGGGGGGTGAGGGGGAACAGTCTTGTCTTTAGAGGCTCAGGAGAGGGGTTACTGCATTAGCTGGGACAGAGTGCACCACCCTTGCCACTCATCTGGAGCATTGGTGGAGTCCCACTCAAAGCTCTAAGAAATTATTTCTCCTGTGAGTAATTCTTGTATGAAATTAAGAGCCTGGTGAACTTCCCCTGCACATGACTGCTGTCTTGCAGGAGTGAGGAAGTGACCCTGAGCCCGCTTGCTTTGCTTTGAGCTTTCCTGTTGTGTGCATGCTTGACCCTGCTCATGTCTGCCACCCATATGTGACATCTTTGCTAATGACACCTGGCTAGCGCTGGTCTAGAGGGGCCACAGCCAGAGCAGAGACCTGCTGCTCATCACTTGGGCAGGAGGGCAGCTGGCTTGGCTGAACAGTGGGGTATGGGGCCACATAATATAGATAACTCTCAGCCCTTGGTGTCCTCCTAATCCTGACTGGTGCAGACCGCCTGCCTTTCCCTGTGGCTTTCTGCCAGCCAGCAGAAGTGGGCGCAACCCTGGGGCCTGGCAGAAACTGGGGGAGGTTTGGGGCAAAGTTCCCCAGTGCAAAGCAGCTCTCCTTGGAGCCTGGGCTCAGTGTGCACATAGGCAAGGGGAGGGAGCTCTGGCCAGCACGGCTGGGCACTGCCTGGGGAGTGCTGTTGATTCCAACAGTGTTGTTGCAGAGAGGGAGCATCCATGAGCCTCCTGGGAGGGAGCTGTCCTATGTCTTGAGTGATAGGGATGAGCTTCCCCCCACGGCAGGCCTGGCAGAACCCCCAGAGTTTGCTGTCCCCGTGCAGGTTCCTCATGGGTGCGTCCTGTGGCGGAGGCAACATGAAGGTGGATGATGTGGCCTATGAGAGCATGGGGCTCCGACCCCGGCACGCCTACTCCATCCTGGATGTGCGGGATGTCCAAGGCTTCAGGTGAGCTCGGGCTGGAGCCTGCCATGGCACTGCAGCTGCTCCTGCCAGTAGACCCTGCAGGAGCCCTGGGAACAGATGACTGAGGGTGTGGTGAACAGGATCCTGGGAACTTTTTGGTGTCCCATCCTCATGGCCAGCAAGGATGACACCATCCTAGGGTGTCACATAAATGCTTTTGTCATATAAGCTGTCCTTGCCTGGTGCTGGCTCCATGTCCAGAGGTAGAATGTTTTACCTGGTCTCATAAGACACAGAGGACTGAGTTGAGTTCTAACTTCAGTGAGGTGCTCAGAGCATATTGCTCACCTCTGAATGGGGAGGGGATAGACATGGGTGCCATCCTGACAGCTAGGCTGCTATAGGGAGCTGTATTTTCAACCATGTCACTCTCAGCTGCCTCTCCTCTGCTGAGCCCCTTCCCCACAGCACCTGGCTGAGCCCCTTTGAGCACAGAAGGTCAGAGGGAGTAGTAGCAGGTCCAGAGCCACAAGACAGGGACTTCTGGGGCCATGATTTGTCTGACACATGAGTTCTGGGATGCTGTGAGTGCTTTGGGAGGCAGGAGTGATGGGGTGTCTTTTGTGGGGGGCAGACTGGTTCTCCCCTCCCTTCTGAGTCTTTGACACTTTTCCCCTTCCCCCAGGTTACTGCGTCTCCGGAATCCCTGGGGCCGCTTCTCCTGGAACGGCAGCTGGTCAGATGAGTGGCCGCACTGGCCACTCCCCCTGCGCCACGACCTGATGCCCCATGGCAGCAGTGAGGGCGTCTTCTGGATGGAGTACAGCGACTTCATCAAGTATGGCATTGCCAGAGGCAGAGCTGTGGGGCGGGGAACAGGGCAAGGATGGAAAACAGGACACGGCGTCATGATGGGGCAGGCATTCCCTAAGGAATGTGGATGTCCTGCAGCATGCAGTGTGCCCCATCAGAACTGAGCCTGGCTTCCCCACAGGTATTTTGACTCCGTGGATATATGCAAGCTCCATTCGGACTGGCACGAGGTGCGTGTGCAGGGGATGTTCCCCAACAAGGCCAACGGGCCGGTGACGGTGACATCGCTGACGGTGTTGGAGCGCGCAGCTCTGGAGTTTGCCCTCTTCCAGGAGGGCAGCAGGTGAGCTGCCCAGGGCAGCGAAACTGGGGAGGGGCTCAGGTTGGAGAAAAGGAGGCTCAGGGGGGACCTTCTGGCTCTGCACAACTCCCTAACAGGAGGGTGCAGCCAG
Organism: Anthoscopus minutus; assembly: GCA_013399455.1. Classification (NCBI taxonomy): domain Eukaryota; kingdom Metazoa; phylum Chordata; class Aves; order Passeriformes; family Paridae; genus Anthoscopus; species Anthoscopus minutus. The sequence continues at coordinate 69,233 of VWYI01017611.1, read as the reverse complement.
GTGGGGGCCAAGCTCTGCTTTCAGACAGGACAAGGTTAAATGGCCTCAAGTTGCACCAGGGGAGGTTTAGATGGGATATTGGGAAAATTTCTTCAATGAGAGGATGGTCAGGCGCTGGCACAGGCTGCCCAGGGCAGTGATGGAGTCCTCATCCCTGGAAAGATTTAAAAACCTTTTGTATGTGGCACTCTGGGACATGGGTTAGTGGTGACATTGGTGGTGCTGGATTAATGGTTGGACTTGATGATCTTAGAGGACTTTCCCAACATTAATGATTCTACAATTCTGTGGGCCCAGAAGAAATCCAAACACTTTGACATCTCACCACAAGGCGTCCCTCGGGGTCACAAATCTCAGGGATGGGCCCCTGTCACAATCTCTCCAAATCTTGGGAACTGCTCATGTTTAGCTGGAACCCTCTTGAATGCAGGGCTGGTTCCTGGGGCTGGATATTTGGAGCAGTAGGATAGCTCTTCCCTGAATGTGTCCTGGGTGGTGTGTGACCCTTCCTTCCTGACACAGGAGATCAGACACAGTGGACAGCCACTTGCTGGACTTGTGCATCATGGTTTTCCGAGCCACCTTCACCAGTGGGAACAAGCTGAGCCTGGGCCGGCTGATGGCCCACAGCAAACGAGCCGTCAAGAAGTTCGTAAACTGCGACGTGATGCTGGAGCCAGGCGAATACGCTGTCGTGTGCTGTGCCTTCAACCACTGGAATGCTGCCCTCGCCGGCCCTGCTGCCCAGGGTGAGGGGATGGAGGGCCCTGGCAGAGGGAGAGGTACCAAAGCCCTTGGTCCTCATCATGCAGATCTTGAGGGTGGAGGTTACCTGTTGCATGTTGCACATGCATCAACCCAGGAGCACCGTGCTCCCGGGGCTTGCGGGCCTGGTGACAGTGCCCTGATCCCCCTTCCTCCGGGTGTCTCTGCAGCTTCCAGTCCCACCAGCAGCCGACCAGCCACTGATTACTCCAGCTATGTCCTGGCCATCTACAGCTCCCGCCTGGTGATGGTGGAGCAGGTGGAGGCTCAGCCCACCACGCTGGCAGATGCCATCATCCTGCTGACCGAGAACAAGGGCGAGCGCCACGAGGTGAGGGACACAGGGCGGGGGCTGCAGTGGGGTGGGGGATGATGCTGCCAGAGGGAGCCTGGACTTAGGGAGGAGTTGGGCAAGGCTGTGTCAGCTCTGGCTCCCACTCCTGTATGCCCACCCCATTTGCTCCCTGGAGCAGCATGTGGCACCCCAGCAGAGGGGCAGCCCTTGGCTATATTGGAAGATGCTAGTGCAGGGGTTTTGATTCGGGGACAGGGGTGCCCAGAGGCTTCATCCACTTCCCTGCTGTGTGCCCCAGGGCCGTGAGGGGATGACCTGCTACTACCTGACTCATGGCTGGGCAGGGCTCATCGTGGTGGTGGAGAACCGGCACCCCAAGTCCTACCTGCACGTTCAATGTGACTGCACCGACAGCTTCAACGTGGTGTCCACACGTGGCAGCCTCAAGACACAGGACAGCGTCCCCCCCCTGCACAGGTCCGGGGTAGGCAGGGGTGGGTCGTGGGGGCTGCCATGGGGCTGGCAGGAGGCTGGGAGCAAGGCAGAGCCACGGCTGGCAGGGAGGGATTGTTGAGACAGAGGTGGGATTTCCGGGGCAGAGATGGGATTCCTGGGGCAGAGGTGAGATTGCTGGGGTGGAGGCTGCTGCCTGAGTCCATGGCTCTCTCCACAGGCAGGTGTTGGTGATCCTGTCCCAGCTGGAGGGTAACGCTGGCTTCTCCATCACGCACCGCCTGGCGCACCGCAAAGCCACCCAGGCCTTCCTCAATGACTGGATGCTGACGAAGGGCACCCACAACCCGCTGCTCACACCTGAGGTCGCTGGGCTGCACGGCCCCCGGCCCCTATGACGAAGAGCCTCCCCCTCCCCACCCTGCTGCCCCATTCCTGTCACCGAGCCTCTGGCCCAGGGTGCCCCCCAAGCCACCAGCGCTGAGCTGTGGGGCAGAGCTGGAGTGGCACCCCTAGCACTTTGCCCCATGCCGTGGGGCTGGGGCAAGTTCTCAGGGCCAGCACCAGCCCTGCCCGCTGTCCCTGCCCTGGCACCGCTGCCTCCCACGCACTTTATGAGGAGCAGTTGGGGGACACGGGGCCATCTCAGGATCCCACCTGCCCTGTACCTGTGCTGGGCCCAGGGCTCCCTGCCCACCCCAGGGACTGTGGGAGAGGGAGGGGGTGGAGGTTGCTGTCAAGACCCTTCCCAGGCACCACGCTCAGGACTCTGCCCCTTCCTGTAGCGCCAGGGCACTGGCGCTGCAAAAAGAATATACCTCTGATGTCTGTCCGTCTGTGTGATCCTCCGTCTGTCCCCAGGTCCTTCCCACTGTCTTGTTGCCCCCTTTGTCTGCTGCCGCTAGTGTGGTGCTGAGGTTGGGCTGAGGGGTGCCAGGGTCACGCTGCCATGGTGCCAGCCGTGCCAGGGGCCCCCCATCCATCCTGGGTACTGGGGCTGGTGAGGAGAGGGCACAGGATTGTTACAGAAAGCTGCTGCTAAGGGGGTTTTGCTGTAACTGGGGTGAAACTCAGAGGTTTCGCCACCTCCTCCTCGGCTCCGGGTGGGGAGTGAGGCCTTGGGGTGCTGCTGGCAGGGGCTGCAGCACTGGGGCCCCTGTCCCTGTCACACAAGTGTTACTATGCAAAGGCGGCCGGCGGGAGCAGTGCCTGGAGAGAAGCCATGGCCCAAGCTGGGCTCAGCCCCCCAGCATTGCCCTGTGGGCCCTCCGTGCCCCATGGAAGGAGGGTGGGCAGGAGGTACAGACCTGGGGTCAGGGAGCATTTCCCTGGAGCTACCACGAGTCCATGAGCTGGGGAGGGGTAGTTTTGGGGGAGATGTGGAGAGCCCACTCCTCCAGAGCCCAGGTGCTGTGGGAAGTGGTGAGCGCAAGGCAAAGGCTGCACCTTGGGGTGCTGCTGGCCCTGTGGGTGCTCTGAGTTGGGGGCTGATCCTGGGGAGAGCTGCACCCCACGTTTTCAGGGCATCATGGCTCTCTGACTTGTCGTGTATGTGTGTGTGTGTGTGTGTGTGTATTTTGGGGGTTCCCCTGTGTACCGTCTCCTTCCTGAGCTGTGTGGACTTACAGCTGAGGGAGTGCGATGGGCAATGCTGGACACTGTTCTGGCAGAGACCATGTTGGGGGGTCCTGCACCCCAAATCCTGCACCCCAAACCCTGCACAAGCAGTTGGGGTGGGCAGGGTGTGTGGGGGGTCTGCCTGACCTGTCCCTCTGTGTCCTCCAGGGATTGGGAGTGGCAGGGGGGGTGGGCTGCCCTGACACCCTCCCACCCCCCAGCCGGGGCTGCTGAGCCAAGCTCTGTCTATTCCTGTTTGTTTATCTGTTTTCTCTCTTCCTAGCTCCTTCCTCCTTGGGATGATTTGTCCTTCACTTCTTTTTCTCCTCTCTCTGTCTTTCTGAGCTGTGAATATTTTTAACCCTGTAAATACTGTCCAGCTCTTCAAAATCATAGGATATTTTATCAATTGTAAATCAGATCAGTAATCCCTGTATGATATGAATTATCCATGGGTGGTTTTCAAACTCAGGTTCTGACGGACCAAATAAAGTTTTGTTTTTTACTGAAGCTGCCTGGTTTTGCTGTGGGAGAGGCGAAAGGGATGAGCGGGCTGGTTTGGGGATCAAAGCAATGGGTCTTGAAGGCATTTTCATGGAGCAGTGACAGTCGGTGCTGGAGGGAGAGCTGTGCGCCAAAACAAAGGGAATTCGAAGTTAGATGCACATCGGAGTGCAGGAGCGCAGAAACGGGCGGAAATAAAATAAAAGCAAAATCCAGAAATTCCCATAAAATGAGCAGTGTTCTCTTGCAGGGCCGAGCAGGGCTGTGCCGTGACCGGGAGAGGGCACCCACCATCCGCCTGGATGCTCTCCCGCTCCTGCCTCAGTTTCCCCACCCGTTCCATGCCGGGCAGCGCGATGGCCGTGCCCGCTGCATCCCTGGTGCCGTGCCTAGACTGGGGATGCAGGAGCAGCTCTCCCTCCTCGCAGTACCCGGGGCAGCACCCCTACTCCCTGCCGTGCCTGTGTCCGGCGGCGGGGCCGCCTGGCGCGGGGAGAACTTTCCGGCTGAGCGGAGGCGGCCGGCTGCCAGCCCGCTCTCGCCCGGGGTGGGCACCTTGAGACCAGTACGGAGAGACAGAAGGAGAGGATTTCGGTCTTTCTTACAGCAACTTGTAATAGATTTTTCCGGGCGAAACATCTTTGCATTCAGGAGGCCCTGTCACAAGCCATCAGCCTCAGCCAGGGAGAAACAGATGGAGAGTTAATTTTGGCGGGGAGGGCACTGCCACGCTCCCTCCTCTCCCTCAGTCTGTTCAGGGAGCGGAGCCGGGTTTAGCCCTCGCGGCCGTGCAGCCCCTCGCTGCCGCCTCCTGGCGATCCCGAGGGGTTCTGGGGCCACCACGGGTCCCCCCGCCCCGCTCTACGCTGCTCGGTGCCAAGGACACGCCGGGACATCTCAGCGCAGTGACCTGGTGGTGGCTCTTGTCGTGATCACCAGCCCAGGTGGGTGATCGTGTCCTGCCCTCCCACGGCAACGGCTCCACTCCTGGCTATCCCCGTGCCTGCCAACGCGCTGGGAGCAAATCCTAGCGCGCCAGGATCTTGGCACGGCACTGCCCGGTGCAGCCGGGGGCACTCGGGTGGGCTGCTGGTGGAGGGGACACCATCTCCTAGGAGAAGGCAAGTGCTTGGCGGTGGAGGGCAATGATTCTGTCTGGACACTTTGGGAGCTCTCAGAACACCTCCAACATCACGGACTGGGCTGAGAGCTGCAGTGTAGCCATGGAGCGAGTGGAGGTGAAATCAAACCCTAATTGCACCCAACTCCCAGGGGCTGAGGCAGCATTAACTGCTTTATAATTACAAATAATTGTGTGGCAAAAGATAAAATTATGTTTGACACATCAGCTCTGGAGGAGGGTGCTGCTTCATCAGGAAATTTGTCATCCCTTGGCTCAGTCAGTCTTAAGCCTGAGGTCTGACGGGGAAGATGGGGATGGGCAGAGGGAGCAGGGGCTCAAGGGAAGGATGGATGGAAGGGAAGGAGGGACAGCAGGACACTGCGGAGGGGAGATGGAGGAGTGCTGTGGTGCCGAGCTGTGTGACAAGCAGAGGCATGGGTGTGACAGCTGAGGCAGGGAGCAGGCAGGGGCTGCACCACTGCCCTGGCACGGCTGTGACACCTCACTCAAGGGGCTGTGGCTGCAAAAATGACAGCACAAGTCACCCTAGGGGTGTCCACACACCAGCTCATCTGGTGGGACAGCATGAGTAAGACAGGCTGCCAGGGCCATGCGAGCCCACCCCACTGCTGCTGCCGTCCTGCTGGTCCCCTCCACCTGCAGGGCTGGTGCTGCACCTCCCGGGGCACACACGAGGATGCTCCCTGGGCAGATGAAGGTGAAGGGTGGGGAGCCCTGGCACAGGGTGCCCAGAGAAGCTGTGGCTGCCCCTGGATCCCAGGAAGCGTCCAAGGCCAGGCTGAATGGGGCTTGGAACAACCTGGGACAGTGGAAGGGACATGGGGGTGGAATGGGATGGGCTTTAATATCCCTTCCAGCCCAAACCAGTGTGGGATTCTTTGAGTCAGTCGCCACCCCTTGACCTGCTGAGCCCGGGGAAATATCTCCCATGGGCAGAGGTGGGAATGTGGGTCCTCGCTGCGGGATCCGGTCTGGCTCCGGACGCTCGTCAGTCCCTGGCACCGCTGGGACCCCGCAGCTGCTCGGGGAGGGGGCATGCCAGGGAGCGAGGGCTCGAGCACTTTCTGTGATTCACTCTGACTATAATGGGAGCTGCTGGTGAATATTTTATGGCTCCCACAGGGCAGATAGAACATATTGTGCATTTTACGCCACAAATCTCCGCCTGGAGACAGAGGGAAGCTTAAAAAAGAGCATCACCAGCGCTGCGCTGGGTTGAGGGGGGCAGAGCTGCAGTGCCGGTGCCAGCGTGAGCATCTCAAGGGTGTCATCGCCCACCTCCATCACGCTCCCCGGGGGTGTCAGTGGGTGCCCTTAGACCGGCACCGGCCAGGGCACAGGGGATGCTTTGAGGCCGCAGGGCCAGGCTGCGGCGGGTGGCTGCGGCTGCTGCGGCCGCTGCCCCGGGCCAGGCCTGGCAGCTCTGCGGCTCTGCGGCGCAGGCGAAGTGCTTTGCCCGGGGCTGAGCCCTGCAGGAGGGTCCCTGCCTGCGCCCCGGCCTGCCTTCCCCTTCGTCAATAATGCAGCCCCTGCCCCGGGCGCCCGCCGGCGCTGCCCGCAATAATGGATCGGGATGCGAGCGGCCCCCTCCTCATCCTCCGCTGCCTCCCGCCCTCTGCCAGGAGCTGCCGAGCCACGGAGGAGCCTTCACCTTCACCGGCAGCAGCTGCTGCTACTGCCCAGCCGGCAGCCACAAGGACGGGGGTTCCTCACAGGCAGCCCCGTCCCCACCAGAGATGTCCCACACCGGAAATGTCCCACACCGGAGGGAGCGGGTGCCGCTGGGGCCGCGCTCAGGAAGGACACTGGGCACGGGCATCACTGGCACCGTGCACCAGGAGGGAGGCCCACGCAGGGACCTCCAGCCTTGCTGAAGGGCCGTGGGTGCATTGGTGAGCTCTGGGTGCCGGGATGCCCATCCCGCTCCCCTCGAGCACACCCCAGCGCCAGGCAGGGAAATATTACGGATCCTGCAGCTGCCTGCACCCACCTGGGCTGGGCTGGAGCGGGGAGAGGTACCTCGGACCACGGCAGCAGCGGGAAAAGGAGGAGGAAGATGCAGGCACAGGAACCACTGGGGCAGGGCCAGCCCACGGGTGCTGCTGTAGATGGTGAGCGGCCCTTTATCCTCCCACCCCAGAGACCCCCAGCTCCCCCAGCCACCACCCAGTGGGATGAGTGAGGATCTGGGTCAGGCTCAGGCTACCTAGAGAGCAGTCCCTAGTCCCCGACACGGCCGTGCAGGTTGGGAGGGCACAAGCAGTGGCATCACGGACCCTCCACCTCCAGTGTCCCCAGCTGTGATGGGTGAGCAGAGCCTTCCAGCATACGGCAGAGCTGCAGAGGGCGGGGGTGGAGCTGCGCTGGGGCGCTCATCTGGGGGTCACGGTGGCACATGGCCGGGTGCCTTCTCAGCAGGGCTGCCATGGCATCCTAGGGTGCCGCACTGTCCCTCAGCTGGGTTTCTCTAGGGACGAAGCTCAGGGGGTCACCCAGACAGACATGAGGAAGGACAAGACTATGCCGGGATGAAGCGGAAGACCAAATCCCAGGACGGCTCCTCTCCTTCTCCTCTTCCTCCCGGGCTCCATCCGAGGGCAGCGGGCGCGGGGCCGCGCAGGGTCCGGGCCGGCACAGCTGCGGCGGCCCGGCCGGGCTGTCACGGGCTGGGCTATCGAATCTGAAAGCAATTAAAGCCATCACCAGCGCTCGCTCGGGGCTGGCTCCAGGCTGCAGGGAACCTGCCACAACAGATCATGTGCTCGATGCTGCTGGCCCGAGGACCTGCTCCCACCCGCGCCCCGACACGCACCGGTGCCAGCCCCGCGCGGGGGAGGACGGGCTCGGGAAAGGTAAGAGGCCACCCTGAAGGGCCACGAGGTAGCCCAGGCAGCCACTTCGCTCCTGCTTCCTCTCCATGGGATTCTGCTGCCCGAGGGCTCGGCAGAGGGGCTCAGCCACCGGCTTTGGCCACGGCCGCTTGTGGTGAAGAGGAGCTGGCGGTGCTGTGGTGGCCCAGGGGGTTCTCGTGGGTCCCGGGGGGGTTTGCATCCTGCTGCTCTCCCGTGGGCTGCAGTGGGCATAGCTGGCAGCTGCCTGCACCCGTGGATTTTCCCGGCAGAGGGGCCATAGCTCGTGACCCACGGCTTGTCCCACATGGTGACAATGGGGACAGCCATAGCAGGTCGTTTCCTGGGCTGGAGGCAAAAAGCAGCCGACCCTGATCTCTGCAGCTGCTGGAAGGCGCTGTGGAGGGGCAGCACCCCCTATCATGGCGTGAGGAGGGGGCTCTCACCAAGCCCCTTCCACCCTGTTATTCCCTTTTCCCGATTTTTCCGGCGCCAGGATCTCCTGCCCTCCCCCCACACCATTTTGGGGAACTTGCGGACACCTGCCCCCCTCCCACGGCCTGATCCAGCCTTCCAGGAGCATCTCCCGGGGCTAAACCCATCCCGGTGCTCCCGGCGGGGCGGGGGGTCCCCCCTCCTCGGGCACCGCACAGTTAAGCAGAAGTTTGCTGGTACGGAAGTTGCACATTGTCTTGAGGCACATTTTCTGTTTTTTCACTTGTGAAATATTTCTGTCAGAACCAGTTAATGTACAAATTAGCAGCGGTGGTCTCTCTTACGTCTTCTGACTCACTAATTTGACAGGGGGTGTTTCGGTGGCGGAGCTCGCTCTTGACAGGCAAACGGGAGGTCAGGGACCCGCAGGGGGAGGAGGCACCGAGCCGCAGCTTCCTGGGGGTCTTCTCCTTCCTAGCCCACCCCGCTGCTCCCCTTCACTCAGCCCTGGCTGGAGCAGTTAAGCTCGGGTTTGGTGTTTTTTCCCCTCAAACAAAATTTTCCCCGAAAAAGGGCTCTTGGGGAAGGTAGGGAATCCAGGGGTGGGGTGGTATGTTATGCTTTGGTGTCCTTCAGGCAAACCCAAGGGATCCAGAGGAGGGAACACAGACACGGAAAGGGTTCCCTGCAGCATGACCACATCCTTCACCTCCTTCCAGCCTGGGAATTCAGCTCTGCATTTCAGGATCTCCCCCACAACCCCTCAAGAGCCCCCATCCTCCTCCTGCCATTAGAGAGAAACTAATTGATGTTCCTATTCTCTGTGCACATTATAATCGCTCCACCTCAGGTTATCAATGAGCCAAGAGGCTGCACAGCCCTTTTACTTCTCCATCTGTATCCCTGGGATATGGGGGGGCCCAGAGGTGCTGGAGGAGATGGGGGCACCGGCTGCGGGGGAAGCATCCAGAGCTGGCCGTGCTCTGGACCACGGCGTGCAAGCTGTGCCTGGGCCAGAGGCTGGTGTGACAGATGGGCCCCAAGCGCAGCAGCTCTCCAGGCCCTGTGCAAAAAGTCAGCAGCCTCTGCCTGTGCCACCGTCCTCTGGCATGCAGGCACTGCAGCCAGTTGGCCCAGGATGGAGCTGGATGGAGATGGGCACCTCCTGGAGCAGGGGAAGGAGCTCTGTTGGCAGCTGCTGTCCCCAGCCCTTGCTGTCCCAGCTATGTGGCTGCCAGGGGCTGGAAACGAGCCCAGGAAGGTGACCCTGGCTGTGGGAAGGGCAGTTTCAGAGCACATGGGTGCAGCCCTTTTCTCCTCATGTCCCGTCTTCCTACTGGTGTTTGTTGGGGCCTTTGGAAGGGTTGAGGTCTCCTGCTCATTGAGTTTACTTCTAAAGTAATAACCTCCCCTGGATGCTGGTGTTGCATCCTGTGACCAGCAGCCACCTGTGTCAAGCAGACCCCTGCAAAATCCTCCCTCTTTGGGTCAAGCAGGTACCTCCTTATATTTAGTATAGATTTGGTATTCTATCCTGAAGAGTTCTGAGCTGAGGTCTCAAACCAGCCCGACCATGATCCCCACCTCCCACAAGGCTCAGCTCTGTTTTCAGAGATTCTGTACCCAAACCAGGACCCTGAAATATTGCCCTGTACCAGAGAGACACCAGAAATAGTGAGAAAACTGGTTTTATATCCCACTGCACAGAAAGAGTGTCTCAGCCCAGCCTCTTCCAGGAGCTCCTAGGCAGAGGCGGCAAATCTGGAAAGGAGCTGGAAACTCCTGCTTCCCCTTTCTCGATGAAAAATGGAAGTTTACTTTCCAGGGGTAACTCCGTGCCCAGTTGGGAAACGAACCAGACTGTGGTGATGCTGGCAAGGATGCCCAGGTGGCTCCTACTGTCATGGTTTGCTGTGCAAAATGTAATCAAAGGTGTGTTATTCTATCACCATCTGTTGGAACTAGAATGAGGGGAGGTGATGTAATCTTGTGTTGATAAACCAGCTGATAAGAAACCAGCAAGAGCAATTTCCTTATCTCTCCGATGACCCATCCTCCCTCCAGGGAGGGGTTTTCTGCTAATGGGCCATTGAGTCCACTGATAAACATACATCATGCCATTGGAAAATGCTCCATCCAGGTGGAGGAGCCAAGCCCCTCTACCTGGATAAAAACCTGAGATTTGGGACACCAAGCAGACTTTCTTCACTGCACTCCCAGAGAAAGACCAGGCCCATCTATCACCACCGGACCCCCAGCAGAGGGCTGCACCTTTCTAAAGGATCAGTGCTTCAACAGAGCCACAGCTGCTACTCCAGGAGGACTGCAGCCACTGTTCCAACTGGACTGCTACCAACACCCTGGCAAATAGGATATCAGGTTGTAGTCTCACTTTTTCAGTAGTTTTCTTTTTTTTTTCTATTTTTCCCTTTTCCTAATAAATTATATTTCTGACTTGGAGTCTAACTGGTTTTGCTCTCAAACCAGAACACTACACAGCCCTGTACCACAACATGGAAGGGGATCATGACCCTTGGAGGAGTTCAGCTCCAGCATCGGACTCTCCTTGTCATAACAAGGCCAATATCAGCAGGATTCACCCCCCACAACACCTATTGGCCACTCTGTAGAGATATCCTATTTCTTCCCATACCTGAGAAACCTGCCTGGCCATGAATTGGTATGGAAATCACCATGCTTCCAACAGGGACAGCTGCCTGCTGCCTCTACCACTTCCTGGCTTACTTTTGGCAGGAGGATTTGGACAGAAGACTGACTGGGAGAGAGCTTTGGAGTGAGGCAGCAGCCTTCCCTCTCAGCCAGATCCTGGCCACTTTGGGCCACCTGAGAGGCCAGGGTGTCAGTGCAATGGACACTCTCAGAGAGCAGGGTTAGATTGGATAGTAGAGAAAAATTCATCTCTATGAGGGTGCTGAGGCCCTGGCACAGGGTGCCCAGAGCAGCTGTGGCTGCCCCTGGATCCCTGGCAGTGTCCCAGGCCAGACTGGACAGGCCTTGGAGCAACCTGGGCTAGTGGAAGGTGTCTCTAGATGTGGCAGGGGGTGGAACAAAATGATCTTTGAGGTCCCTTCCAACCCAAACCATTCCAGGACCCTACAAATGGCTGCCCACGGCACACGCAGTGGCTCAGGGAGAGCTTTTTATAAGACTTCTGATGGCTTTTAGGGGCTGCCTGGGAGCTCCAGTGGGGAATAACCCACCTTCAGGAAGGCCTGGTGTGGTTGGAAAGCAGAGACAGCTCAGAGCTGATGGATTAGCCCAGGGCTGCTGCCGACACCTCCCCAAACCCAGCCCCTGTCAGGGTGAGTGTTCGGCTCTGTCTAGGGTTCCTCGGGGCTTCTGAATTCCAAGGTGCTCCAAATGCATCCATATCAGCATCCCTGGCACATCCAGCTCCCACCGCCGCCCCAGCACCGCGCGGGCCGTGTCCCAGCAGGGACAGGGAGGGGACCGCGGCTGTCGCACCCCGCGGAGCCGCCGGACGGGCCCAGGCACCAGGGGCTGCGGGAGCAGCGAGCGCCGAGCGCCAGCCCCGCCGCTGCCTGCGAGGGAGCTCCGGATGCAGGGGCGGCCGGGGCGAAACAGCTCAGGCAGCACAAATCGACTGTGACAGCCCCAGAAAGGCTGAGCCCGGGGGTGCGGAAAAATACAAGTTAGTTTCCTTTTCCTTACCATATGCTCCCCTTCAACTGTGGGCGGCACGATAATTACTGCCATCCACCATGCTGGTCTGGCTTGTCACACAGGCTGCCGCCTGCTCCGCGGCGAGGGCTGAGCCTGGCACCGCCCTCCCGGCCCCACGTGTGCGAGACGCCGGGATTTGGCTTCCTCGGCCGCAGGTTTGGTTCTTCCCGGCATCAGCTTGAAGGCAGCAGGTGGGGAGAGAGATGCAGCCCCTCTCCTCTCACTTGTGTCACCCTGGTGTCAGTACCTCTTCTCCACCAGTGACCTCCAGCTGCACTATAGCCAGGTGAGGACACTTCTGTCCCTCTTCACAGGATGCTGCTGGGGTTGTCCTGTGCTACATCCCATGCCAGGGTGCCAGGAGACCTCTGGGGACAGCCACTGCTTGGGCAGATTAGAAGAGAAGCTGTGTGGGGCACCCCAAAGGTCAGGGAGGGCTTTAGGCTGTGACCAGAACATGTCCAGAGGCCCTTCCAGGTCCCAGGAGTGCTGGGGCTCTGTGGGGATGCAGCTGGGGCTGTGCAGGGGGAGCACCATGAGGGATGTGCTGTCACCCTGGCATGTGCAGGTCACAGGGGCTGGCAGGGGGGCAGCTCTGTGCCTGGACAGCCCCCAGACCACGAGGTCCATAAAAATGGGATGGAGCTCTCCTACAGTTTCTGTACAAGCACCCATGGCTGTGTCCTCCAGGACCATGTAGACCACAATCCTTGAATCATGGCTGGTTCCTGGTACCCTCAGAGGAGTCTCTCTGGCTCAGGGACAGGATTGAGCCTTGAGCACCTTGAGCATCCACCTTGGGCATGTGTCAAAATGGATCTTCGTTTCCCAGTTAATGTCTGGCTTGAACATAAATTTCACTGCTCCAGTATCCTCATTTTGGATGAGAAGGATGAAGTTGTGGCTGCCCCTGTAACTGTTCAAGGCCAGCTTGGACAGGGCTTGCAGCAACCTGATCGAGTGGAAGGTGTCCCTGCCCATGGCAGGGGATGGAATGAGATGAGCTTTGAGGTCCTTTCCAAACTGTTCTAGACTCTTTGAGGGGCCTTGGCTCACACTCAGCATCTTGTTTCTCACTATGGACGACGGGACCTAGATGGGGACACAGTGCCACAAACTAGTGTGGTCCTTCCAGACTGTCACAGCAGCCCGTGCCCAGCCTCAAGCTGCACTTCCCATCGCTGCAGCAGCTCCTTCTGTGGCTCCTCTGGTGCCAACAGCATCACAACCCCAGTCCTGAGCCCCATCCATCATGTCTTTGGACAGCACGTGTATTTAAGCACCTGGCCCCTACCTCAGTTTCACCATCTCATCAGATCTCGCTCCCTGGCCACAGCAGTGTCCCAAAGGAGCCGGAAGGGGATGGCCAAAACTGCAGCCAAAACTGCAGCCAAAACTAGGAGAGGCAACAACCGTAAAAACCAATCCATGCTCTGGCAACTTCTCCGGGATCCCCCTGGAGGCTGTGATGGAGAGCAGAATGGATCTGGGCTGAGCTGTCTTTTCCCAGCCCCCCAAGGGCTCAGACTTACTGAGAATACACGTGGGAAACCAAAATTTAGGAGCTCTGAGGTGCTGCCGGCTCTGCACCTCCTGGACAGGTTACATGGAAGACGAACTTTCCCACACACCGAGCAGGGTTCTCGTTCCCCTTCTACATATGAAAAAGGAAAAATCCCCAAACCCCATCTCCCTGCCCTGCCCTATCCCTGAGAGGTCCCCGTGCCCGGCGGTGCCCGGCCACCCCCTGGCTCTGCCCAGCCGCTTGAGTGAATCGCTGACTCTTTAACCGGTTCTGCGGCAAAGGACCTTAATCGAGTCACCGCGCCGGGGCTGGGAGCTGATGCGATGTGACAGCCGCCCGCACACCTCCCGAGCGCGGCGCCGGGGGCCACGGCCAGCACGGCACCCGGTGCCGGGGCTCTGGGCAGCGCCGGGGCGGGGGGCACCCCCGGCGGGCTGGGGGGCTCGGGGCCGAGGGGGGCTGGGGAATCCTTCGCCATCACCCAAGCGACCCCTGACGTCACTGGAAGGCGGTTTAATATCCGTCAATCGCACGGAAAATCGCATGTTTGGCCCCAGAGCCCTCCTCCCCACTCCCCCCCAGCCGCCTGTCCTATTTTGAAGGGCTCATTTTCCCGGCGCTAATGAAAGCGACAGCCGTGCAGGGATGGTATTTGGGGTTATCAGTGAGAATATTAATGGTGCTGCTCGGCGTTAACTCTTTGAGAGGCCAAAGCTGGTCAGAGCCCAGCCACAGCAGAGCCCAGACTCCTCAGCACCACATCCACGTCTGGTGATGGGAGCCCCACTTGCATGAGGGTTTAATTGACTTAACCATTTTTGAGCCCCGGGGAGGGGATTGACCTAGCTACCTCCTGCTGAAGAGGCTGAGCTAGCTGAGGTGGAGGCTGAAGAGATGGTGGTGGATGCTGTTACCTGGAGCCACTGTGAGGCTTGGGGCAGGAGAGGAGGATGGGGACACCCAGGGACCTCTCCAGGGGACAGGCAGGTGCCAGAGGTGACCTGTCATAGCTGGGATGTGAGCAGGGAGAAGAGATGAACTCACCTTGCACAAGAAGACTCTGGCAGTCTGAGCATGTTCGTGTTTGGCTGGAGATATTCATGGGTGATTGGAAAGCAGAGATCCCCATGAGGGCTTTGCAAACAGCTGTGTGCAGATGTTAAAGAACAAACACATCCCAGAAAACATCTCATGGTACAGAGATGAGCATTTCAGCAGGGCATGTTGTGATAGGATGAAGGGTGATGGTTTTAAACAGAAAGAGGGGAGATTTAGGTAGGCTATAAATGAGCTTTTTTCAATTAGGGTGGTGAGGGCCTGGCACAGGATGCCCAGAGAAGCTGTGGTTGCCCCATTCCTGGAAGTGTCCGAGGCCAGGTTGGAGGGGGCTTGAAGGACCCTGGTTTAGTAGAAGGTGTCCCTGCCCCTTGCAGGGAGAGGTGGAACTGGACAGGCTTTAAAGATCCTTTACAACCCAAAGCTTTGTGTGGTTCTGCGAGTCACGTCCTCACTCATTGGCCTCTCACTTAGTTTCAAGGAAACTCAGGTCACTACCAGGCCAGTGGAGGTTCCATGTGAAGTCCCCAAGCCACCACCTCGCAGTGGCACCTCAGGGTGGCTTCTGTGGAGAGCGTGGTTCAGAAGTAGTTAATTAGGAAGAAACATAGCAGTACTAACCTTAGCTCAAAGCTGCAGTAACCTTGAGACTGGTGAAAGAGTCCCTTATCTTTAACTACAAGAATGTCAAATATGAGAAACTAAAACCATAGCCAAGTCCCTTTTGTGTGTATAGAATTTAACCAATAGTGAGTTTAGTTTTGTAATATGCATTAGGCTAATTAACTAGGATATAAAAGAAGTGCGTTGTTATCAATAAACGAGCCTCGTGATGACCACCTGGTGTCTGAGTCTTCCTTCGCTGACAGCTTCTCCTTGTGGATCCTGCTGGGCAGGGGCTCTTTGGATTGTTGAGGGTGTGCTTGTGGTGGCACCCCTCAGTCACAGCCTGCAGAGGAATTGTTTTGTCCACCAAGAGCATGAATGTGCCTCCTTAGGCTTCCTAAGGAGCTGTCCTTAGGAATAAAGGATCTACTGGGGCTGGATCTCAGTTGCAGACTATCAAAGAACTGTAGAATATCCTGAGCTGGGAGGGACCAACTCAGGATAAGGATAATCAACTCCAACTCCTTGATTGTGGTCACGGTGAGAACTGGCACATCAGCCAGTTCATGCACAGCTGAACCTGACAGAGGGGAAGGAACAGGGGAGTTGTGTCCCAAGACTCTAGGCAGGAGCTCCCTTGGAGATCCAGGGCTGCTGAAAACTGGAGCAAACACTGACTGATTTTATCCCAGCATCTACCCAAGCTTTGAGTATGATATAGGATTTACTGGCATGTTTCTTGGAGAACCAGGATTCTGTGAATGCCACCAGGGCCACAGCAGTGACAGGTCCCACCGAGCAGAGACTGGTGTTTGCCAGGGGGAGAACAACTCGGTGAGGACACAAGGTCTCACAGCAGCCCCAGCACTCAGGAGCTGCCAGCTCGTCTCTGAAGCCCCCTCTAATTGGATGCATTTAAAGATGCCTCCTGAGCTGTCTGTGTCTCCAGCAGGACACACATCCCTAAAATGACACCAGCTAATTAAGGCCGTGGAAGCCCAAGGACTCTTCTGTGCCTTGTTTGTTATCCAGGAGCCTGAGGCAACACTGAGGCCAGTAGGACCCTGACAGGCAGCTGGAGAAACCTGGTAATGACAGGGCCACCAAACCAGTCAGGGAGAAGGAGGCAGGAGAGCACAGAAATCAGCAATGACAATAACAACCGGCCACGCTGACGGTGCCGAGTCGCCTCCTGTGCCTTGGAGAGATGGGATCAATGAACCAGAGAGCTCCTCACCCTCTTCCAGGCACCTCCAGGCCAAATGGGATGGAGGGTGGGGGTGGCAGTAGTGGGGCTCTGAGGATGGAGTCTGCTGCTTGAAGGTCAAGAGACAAGTCTCTTATCAGAGTGTTCTCATGATTTCTGGGAAAACAGCAGCACCCCTCTAGTCTGGCTGGAGAACTGCCTGGCTGCCCAGCTGCCCAGGATAATAACCTGGAAACCCCTTCCTCTCGGCTTTCAGGATTCAGAAACCAGGGCAGAAAGTTTAACATGCACAAGTGTGAGGGAGAACAGTTCATGAGAGGACATCACCTGCCTCCCTTGTTTTACGTATCTCCCTCTGCTTCTTCATTCTGGGACAAAACCCCTCCTGCAGCCTCCTGGAGCCTATTCCCACATCCCTCGACCTGCACTGTTCACAAAATACTGGAGCAGGCCTCCCAGGGCAGTGGTGAGTCCCCACTGCTGGAGGGATTAAAAAGCCATGTAGATGAGGCCCTCAGGGACAGTGCTGGGTGAATGGTGGTACTTGATGATCTCAGAGGGCTTTTCCAGCCTAAATGATTCTGTGATTCCATGAGATCTCCCTTACAGGGTGTGTGTCCACTCCACTGTTCCCTTTTCTCTGACACCACCACAATGGAGAGAAAAGGAGATGATTCACGTGTCTGTCATGGCTGCAGCACCTGAGGAGGCACCAAAGTGCAGCACCACACCATGGATAATGGCTAAGGGTCTGCTTGTCCCTCTGGCCATGTTCTGGTGCCAGAGGAGCTGCTGAGGGGGTTCCAGATTATGTTTTGAATTATTCTGAAATGAAACCAGGGAGATGTGTCTGGAGAGGGCTTTCAGGCTTTCAAACAAGGTTTCCCCAGCAACAGCTCATGGTCATGAGAACCCCATACAATTCAATGATTTTTATCTTAGTCCTCCATCTTTTGAGCTTCTCAGGTCTCCTTTACACGGGTGATGGATGTAATGATGGGTGAGACAATGACCTACCTGGAACAAAGGTTCCTGGTAAGCACTTCTGGGGACAAGATAGCGTCAGAGCAAGAGCAAAATTCATTTTACCCAATTTCAGACGCCTGGGATGGTGCTCACAGCCCCATGGTTTAGTTCTAGGTGGTCCTGCAAGGAGCAAGGAGTTGCACTTGATGATCCTTGTGGGTCCCTTCCAGCTGGAGATGCTCCACCATTCTGTGTCTGAAGGAGGGAGGAGGTGCAGATGTGGGTGTACCCCGCATTTCCCTGTCTGTGGCCAGGGCAAGGAGCAGCCTCAAGCTCAGTATTGCTGTCAAGAACTGTTTCCAGTGAGGGTTGTCTGTCCCAGCTTCTCTGCTGTGGATGATTATTTGTGTCCACGGATGGACCATCAAACCCAGCAGTGAGCAGTAACAGAAATACACAGTTTGCACCTGAGTGGGGTGACCTTGAAATAAAGGAGACAAACAAGGACCAAAGAACACCAAGGATCAGAACCAGCAGAGAACCCTTTTGCCATTAAATCCATCCATTCTTTATAATTAAAAAAAAATATATATATTTTGGCCGCTAATAATGACTGCTTTCCCCAGCAAAAAACAAGTGGGAGGAAATGGATGTGCTCAGCTGAAGAGGGTCAGTGGATGTCTCAGCTCTGCATGTGAGTGCCACATTCCTGGAGAGGCTCTGGGGAGCCTGCAGCTCTCTGAGGGACCACGCTGCATTTTGCCTTCCTTCTTCCAGTTACTTATGATTCTCTGAACATCCAAAGCCTGCAGTTTACATTGTATGACAGAGCAAAAATATCCTATGGGCAAGGGTCTAGGGAATCACACAAATAGCAATTCACTAATTTCATGCTGCCCATAGAAATACTAAAGGCCTGGGGGCCTGGGGATGGGATGTGAAGCTTTTCTCTTTTGGGGCAATTAGTTTCAATCCAGTCTTTCTAATGACTGAAGGTTCTTGCTTGCCTGAAGGGACTTCAGAGGCCTGAAAGAAAAGGGTCAGGGTCTCTGTGTAGCTCAGGTCTCCAGATCATCAAACCCACCTCAACACACTGGGCTGTCATGGGCTGAGTCAATGATGTTTCACCGTTCAGGATGGTGAAAAGATTCATAATAAAGATGGAGTGGGTAGACAAAGGTGTGGAGAAGCCTCAGCTTTCCACATTTCCATGGAAATTGTGGTCCCGAGTGAGATTGCACAGAAAGCTCCTGGCTTGGCTGCAAGGTCTCTACAAATAATTTTTGTCTGGTCTCAGCGAGACACAGCCAGACTCCACATCCCATTCCACAGCCACAGCAACAGTGATTCACCAAACACAGGAGCAGATTTCTGCTCTGAGCTGGTGCTCTCAAGGTGCTGAGCTCCCCTGCCCAGAGTTTAGGAACTCAAGCCTCATGGAGCTGGACCCTGTTGCTCCCCTGGATTTTGCTGAAAAAGATGAGCAGCAGGTCCGAGCCTGCTGATTGTTTTGTTCTTATGGAGGTGACATTCATGGGATGTTGTTTGGAGTTTATATTTTATGCTCTGACAGTGATGGATGAATGTTTGCCTGGGTAAAGAGGTGGTAAGGACTCCAGGATTCTCAGAGAAGATTTGGAATGTTTTGGGGAGTTGTTTGACATGGGTATGACCTGGGAATTTTGGCCAGGGAACTATTCTCATGGGAAACTGAGAGAAGACCCTTGGGAAAGGCAGTTGGAACCAGAAGACCCTTAAGGTCTTTTCCAACCCAAACTGTTCTATGATTTTGTCAGTCTGTTACAGAGAAGATCTGATGTGGGACAGAAAGACCTTCTTTCCCTTGTCTCAACATCTCCCAGAGCAAGCAGCATTTGCTCCTCACCACAAGTCCCAGCAGAAAAGGCCATTTTCTGGGGATCATTTCAACCGGCAGTGCCACAGCAAAGGACCTTTCCCGCAGGGAGCAGGAGTGACCACGTTCCTGTGGCACTTACAGGACAATCCCACAGCCCATCACTCCCAGCTCCATGGCTGCACTTTCACTGTGCTGGCTCCTGCAGGTATTTTTCCCGTGGCCTTTCCAAGGGCTGGGGATGCTGCAGGGTGCTCTAAGCAGCCTAGATCAGCTCCAGTTGTAGCAAACCAGCCCCAGCTCTGGCTCGCAGCTGCAGAGAGCCGTTCCCATCTGTTGCTGTCCCCAGCCGCTGGCTGCCCTCCCCCGCACTGTCACAGCGCTGACACTGAGCTGAGGGCAAGAGAGAGGATCTCACCCACTGAGATTTTAGCTTCTTTTACGTGCTGGGGTTGCTAGGAGGCTGAGCAGTGCCGTTAGCGAATTCGCTGACCAGCATGCTTGGCTCCTGGCAGCTGGAAGCATCTTTTCTTCTGGAGCCCTTGGCCCAGACAGAGCAGGTGGCTTGAAAGAGGCAAAGAGGAATGGTGTGACTGTGGGACACCGGGAGAGCTCTGAGCCAGCTTTGCAAGGAGCCCAGCTGTCCAGGAGAGACACAGACTCTGGGGTCTTGTGTTTGGCACCAAGAAAGCAGCATCCATCCAAGCCAAGCTGCCGTCCATCCCACGCTCCCAGGGATACAGACCCTGCTGGCTTTGCCTCACCTCTTCCTCCTCCTCCTCCTCAAAGCCACTCTTGTCTTACCGCTTATTCAACCACAGAGGAGGCACCGCTGTGCGAAACACAAACCCGGGGCTTGTCCCCTGCCCTCAGGGACTGTCCCAGCCCCACGCGCGACGAGAAGCCACGACCCTCCCCTACAGCCGTACCTCCCCCGCCGCCGCTCCCCCGTGCCCGTCAGCTCTGATGGGCCCTGACAGCGCTGCTCTTTTTCTCACGCCCCGCCGGGCGCTGCGAGCGGGGACCCAGCCCGGGGGAGGTGGCGATGCACGGAGCAGCTGTTCCCCATCACATCGCGTCGCGCTGCCCGCGCCGATGGGACGCGGCTGCGGCAGCGGAACGCGGCGGGGAGGATGGACACGGCGGGGATGGATCAGGCTGCCGGGGACCTGCGGCTGCAGGTGCGAGAGCGGGCGGGGCTCCGCACAGCACGGCAGGGTTCTCGCTGAGCTGGCCCAACACGCCGGCCCCACCTGTCTGCAATCACTCATCCACGCTCCGCAAAACCCTCCTCTGTCCTCTTCATCTGCCACCTTCAGAGCTGCACCCAAGCAGGCTGTACCTTTTCTTTGCTATTCTTGGCTCATCCAACCTATGGTCAGTTCTGGCCAGGAGCATTTTGCTGCTGAAGACAGAGGGTGCCCTGTGCTCCTCCACTTTGCATCCAAGCCTACTCCTTTTCCCCGGGAAAGAGCAGCCAGCTTTGCAAAGCTGCTGGTAGGTTCAGCCTGGATGCCCCTAAAATGTGTGGGGCACAAACCTGGTGTCAGGAGCTACTCCAGCTCCTGCAGAAAGGAGGCAGAAGGTGAGGGACAGAGATCCCTTTCAATCCAGATCCTGAACACAAATACAACAGAGCAATGGGACCTATGCAGGTCCTCCAGCCCAGTGTGATGCCCACACTGCTCCCCTGAGCTCAGGCTCGTTCCTCCTGGCCTTCCTTGGGCAGCAGAAGTTCCCATTCCTGGTGCTTGCAGGAGTTCTGCAGCCTCACTGCACAGCTTATCCATTTTTAACGAGTACACCTCATAAATACTTTGTAAAGCACCTTCTAGCCAAAGTGCTTTTTTTGATTATTTTTGATTCCTTGGCTGCTTGAAAGAGCTGCTCACTCTCCCATTTCTCTCTGGTCTGCAGCTCCTGCTGTTGTCTTGCACACATTTGTTACTCTGAAATTACAAGGCTCTACCTCCAACACCTGTGGTTGGTCACAGTGAAGGATCACAGCGCTCCCCTTTGCTCCCTTCCCAGCACCCTGCAGGCACCCTGGTGCCTCCATTGACCCTACTGATCACGGGGAGCAGCCCAGGTGGGCTCCTTCAGACCCTTACCCAGTCCTTTCTCACCATTTCTATCCACAGGGCCTCCTTCCCTGCTGTCCACCTTGGTCTCTGTGCAGGACTAGAGAGCAGGACCTGCCCTCTTCCTTCCCTGTGGCTCTCATATCTTCCCAGTTGCCTCCAGCTCTGCCATTTTTCTGTGCATTTCCATGTCAGGTTAAGAAGCAGGTGGGTGCTGGAGCAGGAGAAATGACAACACAAACACAACTAGCCAGGGCTGACTCGCTGCCTGGGACAGGTTCCCAAGCCAGGGCCTAGCTGCTTTGATGTGCAGCAGGTTATTTTTATCTTTCCCTCTTTTCTGAATCAATGTGCTGCACAGTATCAGACCAGCACTTCCAAGGCAACTGGCCACAGAGCTCTTCTGTCACTGGCCAAGCTTCATCCTCTCCAAAAACATGTCAGAGCAGCTGAAGGAAGCCAGTTTGTGTCAACTGACATGGACTAGTGTCAAAATCCTCATTATATGGCTCCAGCTACCCTTGACTTTGCCAGGTGCTGGTGTCCGGCGAGCAGCCCAGCAGGACAAGTTCATCCCTGTTCCCTGCTCCCAGCTCCTGCTTATCCTGGTCCCTCTTACAGTTTAAATGTAGTGCTTTGAGTGCAGCTTCCTGGACAAGGTTCATATGGTCATGCTGGCTGTCCCAGCCTTCACACTCCCTAAGTGTTTGGCCCCATGAATTGGACAAACCAGTCAAAATTCAAAAAGTGGTAATTATTTTTGTGAAGCTTCTTAGGTTTAGTCCAATAAAAGACCCGAATTTCCAAGGAAATGCTTCCCTGTGAAGTTACCAGGATCTCCTAGAAACAGCACCAGGCCGACCAGTGTGTGCATGGCCACCCAAGCAGCACCAGGGTTCCAGGAGATCCTGCCTCAGGTCCTGCAGGATAGGATATGACACGGGAGAGGAATGGGAAGGTCTCATTAGAGCTGGGAAAGCAGGTGAATGCAGCGTGTCACCGGACAGACAGCACAAAAATGAGGTGGGAAGAGATTGGGTTGTAAATCCAGGAAAGCAGCTGCTCCCACTGTGGCTTTTTCCATTCTTTAGAACTTCTTTTGCTGGCCTCTGAACCGGATTTCTTCTTCCCCAGGTGGTAAAATCATCCCAGACAGGCTGCAGGGGCTTTTGATATTTTTCTCTTGCTGATTTTTAAGTTTGTTCTTATTTTTCAGCTCTGAGGGCCTCACTCTTGTCTAGCACCTGCCTTATTGAGGGTTTTGGTACCATCAGCCCGGTGAGGACTTTCCCAGGCAGGAAAGGGACAACTGCAGAGCCTTTTGTTGCTGTTCTCTCCTGCCTTGGTGTTAATGGCTCTTGAAGGCAGCCGGAGCCCATCAGGCAGCGAAGAGTAACCCGAGCATCGAGCGGACACCGGCGCCCCGGGCAGCGCCACTCCCGTCTCCGCCAGGCAGCGCCGGGGCCCGGCCGTGCGGGGAGCGCGGCAGAGGAGGAGGGGGCTCTGGGGGTGCACAGCGCTCGGATGTGCTTCTGCCTCGCTGCCGGCCCGGTACCGTCTGTGGTGCCGTCGGTGGAGCCCTGGGGGGAGATCCTGCATCAGACAGGTGCCAGACATCGCCCGGAAACTGGGACTGGGGCGGAGGAGCAAGGGGCACAGGCTTGAGTCTGCAGCTGGCAGGCGACACAGATCTTCCCGACTCGGTTGGATGGAAGGGGTGACGGAGGTGCAAGCCCTCATTTGGCTTCTCTTGCCACTTTGACAAGCCCCTGGGAGGGGCTGGGAATCAGCACGTTGAATAGGTCCCTGCGTGTGACTTTGGGACCCAGCAAGAACACTTCTTGCGAGCAGGAGAGACGACACCCTTGCCTGGTCCCTTGTTAGAAAACCAAGCCGTGAGATCCAAACACGGAGAGGGAAGGCAGGGTGAAGGAGATAAGTTTTCAAAGGACTCTGGGTATTTACTAGACTGGTGAAAAACACTTTCCCAAAAGAGCAAGTGTGGTGACATCCATGAGGCAGAACTGTGCCCATGACGACTGTTCTTCAGGGCAAAAGGTGGGAATATCCCAATAGGAAAAAAGCAGGATCAGCTTTGTCTACAGCCCAAGTCCTGAAGTCTGGGGTCTCCACTGAATCGTGGAATTGTTTGGGCTGGGAGGGACATTATAGATCATCCAGTCCCACCCCTGCCTGGCCTTGGACACTTCCAGGAATCCAGCAGCAGTCACAGCTTCCCTGGGCACCCTGTGCCAGGGCCTCCCCATCCTCATAGGGAAGAGTTTCTCCCTATTGACTAATCTAATCCTGCCCTCTGTCCATTTAAATTCTTCCAGCTACCAAGAAAATGGTCAGACCACCAAACACAGACCACAGCTCAGTCCTGGGAGAGTTTGGAGGAGAAAGGATGAGCAAACAGGGGAAGGACCTGCCAAGGGCAGCATTATTGGTATGCAAGTCACATGTCCCCATGAAATGCTGCCAACCAAAGACCTGTGGCAACAAGGACATCTGTGAAAACATTTTACAGTGATGAAACAGAAGATCAGATGGGTAAAAAAACTCCCAGTCTCTCTGTCCAGCTTAATCTTTTGGAAGACATGGCACGAGCGATGATGCACCAGGTGAGCTGGATGGGGAAGGTGATGACTGGGTCCTGTGCAAAGCCTCTCACAGCTCCTGTAGTCCTGGAGGGGTTTAGAGATCAATCCCTGAAAAGAAAAGAAAAGCCAGTTCCTCTCTCTGAGTCACTGAGCATTCCTTTACCCATCCCATTACTGCATTTTCTGGGCAAGTGCACATTCACTGGTGGTATCGGTTGCCCAGATTTAATATGAAATACCTCTGGGTTTGTGTTTGATACAGGTACAACACAGAGGAGCTTCACACTAATAGAATGGAGACTTTAGCTTTCCATTTTGTCTTACTCAGATCATAGTTTCAGCCATCTTTGCTCAATTTGGAATTGTGGACACCTTGATCAGAGCAGTTCTTGCTTTATTGAATGACTGGAATTACTTTCCCCTTGAATGCTGCTATGTTCATTCTACCTCTCTGTTCTTCAGGGCTCCACACCCAAATTAGGGTGCCACTTGCTGCTGTTTTGGAAGGCCCTCACAGATCTGCACATCTGTTCTTTGGAGCACCTTTGGAAACCACCTGAACAGCAGGAGTTCCTGCTGCTCTGGCCCAGCCTCCCTGTGCTTTGTCCCTCATGTGATCATTTGTACATGTTCAAAACAAGCACAGGCTAGGGATGAAGGGCTCAGCATCCCAGTGCCAGCAGGGCAATTAGAGAAGCTGCAATTTTAATGATGTGGAGGAAGTGCTCTTTTAGAGCCTGATTCGTGAGGCTTTATTACCCATGACAGCTGATGCTGGGACTATATTTGCTTCTGCTCTCAACTTCCCACATTTCTGGGATAATTTTTATTCCACAGATTAATTTAACTCATCTGCCCTGATTCCCAATGGTTCTTTGTTGGTTAAGAAATACAGAATTAATCTTTCTATAAATTGTTTCATATTTTCAACACATTCATCTCCTCTGTTCATAAGCAGAGAACTCACCTCTGCCAGAACAATGCGGCTTTTGGTAATTCAGTCACTGAAATTCCTGATTTACTTTTTTGTGCAACTCTCCCTCCAACCACCCTGGGTATTGGAAACCAGCTGGGAATTACCTGCATGTCTTTTCCATGTTTTCCCTGTGGAAACACCTTTCACTAGTTTTGTTGGCTGAGAGGTTCCTCTCTCCCAGACAAGGTTTTAGTTATGTTCACTGCTCACTTTGGTGCTAAGTGGTGTTATAAATAAGCACTTCTAGAGGGATTATCATTCAAACCCAAAAGGAGGAGGAATGTGTTGCTTATTCTGGGATTTTAACTGTAATTAGCTCTGATTGCATAGAGTTTTTTCATGAAAAATGGTGGAGATCATGGATCTTCTTCACGATGCTCTCTTTTCCCAGCTCGTGGACTCCTCTCCCAGCTCCCTCCTCCCTGCCCCACTGGCTCAACTCCTCTGCTCCTGGGAGTATCCCCAGCCCCCTGCATGGGGCTGCCAACATGGAAATGGCACTGCCTGGGCTTTGGGGACTTCCTCAGCAGCAATGTGTGGTAGTGAGGGAGATATCCAGCTTGCCCTAGCTGGTGCCAGGGATTTCATGCCTCCTTTGTTGGAAAGTTTTCCTTGCAACTCCACTGAACTCAGAGGAAACATGTAGATGTAGACAGGTGGGGGTCGGTCTCTTCCACTGGGAAGTAACTGACAGAACAAGGGGACACACTCTCAAGCTACGTCAGGGAAGGTACAGGTTAGAAATTAGGAAAAAATTTTTCACTGAAAGAATAATAAAGCACTGGAACTGTCTTCCCAGGGAAGTGGTGGAGTCATCATCTCCGGATGTGTTTAAAAAAAGGCTGGACATGGCACTTAGTGCTATAGTCTAGTTGAGGTGTTAAGGCATAGGTTGGACTTGATGATCTTAGAGGTCTCTTCCAACCTCATTATTCTGTGATTCTATGATTCTGTGTGAAATGAGAGCTTTGTCTTGCTGTAATTCCCAGCTCCAGATGCTAAATGTTTGAAAGGACTGCAGCTGGACTAGACAGTTACAATTGGTCTCTTCCAACCATCCCATCCCATCCCATCCCATCCCATCCCATCCCATCCCAT
>VWYI01017611.1:0-43401 GCA_013399455.1 Anthoscopus minutus | reverse complement strand
ATTCCATTCCATTCCATTCCATTCCATCCCATCCCATCCCATCCCATCCCATCCCATCCCATCCCATCCCATCCCATTTCCTTCTATACTGGAGAATGGACAAAGCTCTTCACTGTCATTGCAGCAGCACTCTGAGCCAGGAAATGTCCCCAGGTTTGGGGAGATCTCTGGCCCAAGTTTGGGATCTGGGGCAGGAAGTTTTGTTATTACAGAATCCATACACGAGTGTTGGCCAAGTTCCCTCTCTGCAGTGGGTGTGTCCTGCTGGAAAATTTAAGGCTGGAAATTAAATTGTTCCTGTGGCCCCACCCACAACCAGAAACAGCCCAGTTTACCATAAAGCAGAAACATCTACAGAGAAAGATTCAGATTTTGACCTCATATGCACCTTTTTTTAATTCTGTCCTCCAGCCTCCACAAGAACAAGGTAAGGCTCTCCTCTTTCCAAGCATCCCTGAATGTGCCTACACAGCGCTTTTGTCCAAAAA
This sequence comes from Anthoscopus minutus, assembly GCA_013399455.1. Taxonomy (NCBI): domain Eukaryota; kingdom Metazoa; phylum Chordata; class Aves; order Passeriformes; family Paridae; genus Anthoscopus; species Anthoscopus minutus. The sequence goes on along the minus strand of VWYI01017611.1, from coordinate 42,913 downwards.
TGAAGACTGAGCTTTTGGCTGCTGAAAGACTCAGGTTGCTGTTCACTGTCAGGGTTGAGCTGGTGACAAGGTGTGTGTGTCAGTGATGGCCGGTGGCCTGGAGCTTCCAGCTCCTTAGTCTCTGGGAATACATGGATAATACTCCAAGCAGCTTTCCATTGGAAAGACTCCAGTTCATGCATAATTCAATAGGTATCTCCCCAGAGTTGGTACAACAATTCCAAGGATTTTTTGTGCTGATGGTAAATTTGTGGTAGAGGATCTCAAAAGGTAACACTGGAAAAGCATCAAAACCACAGGCCAGGTGAGGAAACCGAATTTTCTGGGTATCTGAAGGAGTAAGTGGTTTGTAAGTACCAAGTTTTTTCCCAGCCCAAGAAATTCCCTCTTCAAGGGATTGAACAGTATGAGTGAAGAAATTCAAGGAGAGGCATCACCTTTGCTCTGTTATCCATACGGACCTGCTTCATAAGCAAGGTAAAACAAATGCAGTTCCTGTAGCTGTTATGTCCCACAGTACCAAATTCAGCCAGGACAAAGAATTCAGTGCAGTGGAAAGAACAGGAGGGGAGAGGAGGAAAGGGGGAGATGATATCCATCAGAGAAAAGACAGCTTGTCCCACTGTGGCCCCAATGCCCAACCTATTCCTTGGTCCTGAGCAGCATCAGCAGCTGAGGTGGTGCTGGGACTGCTGCATTCTTTCCCAGGTCTGCTGCACCTCCAGCCATGGCCTTGGACAAGCCCAGCCATCCTCCCTCCAGCGACACCACCTTGTGTGACAACTTTATGGCATCATTAATGTTCACAGTTTGGAGCTTCTTGGGTTGGGAGAGCAAAGGGCCATTGTTTGATGGGCATCTCCACCAAGCACTGGTGGCTCCACACAACAGCCCTTTGTTCTCTCTTCCGAGATCATCCAGGACCCCTTGGCCTTGCTGGGCTAACGTGTTGCTGGTTGTGGCCCCTGTTGCTGCCGCGCTTTTCCTGCTCTCCCTCACCCTCACTCCCCCTCTCTCTCTCTCCTCCTCCTCCTCTCCCGGCTCCGTAGCAGTTTCCTCGGGAGTGTTCAGCTAGCTGACACATTTGCCACAGATGGATGGTGCACACGGAGACAGCTGTCACTCCCGATTTGTGGTCCACTGCGTGACAGCAGGACTGATGCCTTCTGAAAGGCCGTCTCGCGGAGCACATGCACTCTGACATTCTTCGAGATGAGCCCTACAGACACCTCTCAGTGGACCTCAGGAGAAGCTGGCAAGCGAACCCTTCCCGCTCCCCCTCCCCGGAGCAGCCTGCAGGCTGGAAGAAAGCAGCCACTCTGGTGTGCACACACACACAGGCACGGCCAACCTCCTTGGGTAGTTCTGTGCCACTACTGGTCTGCCAGGTCCCAGCCCGGCTGTTTGCTCCTGATGCTGGAGTATGAAGTGAGGCGGGCTGAGATTTGCGGGAGGGAAAGGTCACCACTGAAGCTGCTCTTTTCCTTTTTCCGCCTTTTTAATTGCAGGAGAGAGGGATATGGGCTCCAGATTCATTCTGTCACAGCAGCTGCCTCCAGCCTCACAAGCTCCTCTGTCACAGCAAAAGCTGATGGACTTTGCAACCACAGCCCCTTCAGGCCTCTCTGTCTTCTCCATCACCCATGATGGTTCTCCATCACCTCTGAACCACAAACAAAATGGAAATCCCCCCTCTTGGCAGGGGTTTCCTCCCCCCCTCCTACCCCAGCACTGCACAGGGCAATAGGGGCAGCTGCCCCAATAGGACCCCAGCAGCTCCCAGGGAGTTCTTCTCACCAGCTCCAGGCCAGCTGCAGAGGCAGGGATGACTTAGGCAAGGCTGGCTCCTTGGAGGACAAGGCTCTCCCTCCTTAACCAGGTTCAGGGTCATAATTTCAGACCCCAACCACAGATATTTGTCCTAGGCACTGGCATGTAGATACCTGAGTTTTCAATTCTGAGACCATCAGCAAAACTCTTCTGGTGGGACTTTCAGCTGAATAGACAAAGCAAAACAGAGGAAACTGTCTTTAGTTCTGGGCAGAAGAACAAAACCTTCCAGACTTAGGACTCCCTGGGAATGGGAACTGGTCATTCCTTTGGTCCTCAGGGAAACAAATTATTTTCAGAAAACATATATGCACAGCTGTTAATTGTCAATTTGATTTGTCAAATATTATAATTGAATAAATAGGTCTTCCTAAAATGGAAAACTTGAACTAATTCTAGAAAATATCATCTGGGTCACCCTGGAACACTCTGGGCCTGAGACTTCCCCATCTTCTCTCATGTCGAAACCTACCACAGGGGACACAGGAAGCTGGTGGCTGCACAAGGTTGTGAAAAAAGTCCTTCTAGCAAGGTCTCTGGTGGTGCTCAAGAGTGGAAAGGGAAGAGGCAGAGCAAGCTCACAGACACTTCTCTTGGGCATTCTCCAAGCTTCCTACTGGTCAAAGCTGGGGGATTTTATGAACCAGTGTGACTTCTCCATATTCAGTGACTCCTGCTGGAGCTCCCACCTCAAGCAGTGCCTGTCTAGGTCAGCCCACCCCTCTCATTCCCAAGTTCTTGTGAGCCATCCAGTTCCTGAACATTCACAAGTTTGTCCTGGTTGCTTTCATCCCTCAACTCCTGTCCCCATCCCCTGGGAGCAGGCTGAGTCTGTTAGCAGGAGCCTGCTCAGCAAGGACAAGGTGTGATTTGCACCAGGACTCAGATTCCCTGGATCCTGCAGCAACAGGAACAGCATTTCCCAGCAGGGTCTGAGCTGTGTTGCCTGTGAGCTTCCTAGTTGGATGCAGCTCTGTTATCTGAGCAGATAACAGCCTGGTGGGAGGTCTTGTCAAAGTGGCATCAGCATAAGAGTAAGGTGTTCAGTGGGATGGGGATCCTGGCTGAGGGGATGGGGCTCCTACCCAAATCTGTGAAATCATGTTTCTGTATGGCAAAATACCAGGATAAGTGTGGATCCAGTAAGAAATTCCATGATCAGAACAATGAGATCAAGATTGCTGTAAGTCACAGAGAACCTCAGGAAAAGACTTGAAGTGGAACCCAAGTGAAGTTCGAACTAAAGAGAAAGGAACAGTGCCATTTCCCTCCCAGAAAGAGAGAGCACCTGCTCTGTCTCCAGGATGATTTCCCTGCACGGTTCCATCCGGACATCCCTAAAGAAAGTGGGACTGCCCTGCTCTGAGGATCACAGCTGTGGCTGGAAGAGTCCCAAAAGGGGACTGTGCTCCTCAGCTAGAAAAAGCTCTGAGTTCTCACTAAGCATCAGCAGGTTGTGGTCTGATACACAGCAGCATATCCCTGGAGATGGAGATCCAGGGAAACATCCTTTGGTCTGAAAATGCTATTTTAACTGAGGTTGGGAAGACTGGCATGGCCATGGGCCACTCTACAGCAACACCACAAAGCTCCAGAGCACACAGAGACACCAGAAGTAATTCTGCTGTGAGAATTCCACTCTGAGGAAATCCTGGTCTGTGTTACTTGTGTAACAAGGCATGCTCAGACCAGGCATTGGCCTCTCCATGACTTTGCCTCTGAGATCCTCAGAATGATGAGAACTGTTTAGCAGCATGGAGGCGTGACCTCCAGGGGAGGAGAGCTCAGCTCAGCCCAGCTCTACCAAAGGCAGACACAAGCCCAGCTGGAGTTCTGGGGGCAGTTTTGGGGACCACAACATAAAAAAGATCTAAACTTATTAAAGAGCCACCAGACGATATGAGGATGATATAGAGGAAAGCCAGGTGAGGAGTGGCTGAAGTCACTTGATTTGAAAAGGGGAGTCTGAGGGCAGAGCTCACTGGAGGCTGCAGCTCCTCCTGAGGGCCAGCTCTGATCTCTGCTCTGTGACCAGGGACAGGACCTGAGGGAATGGTGGAGTTGTGTCAGAGTGGGTCAGACTGGATATCAGGAAAGGTTCTTCCCCCAGAGGTGCTGGCACTGCCCAGGCTCCCCAGGGAATGGGCACAGCCCTGAGGCTGCCAGAGCTCCAGGAGTGCTTGGACAGCGCTGCCAGGGATGCCCAGGGTGGGGTTGTTGGGGGGTCTGTGCAGGCCAGGAGTTGGACTGGATGATCCCTGGGGTCCCTTCCAGCTCAGGATATTCCATGGTTCTATGTTCCCAGATGCCTTCTGCCCAGAAAGACCCTTCAATGACACATCAGCAGCCTGACCCTTGGCCCTTCAGCTCCTAAGGTGTTATAAGGAAATCTTTGCTCATGACCTTATGGGTCTCAGCTCCAGATGCCCTGTATTTAGATGGTCCTATCAGATGCCACCTCAAATTCCCCATGTTTGTGCCACCTAAGATGAGAATTCCTCACCCAGGTTCAGCTGTGAGTGTACCCAAGGTTCCAGAATTGCTTCCATTAAATGGTGGAATATAAAATTATTTCCCCCCAGCATTTCTGAAGAAGGTAGAAACGCAGTTCAGAAGAAGATGCACGTTTGTGGGCAGGGTCTGGGACCACGGGAGCACATTGTCAACTCAGCCAAGGTTGGGATGTTTGGGAAGGGAACAAATTAAATTCTTGATGAAGAATTCTTAGGTTTTGAGCCTTAACTAAATATAAATGAAAACATTGCATAAAATTCCCACCATATTCATAAGTAAAACAGGAACCCATCATTATGGACAGAGAAATGACCCATCTGTGCAGTATGTGGCCAAGTGCACCAGAAGGCATCAGGCTCCAAGGATGGCTCTGGATTTGGGAGGGACATCATCACCTCGTGTCCCCTTTCTGGGGTCAAGGAGGCCACGGCTTTCCCAGAGAAGCTGCAGCCAGGAATGCCCTACCCACAACAGGAGGGCTGTGCCTTGCTTGACTCCCGGGAGACGCAGGAAGTGGGCAGGAAAGCAGGACCTGTCCATCGCCCTGAGGAGCTGGTGGGGTGGTGGCAGTGGACCAAGGATCGAGAAGCCACCAGGTAAAATTTGGCGCAGAAAATGGTGAAACTGGGATTTCTGCAGCCTCTGCTCTGCACAGCCAGCTGTGCACTCCTGGTGGAAAAAGGGAGGAAACTCCTGCTTCTTCTGGAGAAATGTCCTCAAACAATTAAGACACCTGTCAGGACAGTAGGTGCAGCAGCCTCCTTCCTGGTAGTGGCCAGGACACTCATGCCTGACTGCACTGGGGGCTCCCCATTAGCCCCTTTCCCCTGGATGGGTGAGGGCAGCAGCCCCTATTCCAAGCACCACAAGGAGCTTTCCTGGCCAGCACCCCTGCCACTCCAGGAGATGCCATCTCAGTAACTTTGGCCCTGTCTGATGGCCCTGATGTGCCAGCGTGTTGGGTGTGTTTGGCGCAGGATGGGTGGGAAGCCCTGGGAGTGCCCCATCCTTACCCTGCCTGGCTGCACCGGGGGCATTGTTGGGGAGGGATATTTAGTGCTGGAGAGCTGCAGGTGGACGGCAGCACTTGGCAGAAGCTGCAGCCCCTCACCTGCTCAGAGGCAAGGCAGGAGAGTGATCAAGGTGAAGGAGCCTTCACATCTCCCTGGCCTTGAACAGCAGATGAAAGGGGCAGTGGGAGTCAGGGATAAAAAAGGAGAGCAGGGAAAGTTCAGGTCAGGCAGGGATTTCTGGCTGGTGGGTTTTCCACTGAGAAATTCTCCCTGCCTCTTTCATAGTGATGAAGATCCTTTTAATTTTTTTCTTCCCTCTTTCTCCTCTCCTTCTTCTTTTCCTCTTTCACCAGGCGGATAGCTGGGAGCCGCGGAGCATGTGATGCATCTTCCATATAGGGGCAGGAGCAAAGCAAGACCAACTGATGGACGCCCTAGGGCCAGACTTGCAGACAATATATAACCTACTGCATGATCTAAAACGCTTCCCACTTCCACAGAGCGAACATCAGGCAGAGCAGAGCCGCAGCGAGGGCAGAGGAGTCCTGCGTGCAGGTAAGTCCCCCTCGTCTCCTTCCCCGGAGGGTGTCCCAGGGAGGGGGAAGGTGCGAGGGATCAGCTCCGTGCCCGGCTGCCGCGCAGGCAGGTGGGATGGGGCAGTTATTGCTGTTATCAGTGGGGATTTTTAAAGCCTTTTTGGTGCCAGCGGAGTTCAGGACAGTGGTGGAGAGAGTGGCACATGGAATCTGGCAGAGCCCAGCCTCAGCCTCTGTCCCTGCAAACGCGGACACCATGAGAGGGAGAGCATCCCGGGCCAGTCGCTGCTCCTTTACTCGCGTTAATTGCTGTCGAGGTCCGCTGGGCTGGTGGGAAGCGCCCGGCTCCTGCCCGGCTGCTCTCCGGCATCTCCCGCCCATCACCGTCCCGTCCCACCCGGCCCCGTTGGGAGTCCCGTTGCCTTTGGCAAAGCAGCAAAAGGAACCATCAAACAACTTTAAAATACACTTTTGCTCAACCCTCTGCCTCCAGCTCCTGCCCGGCTGCCTTCACCTTCCTGCACTGGAATTTCCTTTGCAAGGGAAACTGTTCTGAGCTGGGTCTGAAGGGGATACGTGGGCTAGTGGCAAAACACAAACCAAAGTATGCAAGAGAAGGTTTGTGCGGGTGTGGGGGGGGGTCTGCGCAGCCCAGATGCTGCGGCGTCCCTGTAGCACTCACCCGGCACCACGGAGGGGGACCAGACTCCGTGCCGGGGATCATTTGTGTCCTGCTGAATGGAAAATCATCCTAGCAACAGCTCAGCGCTCCGCGGGGCCTCACCGGCTTTATGGCAGAGAGGGGTTTGTTTGCTTTGGGGTATCGACTATGCCTGGTGGTGATGTGGGCATTGAGGAGCCCTGGCTGTGTTTGGGGCTAGGGAACCTCCACGAGTTGCCAGAATCTTGGAAAAGTCGTGGCAGACCAAGTCAAAAGGGACTTCAAAATTGCAATCGGGATAAAGATGGACAAAATCATTAAAATTAATGTTTTGGAGCATTTGTGCTTATACAACCCCAGCAAGTGCAGAGTTGATAAAACTGTTCTGTGGATGCAAGGCTGAGGATGTTCCCTTGCTCTGTGCCTCAGTTTCCCCATCTCTGCTCTTCCCTTCCCTAGGTCCCTGGGCCAGCCCTGTGCAGGAGCAGCGCTCAATGCAGTGCCCCAGTACACGTAGGAAGGGTCAACCCAGGGGAGCATCAGAACTCAGCCACTGTGTGGAATTAAGATTGTATTTAGATAAGGGAACTCAGAACCTGCAACAGTCAAAGGCACCTCCGTGAGCAGAGCCAGCCCTGCGGCTGCCACGGGCGGGAGGGGACGGCTGTGTCCCCCTGCCCAGACTGGGACGGGGTCACCCCGGCAGCAGCCTGCACCCTGCTGTGGGCACCGACACTGCAGGAATGGCTGGAGATGCCCATCCTGCAGACAATCAGGTGTGATCAAATTGGGTTATGGACCCAGGGTCTGCCAGGAGGGGCCAGGGATGAGCTGGGGGTTGGCAGGGAGTCGAGGGTCTGTGCCAGGCATCATGCCTGGGGTCGGTGATTTGGGCCAAGCTCTCTCTCTGCTCCATGAGCTTTTCCTGCGTGAGGGGTGGAAATCAGGTCTCTCAGTAGCTCAGCTTGGCCAGGATCAGGCGGCACAGGAAGAGCTGGCAGGGGCTTGGGGAGTCCCCTGGCTCGGACTGCAGTGGATGAGAAGAGAGAACACCCCATCCCCTTGGCTCTGGACCTTTGAAAATCCTTCCTGGTGGCAAATGCTCTCAGATTTCTGTACTGCAATGAGGACAGCTCAACTGCTCTGCAGCTTTTTTGAGCCTCCTTAGTTGAGTTCACAGCCCAAAATCCCAGCAGTGAGCAGGGCACCAAGCTGCTCTCCCCGAGTGCGCAGGAACTGAGCATGGCAGGAACCAAGCAAAATCTCAGCTAAATCAGGCCAAGCTGGAACTGCTGGTTGCCATATCCTGGTGCCACTGGTAAAGCGGGAGGTCCCCAATGCCATAGGGTCACTACTGCCTGGCTAGAGGGAGAAGCAAAGATATCAGGGATTTTTCCTCCCTCATGGGGTGAGATAATCTCTTTCCCCCACCACTTTTCTCCTTGCTACTTTTTCTCCTTTCCCACCCTTCCCAAGTCTCAAATTCGGGACAAATTTCAGGACACTTTCAGCCAACGTGATGCCTAAAATCAGCCCTTCTTGTTCTCCCAGGCTCCAGACTGGTTTTGGCTAGCAGTGCTGGGTTTGGTGGGGGAGACATTGATAGCATCTAGCATCCACTCCAGTGCCATTTCTTGATGTTCCCATCTCAATGAGTACCATCGGGAGAAGGTTTTACCCCTGCAGTGCCTTACCCTGATCCAGGGATTGTACCCTGGATTTCTCAGGGACAGTTGCAAGGGCATTGCCTGTAGGAACCACCAGCCCCTCTAGGAGCACCAGCTGTGCCAGGACCTGACAAAGCACAGCTCCTAAGCTGAGAGCAGGGCTCATGTTCCTGATCTGCCAGCACCAGCTCTTGCTGAACCTGGAGATGTCTCATCTTGCTCTTCTTGATCCAGAATGCGTGCTGGGTTACCCATCTTCATGCTTGGTTGCCTGCCTTGGAGCCTACCCTCAAACTTGGGCTGTGTCCATGATTGCATCAGGCTCAGGATCATTATTATTTGCAATTATTATAATTATTTCTGATGAGAGTGGTACAGAGGTGTGGGGCAGGCAGGAGGGTTGACAGGCACTGAGAGCAGCGCTGTTGCTGTTCCACAGATCCTCCTTATAATCCTGTGGAGCTTGGGAGGAGAATCCTTTGGATCTGGGGGGAAAGGGACCGACCCCATTTCCGACATGCCGTAGGGCAAGGAGCGAGCTGTGAGCCTGGATGGAGGGAGCACACAGTGCAGGGATGGCAGAGGATCCGATCGCTCTGCAGGGCAGTTTCCTGACACTGAATCCCAAACCCGGGGCAGGCACTGGCACTGGCACTGGCACTGGCACTGCTGGAAAGGGCTGGCAGAGGCATCTGATCACAGCAGCATGGGCTCCTCTTGGGGATCCACGGGGATTTCCTGGGCACAACATCAGGCACCCATCCCAAACCCAAACCGAGCCCGGCACCGGGAGCGCTGGGAAGGGCTGGCAGAGGCAGCAGGGCTGGCACAGCTGTGTGGCTTTCAGAGATACTTGATCGATAGCTCCTTCCTCCTTCTCCCCCCGCTCCCCCAGTCCCCACATGCATTTTTCATGCTAACCCCTCCTGGGCAAAGACTGTCTGCATAGGAAAAGAAACAGAAAAAAAACACAAAACACAACAAACCGCAACCGAAATTTACGTTTGTTTCTCTTCTCCCAGGAGAATGTTGTAGTTTAAGGGCCAATCTATAGATTCAGGGCTGGGAATATCTTTGCTCCATGAACAAAGAGGGATGAAAAAGCTCCCCAGGGCTTTTCTCAAACCTTCTTCAACTTGGCCCAGAGCTGGAAAAAGCTCTGTACTGTGAGGGGTGCAACTCTGCCTGGGCAAACTGGGGAGGCTGGAAAGGGGAGCTGGGCTCCTCTGCAGCTCCTCCTGGATTCACAGCCCTCCCAGGATATGCTGGGATGCTGTGAGTAGTAACGGGGGTCCCTCTCTGGGGTACAAATGGTCTCCAAGGCTCCTTGTGTGGCTGAAAGTCAACCCACACTAGCAGAGCTGAGTCCAGGGTGATCTCAGGCCACAGTGGCTGGGAAGGCTGGTGGATCCCTGGGCTGAACCTGCCTGGCCCCCAGGAAGATCTCAGATGAAGGTTTGGGTATTTCTCAGAGTTAGGAAAAAACCTGCAGGGTTTGAGCAAGCAGTAGTTTTCAGGGTGAATTCCCTTTTTCAGTCTCCTGTTGTCAGTGAGTGGTGTTCCCTTTTTGCTGCCCAATTTTGGGCGGCAGTGGTAAGACCCGGGAGCATTGCACAGCCCACATTCCCCAGCGCTGGAATGCTCCCATGACTCTCCTTCCCATCACGGGTGCCAGCCCAGCCTGAGCAGGGAAGCCGAGAGCTGACCGTGCGTCTGTGCTGAAGGACCGACCCTGGGCGAGGTTTCCGGGATCCCTCCAGACCCACCCTCCCCACTGCATCCCTGGCACCCAGCACCAGGCACAGAATCCACTGCTGCAGCCCCCGTACCTCGGGAGCGCGCCAGTGCCTGTGACTCCCGGGGCCAGACCCACCTCCTCCGGGTTTGTAGCACGGTGATTCCTGCAGCAACCCCAAATTCCCATTATTTCCCCGTGAAGCCGATGGCACACGGCTCCCGCCGCCCTGCAGCGGTTTCTCTGGTCCGTGAAGAGCCCAGGCGGCGTGGGCAGGCACAGAGCATCCTCCCCGTAGCCCTCCCACCGCCCCGGGACCAGGCACCGGGGACGCGGCCGCACCGAGACGGCGTGTCCGGGGTCCAGCTCACGGGAGCGCTTCCCGTCTGACGGCGAAAGGGCACGGGCCAGAAATAGAAGGGGGAGGAGGACGCCGTGACCTTTCCAGCAGCCGGTGACGAATGAAACTTTCCGGCTACCTGTAGGAAGGCGCAGGGCAGGCTCCGTTATCGGCTCATGAAAGGACAACGTCCCCTATGAGCAGAGCAGCCACAGCCACGGCGCCCGGGGGGATTCGTGGGATGAGTCTGCCGGTGCCTGGCTCCAGTGGGTGTAGGGGTCCAGACACGCGGCGGGCTCCGGCCGCGGCCGGGAGCTCTCAGGATGCTCCTGGAGCTGAGCAGAGAGAGAGGAGAGGATGGTGGCTGCCACCAGCGCTAGCAGGAGAGCAGAGACATTTCTCTACCAGCAGGATGCAGGAGGTTCTTTGGCTGCTCCCCTTGGGACACCCTTGGACTGGAGGGGATGGGATGTCCCCATGCTCAGCCATGTGCTCAGTGCAAGGGCGTCCGGATTCAAGACCCCAAAGACCCACCCGGGATCCACCTCTGCGTCCGTGCACCAGGGACACCCAGAGGCAGCAGGGAGTGAATGCTGCAGCCAAGTGGGGTGGCCGGGGTGCACGCTGTCCCCACTAAAGGGCTCAGAAATGTCCCCGCAAGCTCCACGGCAGCAGATCCCAGGAGGAACCTGCCGGGGGGCTGCTCCCATCCGCTCCTCTTCCCCTCTCCGGGATGCAGTGGCATCCACCGGGACGGAGCGAGGCAGCCGTGCTGCCCCCGCCCCAGTTGTCCCCCTGCTCGCTGACCCGGGCGGGGGGATGGAGCCGCCCCTCGCAGATGGCGTGGGCAGCCAGCACAGGTGGCCCTGCGCCACGGCAGATTGGGGCCGGCTGCCTGCGGAGTGCCCGGGAAGGGCTGTGTCCCTGCCACGCTTCAGGGACCAGAGCAGAGCCAGGGCCCCCTCCTGGCACACGGGGTGCAGAGCCGAGGGGATCCCCGCAATGCTGTGCCCAGCGTTGGGTCCAGTGCTTCAGCACCGACGCCAGAGCCCTGTGAAATAATAAACTGAGAACATGGATGGGTGACAGGGAGCTGTGAGTGGGGACACAGGGTGTCCTCTCTTGGCCCCAAAGAGATGAGCTGGCCCAGAGCATCAGGAGGTTTTGGAATGGTTTGATTTTAAGGAATTGCATTAAACAATGCCATGCAGGGACAATGCAAATGTCTGGACTGGATCCAATATCTTGTGAGGAGATTCTTGGGATATAGCTTCCCACAGTCCTACCAACCAACCAAGGCAGACACCCTGGTGGGTGCCAGACATCCCAACTGTATGGTCTGGGACCCACTTCTAGGAGAAAAGGACCTGCAAAGGGAGAAGGGCAGCACCCAAGCTCCGAATCACCCCCACGTGGGGCTTTTGTCTCCCCCCATGGCTGATGGTGCTCAGCCCACACAGGGCACGAGCGCCAGGGTGGGCACGACATGGCAGTGATGGTATTGGCTCCATGGTGGGCACAGGATGGGGATGATGGTGGGACTGTCCCATCTCGTGGCAGAGGAGGGGGATCTTGAGCCAGACATGTGCTGCAGGAGCTATCAGGGCAAGGGTGGTGGCTGGACCAGGTAAATCATTAAAGCCGGAGAAAACCAGGCTGGCATCCAGCCCATCACTCGTCAGTAGGAAAAGTTGATGTTGGAAGGGGAATTTTCACATGTAAACTTCTCCTCCCTTCTCTGCCTTCCCTCCGGGAGCACAGGGCTGGAGCAAGGAGCCAGCCCGGAGCCACGCACGCACCCAGCCCCAAACCAGCCTCTTGCCGAGCACGTTCTCTTCCAGCCCAGCTGGTTTTGCTCCCAGCCTGCTCCGTCTGTGCACATTAAAGCTTTTTCTAGGTCTGAACTGCTTTTGGCAAGCCAGGCTCCTGTTGGTCCCCACCACCCTCCCCATGGCTGCTCCCCCCGATCCGCTCCCCGTCTGGCTCTCGCTCCCCCTCCCCGGTCGAAGCCCTGCCAGGGACATGGGAAATCAGCGCGAAGCCTGCGGGGCAAATCGGTACAAATGAGACCAAGCAAGAGTGTGGGGAGGGACGGCGCGGGGGGGGGGCGATGACTCCTGGGTTGACGCTTCTGTTCCCGAGTTTGATGTTTCCTGCAAACAATCCTGTAAATGCTCAGGAGTGGCTTCGGACATCACCTGCCCCCTGCCTCGGCGGGGTTTGGGGACGCTGGGTACCAGACGGGGGGGGACAACCCTCGCCCCGCTCCCGCAGCCTCCTGGCCCTGAGCAGGGACCCAGTCGAGACGGGGGCCGAGCTGTAAGTCCTGACATTTCAATCTGTTTTGGGGAGGGATGGGTGGACAGAGGGTGGAAGGGGCTGGAGTCAGCAGAGGGACTCACTGTGGGTCTGGGCAGGGAAAAAAACCCACCAAGGACCTGGAGCGGAAAACAATCCCGTTAAAAGCTGCCGATTTTGCACTGTCAAATAAATTTCCAGGCATCTGGCAGCACCCAGGGAAGCCCTGTGCCACGCTACAGGCGGGGGCTCTGCCGGGAGCGGGAGCTGGTAGCCGGAGCGGGGATGTGCAAACCCGCTGGGAGCAGGGAGCCGACTGCTCCCAAGTGATGCTCTTTGATCCCGCTCTCCGGTCTCTTTGCAAGCCGTGTAACTCCTGATTATTAAAGGCACTCGGCACCGAGGAGGTCATATGGGGCCTTTCTGCTTGGGTTGCTCTCCTAATGACACGTCCGACTGCCTTCACCGGGGATCTGCTCACCCGAGTCCCTGACAATAGAAAGTTTGTGGAGGATTTTGGATGCTTTCCCCATGACCGTGTGGAGGTCTGACTGATTTCCCGACTGAGAAATGAAAGGATTCATCGGGAAAAGGGAACCAGCCTGGGAGGACACAGAGGACAGCTTACTTTTAGCGTATTTACCTCTCTGCATTTGGGTAGTAATCAAAAAGATCAATGATTTTCTGCAGGTTTGGAGATGTGATGAGTATTTGCAATTGTGAAAAAATACAAACCAGGAGAAAAGGAAATTTAAGAGCAAGACAATATTATCCTTGTTACCCAAAATTTTTTTCCCTCTAAATCCTTCTTAAAGGAAGTGAAACATAAACTGAGCCGTTGAATTGCCAGAGGAGGTGAGTTATTGAGACGCTTAATGGTGTCAACTAGGAATTTACTTCGTCACACCAGGGAATGGGTGTTTGGAGAAATTTTGGCAATTAAATCAAAAGGTCACATAACAAGCAACAGTGCACAGCAGTCAGGGGCTTCTTGAAAAAAGGTAAGGAAATCAGGTCAATGAGGCCCAGCTGTGCATCAGGGTGGTGGCAAATCCTGGGACTGGCATGGGGAGAAGTTTCTGGCACACACTGGATACTGCTGCCCTGCTCCTCATTTTTCCTCCATGGGCGAGGATTTGGGTTCCCCTCTGTGAAAATCTGGCAGAGGAGGTTATGGATGTATCACCCCTCATTCCCTTAGGTCTTCTCACTCTTTTCTGGAGATCCCAAGGAATTTCAGAGAGCTGCCCTACCCAGAGGCAGTGGGGGCACCCTGGTTTGGAAGGCGGATGCTGACAGACCCCCTTACTGCACAGGCATCCCGGGAACTGTCACAGCGGCCGCTGCTGGCCCCGTGCGGGCACCCGGGACCCGCGGAAATGCGGCTCCTCGGCCATTCCGCCACGTCTCGCGGCACAGCGCAGGTTAACGAGCTGCATTCCCGCTTCCTGAACCGGCTAATAACATCCCTGCCTCCTCCCGATGGCTTTGCCTCGGGCCCTTGTTACTCCTCCTGGTCATCCCTTGGCCAGTAGAGACCTCGCTGGGCTATTTGGTGGCCAAGTGCTACCCGCCCGCTCGGGGTCCCTGCCCCCACTTACAGCAGCATCCCTCGGCTCCCATCCCCACGCTGCAGCCCAGGCACTGCCCACGGTGCAGGGCCGGGGGCTGAGAAGCTCAGCCTATTTTTGGGGTGCAATGGAGCTGGAAGCACAGGGAGGATCCCAGCAGACAGCACCATCCCTGATCTGCATTTAAAGCCCAACCAAACGCCATCACCAAGTGCCAGGCAGAAGGCAGAGAGGTGCCTGCTGCCCACGGGTCAGCTCACAGCACTGCAGAGGTTCCTGCCCTAGAATAAATACGTTTATAATAATAATTATAATAATTATAATAATAATAATGATAATAATAGTAATAGTAATAGTAATAATAGTAATAATAATAATAATAGTGATGAATAAAAACGTGTTTTGGAGAGAAATCTGCCTGTAAAGTGCCTGCAAAGAGGTGTGATGTGCTGCCTGATGTGCCCCGTGTCCCTGCGGAACAGCCTCCTGCCTCCTCGCTGCTGGGAGCAGGGTATTCCTCAGGAACAATCTGAATTCCTCTCCTGAAGGGTTTATGGGGGGTCCTCATGTGCTGGCACGGTGCCAGAATGTCCCATCCCTGTGAGAAGGCTTCTGCCTGGCAGAGCTCCTCCACATTCCCTGGAGTCCAACCCAACCAGCTTTTCTGCTCTGCAATTTCCCTGCTGTTCTCAAGCTCTCCCAACCAGCGTTGGACCATTTTCCCTTTAGATTTTTATTTAGCAGGTGGAATTTTTTGTGCTCTCCTAAGGATGGGGAAGGAGAAGCAGGGGATATTCCTACTTAGGATCATTTTAAAATGAGTTTCATGGATGTGGTCACGAAACGGCACCAGTGTTGCTGCCGGATCAGCATATCAAGCCCCCCCCAAGTTTCTTTCATTGGCTTTAACCTTAAACACACCAAATCCTTCACAAGCGGCAGCTCCTTGGTGGCTGGTTAGACCTTGTCATGATTTAAATGGCTTAATCCCAAAATTGCTGGATGGAACCAGTGCTAGGAGCTGGCAGGCAAGAGCAGGGATAAACCCATGTCCTCCTGGGTGTGGCTCCAGCATTGCAACAACACCCTTCTTCTAGGAGTGCTTGAAATCATGGCCCCATCTTAGCCATGTTTTGGCTAAAAAGAGACCTGGCCTGTAACTTAGGGGAGGGGGATCTTTGGGGATTACCCTGAAAGAATAACATCCCAGCCAAGAAAATGAAGGGGTGTACAGGTGAAGCAAGGTCTGTTCCCTGTGACCTGCAATCACCTTTCCTGCCCTCTTCTGTCCTGAGCTGGCAGAAGAGTCCATCAGGAGAGAGGCAGTGACTGAGTGTCTGCTGGCAGATTTGTATCCTGAGGGTGAGCAAAGTCCTTTGGCTGCGTGAGGTGATCCCAAACGAGGGCTGGGTGGTTGCCACCAGCAATGTTCTGCTTTCAAGCCCCTGGGGGCACTGACCCAAGTGAGAAAGCCCCAAGAGGGCCAGCTGTGGGCACTGCTAGCTCCATCCTAGTCTCTGCTGAGATGTGCAGAGGTCCCTGCAGGGACACAACAGCCCTGGCCCTGCAGCACACCTGGCTCAGACCCATCAGGGAGCACCCACAGAGAGCCAGACATAATCTTGGTCTCTGTGAGCCCTCCTTGAAGTCCTTTCCATCTTCAAGAATGGCAAGAAGGCGCCAGGATGAATTTACTGGAGGCAAATCTTGCCAGAGCAGTACAACTGTGAGGGAAGGACTGGCTGCTGGAACAGGGGAGAGAGAGAAAGGGATCCTATTTGAGTGACCTTAGCATGGCCCCTGACATGGTCTCCTACAGTGTCCTCATGGCCAAACTGGAAATGTAAAGACAAGGTGGGTCAAACTGGAAATGTAAAGACAAGGTGGGTCAAAAGCTGGCTGGACTGCCAGGCTCAATGGGCTGTGCAAGGTTATCCTTTCCCTGGAGAAAAGGAATGGCAAAGTCCTGCATCTGGGATGCAGTAACCCCCTGCAGCAGGGCATGTCCTGGCAAATAGGCTAAAAAGCAGCTTTGCAGGAAAGGAGCAGAGCCAGAATCTTGACTGGCAGGAGCTGGACCAAGAGAGGAGAGGACAGGAAAGGCTCTGAAGATAGCAGGAAGAATGGAGATGGGGAAGGGTGAGGGAAATTCTTGGGATGTCTTTGTGCGAAGCTCCTCTCCTGTAGCAAAGGATAAGTGAGGACACAGCAATCCAGGAGCAGGAGAGGGCTGAGCTGCAAGGCAGGAGTGGGAGCAGGCAGAGGAGTTACTGTTCTGTTCCTGTCCCAAGAGGATGTCAGGCAGGTTTGAACGGCAAGAAGGTTCATCTTCTGGTAGGAAGAAGGAGAGTGAATTGGTGGAGCAGGACACCTGAGCAGCAAATACAACAGCAGATGGCAGAGAGCTCGGGTGTGAGCAAAGTTGTATCAATATAGGAACCTTTGGCCATCTTTAGTGTGTCTTAGGGGACACAGAAAGAGCTGGGCTTTGCCAAGCCAAGAAAAGCAAAGCAGAGGAGATCTTCCTTTCTTATCATTCCCATCTCCAGGGCATTTATGGAATGTGAGCTGTCCAAGGATAAATGTAAAGCAGAGCAGAACATTTCTATTATGAGGAACTGGGCTGTAGAAGTTTGGGGAGCCTCAGGGAGCCTTTGAGTTGGTCAAGGGGTGACTAAAAGCACCTCAACGTATGACAGAACTCATTGCTTTGCAGGGGAGGTGGCAGAGGAGGTGGAATCTTGTCCATACCCAGACTGGGGATCGGTGCTCATGTGGGCAGAGAGATGATCTAACCTCTGTGTCCACACTGAGGACACTCATGTGGTTTGGTCTGTGGTGGGTGGGAGAAGTGGATTTTGGTAATCAGAGCAGAGCTGAGCCCCACATTGTCCATCTTGGACTGCTATTGGTGTGCCACGGCATACAGAGGGGAAAGGAGGCTGGGGCAGGGGACAGGGCTTCTGGAGATTGCCACCAGCCCCAGAGGTCCTCTGGAAGGAAGGCTGAAAGGCAGCCTCCCAGTGCAGGTGGTCACAGGCAGTGGGATCCATCCTTGGCTGTCACACCAGCAGGAGAAGGAGAAACTTGTAAGTGGAGAAAGGAATTTCAGAGGTCATAGAAACTGGAAGAAGCTATGGACTTTTTTCGGGAAACAGGAAGGCCCTGCACATTACAGGCATGACACAGACTTCAGCACAAAGGACAGCTGGACCTACATTCTTCTTTCAGCTGCACACATTTCTTAAGCCCCCCAAGTTCTCTCCAGCTGTTGATCATCTTCCCATGTTCACCATGCCAGCCTGGACACCACCTCTTCTGCACATCCCTGCATGCCAACCACACAGTTGATACTCCCGAGTCGCACAGACACTTTCCGCTCTATCCAGAGGAATATTTTCATTCAGACACTGATAATGTCTTCACAAATTTGGAGATCATTTTGCCAATGAGCTGCTGACTCCATGGCTGGGGGCCTGTGGTCTCCTGAGGCTCCATTAGCAGGTAGAGTGGAGGTGGAAGAAGATGTAGGAAGCTCCCGCAGTGCGGCTGAGGCAGAAGCTTTGTCGGTGGTTGATATAATGTGGAGAGACAGTCTTATATCTCCTCACCAGAACCTGCCTCTTCCCCTGAAGGGTTCTCAGCAGGAAAGGCTGTGGGAGGAAACCCTTTTGTGGTGGAGGACCCTCACATCTCTGGAGAGTAGCCTGGAGGCTGTGAAGGCCTGATCTCATCTCTCAAGGAGGCTGTGAGTTGTGCTGTGAGTGTCACAGGCAGACGATGATGACTCCAGCCCATTGCCACTCGGTTGAATGCTTTTCACGGGGTGTTGGGGCTGCCACAGGGAGCCTTCAGGCCAACTTTTTGTAGGTGGAGGCTAGAGGAGAGGTTAGAGACATAGCAACACTTCTCGAGCAAGTGCAAATTGGAGATTTGACCAAAAATGAGAGAAAACTTTACTTGTGGAGGTGCTGTGACTACAGAGATTATGTTCATCATATGGCTGAAGGACACCCCAAGGCCAGGCAGGAGATGCCAGACAGCCTGCACATCCAAAAGCAGCAATGCTCACAAAGATGGATCCACTCCATATCTGGGCTAGGGTTTGGGTCTCACCAAAATCCAACTCTGAAGAGAGCTAAGCTTCCCCAAGCAGAAACTCCAGATCCCTCCAAAGGCTGGAAACCCAAAGGCTGGAAATCCAAATACTGTCAGATTTGTAGACCGTGACTCTGACTTTGTCTTGCCCCTGGGATGCGAGGCAAATGGTTTGGTGAGCCCACATATGAAGACACAGAAGTGGTGATGAAGAACTCTCTGAGCAGCAGAGCCACGCTGAGCTACAGGATGTGGGCCACAGCCTCTGGCCTCAGACGCGGAGAGGGGATGAGTGGGCAGACATGGAAAGATTGACTGTTTGGAGGAGACAGGAAACCCCAGCTCTTCTGAAGATGTGGTTTTGGGAAGTTATTTTGGTGCAACAATTGAGATCAAGCTGGAGGAAGGCACAGGTCAAGGTGGGAATAGCCTCAAAGCTGCTGATGTAGAGACCCAGAGGTAGAGGTGGCGGGATGGCCTCACATCTACAGCGGCTGTAGAGGGTGAGGCTGAGGAGGTGCAGAGCTCCCAGCCCCACCAGCCGCGCTTCCCTCCTCTTGCCGGGTGCCTGCCGCTTTGCCATGGCCAATTGCCTTCATCCCAGCTCCGATAAACGCTTAAAATCTCAAATCACACAACTCCAGGCTATGAAAACAAAAAGGGGCCCGATAGCCGCTAATAGCTGCGCAGCCCCTGAGGCAGAAGAGTGTAGTGTAGGGAAAGTGGTTTGCATTGATCAGTGGCTCCCGCCTCAGCCGCTCCCCTCCCGCGGCTCTGCCCAGCTGCTCCAGCCAAGGCGCTGGGAAAAAGGATATAAAACCCCAAGGGAATTTGCAGAAAGGCAGAGTCTAGGTAATGGCAGGAGCAGGGAGGTTTGTTGGGTTGGTGTGAGATCCCACCAAAGGGCCACCCTTCTGCTCCACACTGTCTTGTGCTGGCATAGTCACCAGGGCAGCACATCCCTGGATGACAAACAGCAATGCCAGGGCCACACAGACTGGAGTGATGCTGAGCCCTGGGAAATGAGTGGCCTGGACAGCCTGGAAGGAAGCAACAGGGAAGAGTTGTCCTGTGGTTGGTGCTGGGTGTGCAGGGCACCACCAATGAAATCCCACCTGTGGACAGTAGGACCAACTTTGTAAGAGACCACAGGAATCCTCAGCTGCAGGACGAGGTGCAAGGCAGGAGGTTCATCACAACAACACTTACTGGAGAAGAACTCAGTGCCTTTCTTGAGCCCATTCCTCCATGCCATGTCCTACAGCCATCTGGGAAAGGCTGAGGGCAGCCAATTTTCATGGGAGCGTTGCAGCTCCCTGGCAGCCTCTCAGTCAGCATTGGAGCACTTGGAGGTCAGCAGCAAAGAAAGGACATAAATTTGAGAGCTGGGGTCTTTGTTCCAGTCAAAAAAGCTCTTGGGAGTCTGCAAAAGGAGACCAGGGCATGGTCCCAGGTTTTGTATTGGTACAGGAAACCCACTGGACTGAGCTCCTTCCTGCAAGTGGCTGCCACACACCACGAGGAGACTCAGGGAAGGGGATGGGATCTGGAAGGGTTTGGCCCTCTGTCCAGCTTCAGCCTGGCAAGGAGATGGTGAAGCAGGGGTGTGGTGGTGAACAATGTGTCTGGAGGGTGGACAGGGACTGTGGTTGCTGCGTCAACCTGTCAGTGAATTAGGGGGCATCAAATGAGACTTGTGGGGACAAGCTGGAGGATGAAGCTCTGGGTGGTGTGCCAAGAACTCCCTGCTGCAGCAGGCTTCAGGGGCTAAATATTTTCACAGTTTTCACAGAAGCTTCTGCAGATTCAGAGTGGGGATGTGCATTCTTTGCACTGCATCCAGTGGCACCTGGTCTGCTGGGATGGCTGATGGGTTAGGAAAATTGGAGCAGTATCATAGATGCTCGTCCTACATCCTGGAAATGGAGTTTTTGCTGTTATTTGAGACATGAGCTGGATGGACAACTGAAGTGCTGTGGCTCAGCTGCCCCAATGGCTGTGTGCCCTCCCCTGCATCCCTATGCCTGAAGACCAGGCTGGGATTTTTTAAGTTCTAGAGCACCGGGGACTGTAGGTCTCTTTTGTGGGCATCTCTCTCTTCTTCCTTCCCTTTGTCTCTACTTCTCTTTCTTCTCCCCGTGCCACTCGGCTCCCTCCACTGGAGCGTGCCCCTCTCCCCTCGGCAGTCCTGGGGAGGAGAGCGGGGATGCTGCAATTCCCAGGCACAGGTGCGCGGTCCCTGCCGCGCGCTGCCCCCAGGCACGGCCCCCACCGCCGCAGCTGACAGCCCACTGGAAATAATGTGTTGTGGCAGAGAGAGACTCAGCAGACCACGAAGATCTGCTGGTGCGGGAACTGCTCAGCAACCAGGAGCCACAACGCCTGTCTCCCAGCTCCGTGGGGCCTGAGCCGGCTCTGGGGATGCCTCCACTCTGCCGGAGCCTGCCTGGCTCACACGCAGGGCACTTCCTTGCTCTCTCCCATTCTTTCTCTTTGCTCTTTCCCCTTTTCCTCCCTTGCTGTTCCTCTCCACAGCATTAAGGATGTGGAAGCAGCCAAGCTGCCTGTCCCTACACAGGACATCTCTCTGCCATCCTCTGCACCACCGGGCACAGGAGGGGAACAAACAGCTCTCGAAGCAGCCTTGGAGGAGGAGAGCAGGATCAGGTGTGCAAGAATGGAACAACCAGTTCCAGTCTTCCAGCAAAGATTTAATCTTCCTCTGGCATATAAACAGCAAATGTTTGTTCAACTGACCTGCAAACAGGCGACGTGCATCGCACCAGGGCTGAGGCACCCAGCTCCCCGCTCCACCACTCTTGGTTTCTTGCCCTCTAGCAGGGTGACATGGGGCAGGAGACCAGGGACAAGCAGGTCCAGGATGCTCAAGGCACCCACGGCTCAGTGGCTGGAGCCATGGAGTGATGCTTGGAGGGGCTCCATCGTGCCCAGCTGCTGCTGCATCCCTTCTGCTCCCCTGGGCAGCGCAGCATGTGTGGAGCTCTCACAGCTCAGAGGCGTGACACACACACAGCATGGCTGAGGGCTGAAGGACAAGCGTGTCCCCGAGGGCAGGGTGTGAGTGCTGAGGTGAACCTGCAGGCAGAAGGCCTCAAGCTCTGCCCACACATCCCACTGTGATGGGAGAAATCAGCCTGGGCTGCAGCAGGTCAGTGCTACATCCCCAGGACTCCCCTCCACATCCCAGGGGACACGGGTTCGTTACAAGGGGACATTTTTGCCTATTTTCTGCATGAGCAGATCTTAGTGGCAGGGTCAACTATCAGCTCAGCCCACAACACGGGCACGCAGGCGGTTGTCCCCCAACCCTGCCTGCAGCTCAGCCTGCCCCTGGGAAAGCCACAGTACAGTTCATTCCCTGTCTCCATGGCATACCTCTTCTGTTTGATGTCAAACCTCAGAAAGAAATTTGAAAGGATTCTATGCAGGTAATTTTTTCACACAAATGCTCTCACAGTGCTCCCAGGGGAAGAGGATGCCCCTACGTGACCATGGTGAGGAGAGTGGGTAACCAGAGCATGGGAGCATCCTTCAGCCCAGCACAGCCACTGTCTGGGCACAGGGCTGGTGGGACTGTCCCCAGGGCCACTGGTATTGCTGGCTGAGGCCAGAGCATCCCTCTCTACCTGGAGCAAAATGATCAGGAAAAAAGCATGGGGCCATGGGGCTGCAGTGTGAGAGGCCAGCCCCAAGGTGTGGGCTCACCAAGGGGAGCAGCAGAAATGCCATCCAGCTGTGGGACGTGGGTGCTGCCACGGGGCCATGTGGCCATCCATCCTCTGGTGCGGTGCTGCTGTATGGTGCTGCTTCCCTGCCCATCCCACTCTGGTCCCAGCCCCGTGGCACTGCTGTGCTGATCCCCCTGCCCTGGGAGCTGCAATGGTCCCACCAGTCCTGCAGGGAAGCCCCCCAAGACCATGTTCAGAAGGATCTGGGCTATGGCTAGGCACATTGCAGGCCACTGGGGAACAGGGGCTGTCAGGTTATTGAGCCACTGCCTGGGCCTGCCCCCAGGCAACTCCCTGTCCCAGCTGCCCAAAGTTACAGAGACACATGCTGTTTCCCTTCCAATCCTCAAAATCTCCTCCTTCTTCCCAGAAGCCAGCAAGCAGATTTTTTCCCCAAATGGCTCCAGCTGCCACATTGCTGCCAATCTGGAGCTGTTTCTGGCCTTCTTCCTTTCTGGGCTCTGCATTCCCACACCAGCCTGGCTGCAGGGTCTCTGGGGCAGAGCTCTGCCCTGGGACCTGATACATGGGGAAAGGGTTTGTTCCCTGAGAAATGAGCCCAGACACACAGAATGAGCCCTCAAATTCACTGCTCTCCCCAGGAGAAGCTGGCAAGTGTCTCCAGAGCAAAGCAGCATCTGGAGGGGTGACATCGGCTTTTGCATCAGTGTTGGGTGCCCCATGACTGCCTGGCCATCTGTGAAGGAACCCAGTTTCATGATCATGGTGCCTGTGCAGGTCTGGCTTCTCTTGAGATGAGGAGTGGGGGGGCTGTGCCCCCTGCCCATCTCAGAGCTGGTGGGGGCCAGGCTGTGGGACGGGTATGACACTGCTGTCCCCAGTGAGGTTGTGGTGGGAAGCACAGAGGGGGCAGCTCAGTGTCAGGGTCCTGCAGGGGATATTGCCTGAACATTTTGATCTTGGCACCACCTGGAAGTGGGGGAGATGTAGTTTAGCCTAGATTGGTTTTCCAGACCAAATTATCCCTCTTCTGTCACAGGATGGTGTCAGTCCCATGAGGGCAGGGAGGCTGGACTGCTTTGCCAGCAGTAACATCAGGTTGCAGGCAGTCAGTCTTCAGAATCTCCCATCCAGTCCATTCATCCCACTGCCCTCTTTGCACCTGAATCCCACATTCACATTCAGGGTTGCAGGTATTAAATTTAGCCCAGGTCTGCAGCAGTTTTGGTGCCAGAGCTTTGGAACACCTTGCTAGGCTCTGGCACTGCCATATCCCAGGAGATGGCAAAGCCAAATCTCCTCCCTATACTGCCTAGCACAGTATTGAGGCTGCTGACTCTCTTTTCTTTTATCCCCTGCCCTCAGCAGGGTATGGTCCCTGAGCTGGACTGGAGCTGCCCCAGAGAGGCTCTGGCTGGCTAGGCAGGTCACCTGTGCACCTCAATGTCAGTTTGAGGTGGTTTAGCTCCAACGCCTTTAATAGTGTTTGTTTTCCTTTTCCTCTGGGGTGGTTTGAGAGAAGAGGGTCAATAATGGGATCAGTGTATACAGGCATACATGCAGGGTTTGTGCAAAATTTCCATCCCTGGCCTGGGTTTAAATCTCAAACCTGGGAGCTCCACACTGAGACCCCAGAAGCTCTACTCTCTGGGGCTCCACTCTCGGGCCAGGAGGTGCCTACAGAGCAGAGCCATCTCCCTGGGAGTTGCAGGCACAGCTCACCACCTCCATGCTGTTCCTCTTCCAGGGCACACTGTGCTTCCCAGAGAAACCGGGCAGATTCACCTGCCGTGCCCCTCCTTTCCCACCAGGATTCATCTCCAGGCCTCCACCATGTCCAAGGACGACGGGGGCTGCAAGCTGACCTCAGTCTACAAACACAAGGAGAGGAAGCCAAAGAAGCCTCACTATATCCCGAGGCCATGGGGCAAACCCTATAATTACAAATGCTTCCAGTGTCCCTTCACCTGCATGGAGAAGTCCCACCTCTACAACCACATGAAGTACAGCCTGTGCAAGAACTCCCTGTCCCTTCTCATCGAGTCTGACTGGCCGTATAAGAAGGGCAACTTGCTTCACCCAGACCTGCGGCTGCTGCACACGGAGAGCTCCCGGCTGCGCGGGCGGCACGATGAGCAGGACACCTGCGACTCCTCGGCCACCCCAGGAGGCTCTGTCCGGGCCAAGCAGGTCCCCACCAGGGATGGCCAAGAAGAGAAGCCAATGACAGGGGTGGAGATCCTGCCTGCTGAAGGGGCTGGTGAGGAAGGTGGCCAGTTCCAGGAGGAGGAGGAGGATGTTGCTGGACTGCTTAGGGAGATGGATGCGGGGGAGAAGAAAGAGAGAAACGAAGAGCCTGGTTGCCAAGGTGACCCAGCTGAACCAGAAGTGAACACTTTGGTCTTTGGCTTCAAGAACAAGAGGGAAAACAAACCTTGCAAGGAGGTGGAGCCTGACTTCATCATCACAGATGTCTTCTCCCTCAAGAACCATGTCATGAAGAGCAGGGAAATGGCCTCCCCTGACCTAGATGCAAAGCCAAAGCATTGCAAAGTGCCAAAGAAATGCTTGGCCAGCGGTGGGATCTTGATGGAACAATGGAAACTAGTGGCAAATGGGCAAAGGAGGAACACACCTGAGGTCTCCTCACCTTGTACTGACAGCAATATCATCCCGTGCTACCCCCCTCCAGCCTACAGTGACTACCACGAACCTCAGGGCCTGAATCTCTCGCTGCTGGGTATTAACTACCCTTTGAACCCCAGTCTCTTCTCCTACCTGAGCCCCACCATGGCCAACAGTACGACAACACATCCTCACTTGGCTCAGCTGCCTTTCCTGGCCTCCACAGCCCAGCTGATGCACCCCCACGCCTCCCACTTCCAGCCTCTGCAGAGCCCTGAGCGCTCAGCCTTCCTCCCCCGTTTCTACTACCCCCTGCTCTTCGAGCACACCTTCGGCTCCACAGAGAGCAAGATGTCCTCCAGCAAGCCAGACCCCCAGCAGCTGGTGGGCTCAGTCATACCCACACCACCCCAAACCAAATCTTCCACTGAGCCAAACAAACCCGGGCTGCTGAAAGTTCCCATGCTGAAGACAGGTTTTCCTTGGTCCAAAGGTGTCCGGGAGGAGTCAAACTCTGAGCTCAGCCACTCTGTCATGCTGGGGCAGGAAGAAGAGGAGAAATGGTTGTCCCAAGAGAAGGAGAGCAATCCAGCTTTGGGCCTCAGCAACCTACGCAAGAAGTCAGCCACTGACATCTACCAAACCATGGTGGGAATGAAGGATGGTGCTTTCACTCACAGCAGTGTCAGGAAGACAGAGTTGCCAGTGGTGACCCATCTGGAGACTAGCAGCCCTCCAGGAAACCCGTTGAAGAGGAAGTTCCCTACCAATGGGCTGGATTTGATAGGACCTGAAAGGATGATGTCTGGGAAGGTCAGCTATCAGAGCAGGTAAGGTGCCAGAGATCTCTCTGCCTCTTCCTCACATCAGGTTGACATTATTTATCTCCATATCCTGCTGTTTCTATGTTTCCCCCCCACTAATCCATTGGATAAGCCCAGGGAGCACTTTCAGGCTGGTGGTCCACAGCAGTGCCCACCCAAGCAGAGCTCCTTGTCCTTCAGGGCCTTAAAAGCCCCCAAGTGCATCCAAGCACCTGGGCTATGTCACACTTGCTGTCCCTTGCCTTCCCCTGATCCATATGGAGCCAGATGTGATGTGGTGTCTGTGTGGGGTGGACCTGTGCTCCCCAGGCACCAGGAAAGCACCTCTGGGGACACCTCTTGTGTCCCCAGATAGCCCAGATTTGCTGGAACAATCATTGTCTATTTTTAAACATACACATTTGCATTCCTTTGATTCACCTTCTGGTTTCAAAGCCCAGAAGGACGGTCATGTTCCTAAACATTTCCTTTCACCTGGGGCTAGAAATGTTCACAGCTCCTTTAAAGAGAATTTCAGTTCCTCCCCTGGTTGTGCAAGTCCAGCTGTGGTTCCAAGAAAAATGTCACCATAAACTCACTGCCTTGACACCCAGAGGAGCTTTCTCTGGAGATTCTCTGAAGACCTCTGTGGTTTTCTATCTCAACCTGCCCTTTCCATGCTCTGGCTCGACAGGTTCCCTGCAATTGGGTCTTCAGGACTGTGGCATGGTCATTTCCATTAAAATTCTCCCAAGCTCCAAGAAGAGGGGGTATCCAGTCTTGGCTAGCTGAAGTGGGATCAGTACCATCTCCCCAGACTGGCCTCTCTCTTTGTCAGTGCCATGAAATAGTGTGTGTCAGGATCCATTATCCTTTGGGAGAGCAGAGCCGGGAGCAGGTCCAGCCAGGGATTTGCCTGCTCTGACCAAAACCCTTCCTGGAAGGATCTCATGCTGGCAGCAGCCAGTGGAGGAAACCTGGCTAAATCTGGGAATGCTGGCCCTGGACATAAGTGCAAGGATTTTCCTGTCTTTTTCCCTACTGATTGTAACCACTTCTTCTCTGCAGTGGTTCAAGGGCCAACCCTGGCCTCATCTCCACGGCCCTGGACCACTGGCACTCAGATGTTCTCACAGGCCAGCCTGAGGAACTAGAGAGGGGCAATGACAGCGAAGTCCTTCCCTCTGTGGGTGCTGCCCTGGACCATGGCCTCTGCAAACAGAGCAGACCCCAAGACACTTCTGCTATGACAGGTTCTGAGGCCACAACAGTGCTTATTGGGGACCTGTCCAAAACCTTGGAGGAGTACCAAGAAGTGGAGAAGAAACTGTCTGATCTGGCAAAGGAGGACACTCCTGGGCAAAAAGAGCTGAGGGACCAGCTGGTCAAAATCCGAAGGGAGCTCTACCATATCCACCAGGCACTGGAGAAAGCCACCAAACCCCACGAGGGGCCGCTGGACCTGTCGGTGAAGAGATCCTCAGAAGGTCTGGAGAAGGTCCAGCAGGCCAAGAAGGAGCCCTGCAACGAGCTTCCTGCAAGGAGCCTGGGAAGTGAGAAGCTTCACGTCAAAGACCAAGGGCCCATCCTCAGTAAAGGTCCGGCCAGTGGGGAGGGTGGAGGTGGGGAGGGGCTGCCCAACTGCCTCCTCGAGGCTGAGAACAAAACCATTGACCTGCTGATCAAGATGAGCCGCTCCGAGAGCCTGCGGGCGGCCTCCTCTGAGGCCCCTCTGGGCGCTGTGATCAAGGCAGAGGTGCTGCCCCTCACTGTGCCCCTGGAGCTGCGCCACGTCATGGAGCCCTACTACAGCCGGACCACCAAGTGCGAGGCAGACTCCAGTGTCCTGCTCTGCTCCGACGGCAGATCCAGCAGCACGCAGGGCCCGCAGCTCCCAGTCAGCGCCGAGGACGGGTCCCTGGGCTGCAGGGCCATGCAGCGCTCCCTGTCCTGCAGCCTCCCCAGCGACACTGATGCCATGTGTGTCCACAGCCCTCTGCATGCTGACCCCTAAGTCCACCTTGCTCAAAACCTCCTGGATCTCACTGACCACCTCATGCTTCACCTTCCCAATGTTCCACCTCTCCATTCCTCCTCTTTGCCATAGATGAGAGCTCCACCATTGCCTGACTGGGACCACGTTGTGTGGGGCTCCAATAGCTCCCCCAGCTGAATCCACCAGGTGTAAAACCCAGTCCCTGTGGTCCCCCATGTATCACGGACAGTGCTGCTGGGCTCTGCATGCTCCCAGCCTCAGCACCCCAGTCCTGGAACTCCCTTCAAAAGGGGAGTCACCAGCAGGCACCAAGAGAAAACTGCTAAAAGCACCAAGAGAAAACTGCAAAAAGCACCAAGCTTTTATCAAAAGGCTCACCCAGCCCACTTATCACGGACACTCAGGGACATTTGCAACAACCCAGTTCCCATAATCTGTAGACAGAGGACAGACTACAGAGGGCCAAGCCTTGGTCCAGGTTGTGCTCAAACAGACCATGACTGTCACCTTGTACAGAGCAAAGACACAGTGGCTTTGTCCCATGGAGGCTGGAGGGTCACAGCCAGGAACCAGATGCCCAGCTGGAATGACCCAGAGGACAAGAGTTTTCTGCACTGGGGATACAAGAACATCCTGCCAGCCACAATGACAAGAGAGACACAGGAGCCACCTTGCCAGCTCCATACCTGAGCTCTCTTGCCCAGGCCATTTGCCATGTGTCAGGAATGCTGGGCTGGGGGACTTGCTCCAGTCCACTGACCACCCAGTGTCCTGGTCCTCCTTTTGCCTTCACATGGAAAGGACCTTCCCTCCCTCTCTCCCCATGTAGATGTGATGCATGCTCCTCACCCAAGGCCCTGATCCTGCAGAGTTCAGCTCCCAGGAGCTCCTGCCCACTAGTCCTAATCCCCAAACGCTGGCACATGGGACAGCAAAATGGGTGAGAGGATGCTGCTGTGAAGCAGAGCTCAAGGGACACAAAATCCCAAACCACAAACAGTGAAGGGACAAACTCGGCCTGTCCCAAGCTGGAGCAATGCTGAGCAACCACCCCTGAGCCAGAGCACTGAAGATCAAACCACCCAGGCATGTGCCTGCTGCTTGTTCCATCAGCACTGGCCTTCCCAAAAGGCTATATTCTCCCTGTGGGGGCTCCTGACTTTTGGGCAGACTGGGACCCACTGCGGGGCAGTCACATGTCCCTATCCCCACTACCCTTCTGAGAAACATCTGTTCTGGCTCAGGATGCCCTCATGCTTGGGCTGGGAACTCTTGGAGTCCCTCCCTGTAGTGCTTTCCTGGAAAAGCATCTCCTCTCCCATCCACATTTCATATTCAGGACAAGCCGGAGTGCTCTGTTAGCATCCAGGGACTTCACCAGCATGATGGCTTGTTCCTTGAAATGAGACATGCTGGGATGGGGGCCAGGAAGGCAGGAAAAGAGGACAGTGGGAAAGTCACAAATAAGGGATGTACACAGCCCAGGAACTTTACATGCTTGGGGCCCAAAGAGGACAATTTCACTGTGGTGGCTGAGGAAGGCAAGGCCCCATGTGGGACTTGGGACTCTTGAGTGCTTTGATGGACCCAGACAATATGAAGAGTTGGCTCTTCTCACCTGATTGGTCTCTGGACAAAGCTTCCACATGATCAAAGGGATTTATTTCTCACTGCAAGAATTTTTTTAGGGCACAGGGCCCTGTGGGGTTATTGGTCTCTTCTCTCTGGAGTAAAGTGTGGGGTGGGGGGAGGGAGACATTCAGAAGGAGAGATGCTCAGCTCAGCAGTGTAGCCCTTTTGAGCCAGCTCCAGATGTTCCTGATGGGCCATGTCCTGCTGCTTCCCAGCATGGCCTTGGTCCCACAAGGGAAGATGGGAAGACCCCACCAGAACAGACTCCAGAACCTGGGTGGAAGTTCTGCAATCCCAGAGTGCAGGGAGGTGGCATTGCCCAGCCTTTCTGGGTGTGAACTGTGCTATCATCTCTGGATGCCAGAACACCCTTAGCACAGCAGCCCCTCCACATTCAGCACCTTGCTCACATCACCCTCCCCCAAGAGCCTCTCAGTCTCCCTCCAGCCTCTTCTGCCATCCTGTGTCACTCTGTCACCCCATGCCCTGCTGTCACCTCCTCTCCCCAGCTCCCTCACTGCCCTAGCAGCCTACTTCCTCCCTGCCAGCACCTGACTGTTCCCATATCTCAGGGCTCTCTAGTTTTTCCCCTCATCATCTCTTCTTCCATGCTTGGACCTTCACCCCAATCACATCAGGAAACCCACAGGCACAGCTAGGAAGTTGGAGTCCCATTTTCCCATTACATCCTTCCCTGTCAACCCAGCCTTTACCTCCTCTGGGGAACAACAAGTCATGTAGCTTTTTCTGCCTACCTGGAAAACACATCTCCTCTCAGTTACAAGCATCATCCCGTACTTTTTAGCAGATCCCCATCTGAATGTGGGCACCTTGGAGGTCCAGGACACAAGAGGGGTAGCTGAGCTCTAGGACCATCAGCCCAGAGCTTCAGCAGGAGATCCATGCCCAGACCACTAGGCAGTGGTGCCTTTCACCCCTTTTTAGTTGAGATGTTGCCTGCACATTTTCACTTCTCTGTCCCCTGACCCTGGCTCCACCCTGCTTCCAGAGCTGGGATGCTGCCATGCAGTGAGCTGGGCACCTCTGAAGAGCATCACTCCCTATGTCACTCACTGTGTCACTCACCTCTGCAGAAAGCTGGGGGAGCAAGTGGAAGCTGGGGGCTGATCACACAGTATTTATTGTTCACAGTTTTACGAATGTACAAAACAAAAACCAAACCATTAAAGGGAAAACATCCGAGCGGGAGTTGCTGCTGGCTGCTTTGTTCATTCCTGGGAGATCTGCCTGCTCTGGCTGGATTCTGCAGCAGTCTCGTGCCACAATCACAGAGGCTCTGTTTTTGAGGTGCCAGGTGAGCCACCAGCAGGATGTGGCCAGATGTTGACACTGGCTGAGTGTGGTCTGTGTTTATGAGGGTGGGCTTTGATTCTTTCATTCTGCTGGATCAACACCAGGATCCCACTGGCTTGTCCTGTGCTAGGGAGAGGGGCTGCCTGCTGTGTCTGACAGCAGAAGTCAGGCTATGTCCTCACAGAAGACATGAATGATTCATGGCATCCCAGAATTCCAGAGTAGTTTGGAGTCAGAAGGAACCTTAAACCTCATATCTTTCCACCCCCTGCCATGAACAGGGACACCTTCCACTATCCCAGGTTGCTCCAAGCCCTGTTCAACCTGGCCTTGGACACTTCCAGGGATGGGGCAACCTGTACCCAGCTTCTCTGGGCAACCTCTGCCAGGGTTTCACCACCCTCACAGGGAAGGATTTCTTTCTAACCAGTGGTCTTAACCTACTCTCTTTCACTTTAAAGTCATTCCCCTTGTCCTATCACAACACTACTTGCTCCTGCAGAAGTCTCTGCACACATACATGGCCTTTCTTTCCATCACCTTTACAATCTACCATGACTGGACTTTGGAACCATAATACCAGACCTTGAGTTCTGGTGCAGGGAAGAGCAGAGAGAGGGTGCAGGGTCATATCCCGTGTAACCAGTTCCACCCTGACCCCTTTGCACCATGTCCCCGGGGGTGCTGGTAGTACCCCCACAGAGGGGATTGCTCCCCTCTCTGACCTGCCATGGCTGTCCTAGGCAGTTCCCTCCGCAGGGACTCCTGCCTGCAGGCCACCAGGGAGGTGGCTGAGCTGGTGGCACCATTCCAGTTGAAAAGATGAAAGCATTTACCCTTATATTTAAATAATGGATGGGAGTTGAACTACTGGGGTGGCTTATCCAGGTTGCAATCTGCAGCCCCAGGGCTCTCAGCCTACTCCAGCACAGGACCCATTACACGGCTATTTGGTCACCCTAAAGGCATCTGATAGTGATCCATTATCCACCCTTTACATGCAGGCCCACCTGATAGCCATCGTTCTTGGCCATGGTTGACTACATTCCCCCTACTTGCATGTCCCCCCCATTTTCCTGCCATCCAAGCCCACTCCCAATCAACAGATGGAGGACCCAGCCAAATCCCTCCCCTGCTCCTTGGGCTGGGGGAATACAGGGTCACAGCAGGTCCCTGTCACAGCTCAGAGCCCAGCAGCTCCTGGTCAATGGAGCTGCACAACTTTTATGGGTTTCTAATCCCAGGTGGGTACAGCTGCTCCTGCTCAAGAATTCCTTCTCCTCCAGCTTCAAGAGCAATGGAGAGCTCAGGAACTGGGAGAGAGGGAAGTTTCCTAATAAATAAATAAACCCTGAGGGAAGGCTTATCTCAGGCAAGGCAGTAGATGGAACCAGATTTCAAGGTTCCTTGTAAAAGAGGAGGTTGTTATGCTCCTCATCTCATTGGCACAAGGACATGGCCCCAGGGAAGCTGGGAGTGCAGGACTTGGAGGGTGGGTTTGCTGCATCCCCAACCAGTTTTCTAGCCATGCTGGTATGACTGTGAGTTCTGGCTGGATGCCCTGCCAGGGTCAACAGCAAGGGGAGAGAGTGTGGGGCCAAACCAGACACCCTGGGACACAGGAAAGGGACCAGAGCTTCTGGGAAAGGGTGGCAGGACATCATGTCAGGCTGCTCATTGTGATCAGGGCAGCTCTGAGCATGAGGTGGGAACATCCCAGAGTCCCCTGAGAATGCTGTGTCCCCAGATTTCCCCAGCTTGGTGGCAAAGACTAGTGACAAATTCTCGGGGTGGATCCCATCCTGGAAGAGGACAGTCACTGCAAAGGTACAGTCAACAGGAGTCCCGGGAGTCATCCACCTGCATGGAGAATGGCTGGGGCTGTGGTGAGCATCACCTCTTCCCACTGCACTCCAGCCTGGCAGGGAAGCCATGGTGCAAGGGATAGAGCTGCAAACTCCCTCAGGTTTGCCCACAAGTATAAGATGTGGTAGAGCCAATGCCATGTCCAGAGTTGGATGCTGCCAAGAATCAGCAGGGTGCTGGGTGTGACACCAATAAATGGGGACACGTTTGTTGCCAGGGGGAGTTCACCCCTTGCACACAGCAATGTGCAGCTGGGTGGGGGAGATCCAAGTGGCTTGGGACCACACAAATCCAGAGGCTGTGGCTGAGATGACCAGGAGGGTGAGTGCTGAGGTGCCCCACCCTGCTGTGCCAGGGCACCCCAGGCCCCCCACATGTGGCAGGCCGTGGAGCTGGGCACTCACTCGGAACTGTGGGCTACCAGGTGGAACCAGCTGGGGACAAGAAGTGGTTCCTGCCCAGCACAACCAGTTTTCTCTTACCCCAATGTGGGCAGGCTGGAGCTCAGAGCAGTGGAAAGTTACTAAACGTGGGC
Source organism: Anthoscopus minutus (assembly GCA_013399455.1). Lineage (NCBI taxonomy): Eukaryota > Metazoa > Chordata > Aves > Passeriformes > Paridae > Anthoscopus > Anthoscopus minutus. The sequence goes on along the minus strand of VWYI01017611.1, from coordinate 10,169 downwards.
TCAAAAAGGGCCAAGGTCGGCCAGGAGATTTCTGAGCAGACATGTGCTGCAAAGACAACCTGGAGCAGAATTGCTTCATCTCAGGTGGGAGGGAGGCAATGACCTGGCCTTGCAGCAGCGACGGGGCAACTTTAACTGTGAGCCAAGGGCAGGGAAAGATACCAGGCTGAAAGGACTCTGGAGCTGGGAAGACAAATCAGGAATTGACCCCAAAGGGTTCTCATCACTCTAGAGGGCCTATCCCAACCCACTTTGCACTTCCCACCTGGAGAAGGGCTGGGAAAGTTTTCTTTCTGCCAAATTACTGCATGCTGAGAAGTAGTTTCCCCACGAACTTAAGTAAGAACTGGTCATGTTCTTGGGAGCTCCAAGTGAAGTGTTCTGGAAGGTACTAACAGTACCAGAACACCATTCCCTTTGTCTCTTCCTCAGGCCTCTTTTCAGCATTGTTCCTCCCTTTGCTTGTAAGCTTTAGCACAGTAGGAGCAAGCAGGGGAAGCTGTGACTCCCCTTGAGGCACAGATGTTGCCCCCAGGGCTGGCAGCACACCAGGGAAGCAGCACAGATGTGCTGAGACCTGGCAGGAGGTGATCTGCCAGGGCAATGCAGATCAGAGGGACAGCCCAGTACGGGCCTCTGCTTGCTCTCACCCAGACTGTAGCTCATGGTGAGAACAGCAAGTCCTCCTGATCCTCCTGGGAGCTTCTCTGTGGGAGGAAGAGAAGCAGAGGCGGACAGAAGCATCACTTCACACAGTGCCTGCGGCTTATCTTGGATTCTCTGCTCCCAGCTGTTTGTGGAAACAGCGCTATTTCTCCTCAATGTTCTCTCCACCATAACCACTGTGGTGGCATCTCTGCCTCGAGCCATCTCTCTGGTGCCCTGGTGACTGTCCCTTGGCTCTGATGGGAACACTGCTGCACTGCTGGTGTATTTCAAGTCCCACATGAACTCTTCAACCCCCATCAGCCACAAACACTGAAGTGCAGAGCAGTCTCTAAGACTGCAGCACCAGATCTATTCTGGCAGCAGCAGTGTTCTCCATCCCCCCACAGGATGTAACCAGCGTGGAGGAGCAGCCATCCCATCTCCTCACCTTTAAATGAGGAAAAACAGTACAAAAGGCTACAAAATTTCCCTGCTGCGTTTTCCCATCTGTTATTGCAATTGGAGGTTTCCTTTCCCTGCTCCTAAATGTCTCCGAATAGATAATTTCCCTGGGTATTTGCCCAGGGCAGAAACTGCCTAGTGTTGGAGCTGGATCAAAGGTCCATGAAGGGAAGCAGTAAGGGTTTAAGTACTTAAAAGAGCTGGGGTGGGTGAGAGCAGTGCTCTGGCTCTCACCAGGGCCAATGCTTCCAAAGGCAGCCAAGCTGAGTAGAGAGAGGGTTTCCTCCAGGTTTTGCAGGCAAAGGCAAGGTGAGATCTGGCTGCTGCTGTTAGATCAGCTCCTGCCTTCCTGCTCACTTCCCTGCCTGGAGGGGGCCCACGCCTGCTGGCACTTGGGCAACATAGGAGATGTCAAGTGGTACCTGTGCACCGCAGCTGCGTGTTCCCCACTGCTGCCTTGGGGTGCAGGAGAAGATGCTGAGGTTTGAATGGTTGAGAGGGAAGGAGGAAACATTCCTGCAAGGCAGAAGCTTCCTGAAGACCTGGGAGCACCTACACAGCTGGGTGCTGTGGGTACCCTGGCTCCTCCACCACAGGCAGCAGCTGCTTCAAAGCCAAAACACTCACATCATTTTCCCAGATATAGGGCTCAGGGAGTCAAAGTACTCAGGCACTGTTACTTCCCCCCCGATTTTAGGTGCAGGGTACCCAAGGATGTTGACAGTCTGTGGTTTGGATGGGAAGTGGGAACAGAAAGTGCAGGTGCAGATGCTTCCTTGCCAACTTGTAGCCAATGGCCACAAGCCTGTGGCACACCAGCAGTACCAGCCTGCACCCTTCAGAGGAAGAGCAATCCCTCATGAAAGGCCAGTTGGCTCAGTACCATCCATAAGGGAATCTTTCCAGCATATCACTTTGCTCCAGTAACAGCCATGTCCCTGGGACTCTACAGGGCTCCTGGACATCCAGAGCCCTCCTCAGTGGGCTGAGCATGGAGCTGTGTTTGCAGAAAGCTTCTGTTTGTTTCCCACTTCCTGCACAGCCTTGGGATGCTGTTCCCTGGCAGGACAGGAGGATGCTTTTCTTTCCTTCCACCACCCTTCCAGAGCAGGTGGAGAGGCCAGGATGGGGTGGAGGGAGACAAACCTGGTGGGACCATTACCTACCTCCCATGGCCCTGGGGAAAGGCTTGTGCTTCAGTCAGGTGGAGATGGGAGTGGCAATGGGGATGCTACTACCACGACAGGGATTCATCCACAGGGCTGTTCCTGGCACAAAAAGGGTTTTGTGGCAGTGCCTCACTGTGTTTCACAGCTTCTGGCCCTTCCCAGCAGGCTCAACAGGGAGCTTGATGTCCCAAAAAGGATTAACTCCCTAATCCTCTTGTGAGCCTTGTGAGCAAGGGAGGCTGCGGTGGAGGAGGAAGAAAGGGGGAAGCTGAGGCATAAGCTAAGCCCTTATCAGACTCTGGAGAATCTTTTCCATTGGTTAGCTAACCAGCAGCAGGGATTCCAGGGTGTCCATGCTGGCCAGAGGACAGGGCCAGGTCAGTTTTAGGGACCAGAGTAGTTACAGCTTTCCTTTCTGGAAGGAGTTCTGTGATGACTGAAGAGGAGTTGAGTTCTTGCTCTCACCTCCATGGAACCAAGTTTAGGAAGCTCCAGCCCAATCTCAGTCTGCGTGGGGTATCAGACTCCTAGAGCTCTGTCCCCCAGTGTCCCCAAATCCCTGCATGTCCCCAGCTGGACACAGCAAGCATTCCATGAACAGTGGGGGAGTGTGGCCAGGACAGAGGCTGTGCTCAAGCTGGGGATCGTGTTTTCTGTGCGTAGATGTGCAGCGGACGCTTCAGCTTCCGACCGAAACCTCTTACACAATCCTGGGACGCGACCTTCCCTGGCACTCACACACGGTGCATTCCAGCTGTTTGATGGACAGCGCCAATCATTGCCGGTTGTTCGGACAGATGGGGCCGCCTGGTGTCCGTGCAAAGCAATGACCAACCCGTGTCCAGCCCGACACCCGTTCCATCCCTCTCCGTCCCCGCATCGCCGCTTTGGTCCCAGCAAACCACCACAGCCCTCGGCCGCAATCTTCTTGTGCTGACAGTGGTGTGGAGCAGGCTGGGGGCTGCTAGGATCCTCAGGGCTGGAGGGCTCTGGTGTTCAGCAGAGACCAGAGCCACAGGAGGGTTTTGCAGCCCCACAATTGACACTGAACTGACACTGTGGACTTTTGGGTCCCCTCACATTCTCCCCAGTCACAGAGATGTGCTCTAGGTGGGGAAGTATTCTCAGTGGATGGGTTTTGGTTGTTTTCCCAAAAGTCTGCGATTTGATTGCAACGACCCTGACTCCTCCTGTGAGACCTCCTGCTGGCTCCCTGCACACTCATAGTGTGCCAGGCAGGCACCGTGCCTGTCTCCCTGGGCACAGGGACTGGGAGAGATCCAGGGCTTGTGTGTTCCTTGTGGACACACAACCAATAGCTGCTGCCCCTGTGCCAGGGGAGGAAAAGCCACAACGGGTGAAGTTTGCCACTTATACCTGCAGCGAATATGCTCCAGGAAAGCCTGAACTGAATCCAACCTCTCTTTCCTTGGTCCATCTCTGGCAGCAGCAGGCTGACCATGCCCATGTCCTTCAGCCCTGCAGCTCCCAGTTCTGGTGTGGGCATGGGCTGTGCCATGACACAGGCCTCTCCTGGGGTCCGGGATGGCTTCTGAACAGGTTGTGACAGAGCCACAGTCCTCGAAAGGTGAATGGGAGCCCCAGGGCCAGGTTGTGTTTGTTTATTCTGGTGATGGAGCACACAGCAGCAAAACAAAAGGTCAGACCCTGTTGCCCTGGGAGATGGTTTTTGAAGCTGCCTCCTGTCCTGCTGGGGCTCGGATGGAGCAGCCCCAATGCTTGTCATGTCAAGTTATTTTTGTAATTTTGGTTGGTGACAGGTCTGAGGCAGGCAGTGTGAAGTTCAGGGATACATTGATCCAGGACCAGAAGAGCCCTAAACACCTGGTGAGAAGAGCACCCAGCCCTGGGGCTTTGGAGGCAGATCCCCATCCCACAGCTCCCTGCAGCCCGACAGACCCCAGCCTGCTTCCTTAGTCCTAGGGAGGCTCCTGCAGCCCCTCCAAGCATCCCAAAGGTGGCTGAGTCTGACCAAAACCTCACTTACAATTGGCCCCTCTGAATAAGGAACAGACACAAACTTCTTTATGACTTGGCCGGGTTTAAGGTGGGTGGTTTGAGCTCACTGCAGGCAAAAGTGGACAGGGAACTCAGGAAGCTCTGTCAGGAATCACTGCCAGGGAGGGAGAGCAGGTTCTGAGCAGCCCCTTGCAGGCTGCTCTTCCTAACTCTGCTTTTACTCCTGACCCTGTTTGTTGGGGCAGAACTAATAAATGCCACCATCATAACTCCATGGTTTTGTCCAGTTTTGTGGGGAGCCTGGGTTGAGCAGCGTGGAGATGGAAAGGGGGGCTGTTCCAGCAGTCCTGGCTGCTCTGCCTCTTCTAGAGATGCTTCTCTGACATGGCAAAATTCACCAGTCTCCTTTTCATAACTGGGGAGACTGAGGCACACACCTGTACCGTGCCCAGGCTAGGGCACACGGGGAGGAAGTGGTGAAGCTGTGAGGAGCCTGGTTCACCGTATGAGCATCCCTGTCCCACCCCAGCAGCTGCCAAAGGTGAGGAGCAGCAGATCAGCCCTTTTGCCTCTACATAAAAGCCCCAAATTCCCCGTGCATCTGGGTACCTCCCTCTGGCAGGAGCAGGCAGCTGGGACACAGACTGATCCTGGGGGAAAGGCACCTTGTCTCTGGGCAAGAGACTGGAAAGGAGTAGAAACTATGTGGATCAGCCCTTGTCTTGCTGCTTCTGGTTGCCAGCACAAGGAGTTCTTGTGTTTACCCAGACTTCAGGGCAATCACCCGTCACTAACAACACAACATCCCTTGGTCCCACTGCCCTGAGCCTGGCGAGGGAGCAGGACAGAGCCGGTGGGAGGCCAGTGCTGCCAGGGAAGGACAGGCAGCCCCCAGGACAGCAGGACTAAGGTACAGGATCTGTGGTGCTGGGCTTGTATCCACAGGTGGTTGGCCTGAGCTGTGTGGGGGACAGTGTCAGAGCCCTCTTCTTGGGTTTGGGCCCCAAGCAGCTCAAGCTAGGCTCAGGACACATCATCAAGGGTCTGATGACAGCTTTTGGTGTCCAGTGCCCAGGAAGTGAGGTGGATGCTCCTGATGAGGTATATGTGGCAACTAGAACATCATCTCCCTGGCAGTGACTCAGTTTCCCCATCTGTAAAATTCAGATTCTTGGATTAAGGACTCTGTCCAGCTCTGAAAGAGGCCCCTGACAAGCAGTCCTGGGATATGGAGGGTTTGTTTCTACCAAGCAAATCCCTGCTACTGGAGATACAAGGGAAGAAATAACCACCATGGGAAAGAAAAAATGTTCCCAGGCCCCAAAACAGCAGAAATTGGATTTCCATCCATATTCTCTTATCCCCACCATTGAGAATTTGCATTCGGTAACTCTGCAATTATTCAGGGATGCCTTTCAGACAGTTGTAGTGTTTGCATATGAGAAGAACCATTTGGCACTGTATGCCTTAGCTTTCTTCAGCTGTGGTCTGGGGAAATGTCACTTTGGTGAGGAGCATAAGGCACATAATCCAGGCAATCATGGGACATAGGGCAATAAAAGTGGAGTGATGGCTTGCAAGCAACTCAAAACAGCCAAGTGTGTTCATTATAATATTAATCATAATCACATTTAAAGCAAAGTAAAGCTATGCATCTCCAGGAGCTTTAATGAGGTCATATTTTTCTTAACATTTTCCTTGCCAGCTTCTGGCTGCGTGTTATAAGCCATGCTCCAGCCAGGCCTGGGGAAAACATAGCTAAGCTGGGCTCCCATTGCTGTCTGGTTTTAAAACAGAGGGAGAGTGTGCAAAAGAGAAATTTGGGTTCTCATGGTGGCTGTCTTCTCTGAAAAAAAAATGGTGAAGATTGAATGTATCTTTAAGAGCAGAACCTCTCCTTTTCTTCCTGACAAGTTGTTGGCTACTTCAAAAATAACTTGATCAGCAGACGCTGATCTCTGCTCCTTGTGATAGGGAAGGCCCCAATGGAATGTCTGAAACTGTGTCAGGGGAGGTTTAGGTTGGATCTCAGGGCAAGGTTCTTCCCCCAGAGGGTGCTGGGACTGCCCAGGCTCCCCAGGGAATGGGCACAGCCCCGAGGCTGCCAGAGCTCCAGGAGTGCTTGGACAGTGCTGCCAGGGATGCCCAGGGTGGGGTTGTTGGCGTGTCTGTACAGGGCTGGGATGATTCTTGTGGACCCCTTCTAACTCAGGATACCCTGTGATTCTATGAAACTATTTGGATGGGAAAGGGGCTGCCCTGAGCAAAGACATGCACTGGCCACATTTGACATCGGACGTGTGGGAGTCAAGGAATGGTCACTCTGAGTGACTCGTGTTACCGTGGATTGAGCTTGGTTTGGAGAGATGAGGCTCACAGAAAACAGGGGTAACAAGTGTTAAAGACCTGAAAGACCTTTACACAGAAATCTTCAGGCCACCAATCTGACACCAGCTGAGCTGTTGAAGCTGTTGGACCTTTTTGGCTCGTTCCTCCAGCTGCAGATCCAACTTGCTGACCCTTTCATTTCTGTGCCATGGTCCTTGTCTGTCTTTATTTCATAATTAGCAGGCAATAAAGTGATGTGGTCTTTCTGGCATGAAGTGAATCCAGACTAGCATCAACACCTTGACCCTGGGTAGATAGCAAGCACCATAGATGGCCCCAGAGATGGCAGCAGGCAGGGACAGTCATGGTCCTAACTGCTTCCCCCAAACAGGGACAAGAGATTTGTCATGGAAAACATGCTGGAGACCAGCCAGCTAAAGCAGAAGCTTCTGAAAACCATCTACAGCCTCCAGCTGAAGTCATTTACCACACTGCAGTCAGCCAGCCCGCTGCTGCACAGCCAGCGTGGCATAGGCATGGTGACCCAGCACCAGATCCACCAGCTGGCAGATAAGGCCAAAAGCCTGTGTGGAGATCTGGACAACATCAAGAACCTCCTCCACTATTGCCAGAATCACTTGGTCCGGCAGATTCCCAACCCCACCGGCAGCCGCTATGGGGGTGTCAGTGGAATCCATTGCTCCCTGGATGGCTCCATCTACATGACAGCTGAGACTGCTCCCTGGGTCCATGTCCTCAGCAGCACAGGCCACACACTGCAGTCCCTGCCCTGCCAGCAAATGGGCAAAGGAGGCAGCATTTTCTTGCCAGAAGACGTGACTGTGACTAGGATGGGAATGGTGGCTGTAACTGACATGGTGAATGAAGCTATCTGGGTCTTCAACCCTCACACCAGCCTCTCCAAGAGGGAATGGATAAAGATCAGGAAGGTTGGTTCCCCCAGGGGTATTGGAGTAGACTCCATGGGCAAGATCCTGGTAGCAGACTATGCACAAGGCCAAGTGCACAGCTTTGCCCTGGACCATGCCTTCAGGACTGTCAATGTCCACTCTGTGCCCAATCTGCAGGGACCTCGCTACATCAGTCCAGTGCCTAGTGGAGGCTTTGTGGTGAGCGAGGAGTGTGGAGATGTCAAGGTCTTCATGACCAGCCATAAGCTCCTCTGCTCCCTCAGCAGCAAATACGGACACCAGTTTGGCAACCCTGCTGGGATCTGCGTGGACAAGGATGGCAGCATCCTGGTGGCAGATGAGCAGCACCGCACAGTCCACTTGTTCCCAGAGCATGGAGCTCCCGTCTGCCTGGTGTCCACAGGGCTGCGGAGGCCCGCTGGCATGGCTTGCTCCTCCTCTGGGCACCTCTTTGTGGCAGACACAGTGGAGAACTGTGTCAAAGTCTTTAAGTACTGTGTGAGGCCCCCATACAGACCCACCAATGCTGCGGCATCATGTGTTGTCCCCAGCCAAACACAGAGGTGGGAAGGGAGGGTGGTTCCCCTGCAGCACCACTGAGCTGCACATCTATTGGTGGGCTGAGCTCTGCTGCTCTCAGATTCATGTAATAGAACCATGGATTGGTTTGAGTTGGGAGGAACCATAAAGACCATCTCATGGCAGGGATACCTTCCACTATCCTAGGCTGCTTCAAGCCCTGCCCAACCTGGCCTTGGACATTTCCAGGGATGGGACATTGCCCCAAACCTGACTGCCTGATGGCCCCGGTTTCTTCAGGACTAGATCAGCTCTGGACCCACCACGGTATGTAAAGGATGACCCAGCTACTCAGAGCTGGCCTTGCACTGGTGCCTCGGCAAACTTGTTATCACCATGCCTTCAATTCCTTGTGTGTTTCCAAAGCTAATATAAATATTCTCCTCCCTCCATGCAGTTTTCGTGTGCCATGGTCCCATCTTCCTGACACCAGAGCATGACTACAGGGGTTAAGGCCATGCCAGAAGTCCATGCTCTATCACACAATCATGGAATCACACAATGGTTTAGATTGGGTCCTTAAAGATCACCTACATCTATGCCCTGTCATTAATAGGGATATATTCCCCTAGATCAGGTTATTCCAAGCCCTGTCCAGCCTAGCATGATTGAGCCAACTGGCCTGTACTAATTAATTCCCAGGCTATTAAGGGAGGGTTTTGCAATCAGAGAACGGCACACTGGGTCTCCAGCAGACTTCAGGAAAACGGTAAAATGAAGGTAACTCCTTCTATGCTGCATTCCTGACCTCTACAGGGAAGCAACAACCACTGCACGGAGTAAATTCCATATGGAAACCTGTAACTCTTCACACTGCCGCACGTCTGGGGCTGGAGCTACCCTCTTGTCCTCTGGAGAGGAGGGCTCAGAGCCACGTCCGCTGCTTTTATCGGCAGGCGCCAGGGGAAGGCGAGCAGGGTATGCCGACACGGGGATGGGCGTTTTCCTCTACCCCCTCCAGCCCTCAGTGTGAGCACGGAGCTCAACAACTCCTCGGTCTCTGCTGATGTCCCAGACCCGAGTCACCGCCTCTCATCCCAAATGATCCCTGGAGAGGGCTTTGCTCCCTCCTGGCCCTGGAATAGGCACTGAACACAACAGACACCCCATGGTGCTCTCCAGGACCCCTCTCCCTGCAGAGTGAGGCAGCAGCAGGGAGTGGAGCTGCATGGTCTGCAGGAACGAGGGGATGAGCCCGTCCTATCCCAGGGAGCTGAGCTCCTTCCCAGAAGACCAAATTTCCCCTATCTTATTACCAATTTTGTGGCATCCAACAACAAAAATAAAGCCCCAAACCTTTTCTCTAGCGCACCCCCAACTTCTGCATCTGCTCTCCCTTTCCATGTGGAACCTTCTCATGCTGCCCAGCATCTTCCCAAGCTCACCAGTCCAAATCCACTGCCAGATCACAGGGCAAAGCTCTTGGGCACTTGTTAGCAGCTGAGAGCCTCTGCTGGGCCAGGCATCTACTGAGGTGGTCAGGATCGGGGTCAAGAGGGTCCCATCAGCACAGTCGAGCTCCTCGCCAGTGGGATGGAGGACAACAGGGCTCACTGAGGAAAGGCGAGTCCTTGGACTTTGGGGATGAGGGGCAATGGCGTCCCACATAGAAAGGTGAGTGCCTGGCCTGTGAGCTGAGTGACAGCAGGCTCCCGTGAGAACGGCGGAGCCCCCTTGATTTTGGGTATAGAGGACAGCGGGGTCCTGTGAGGACAAGTGAGCCCCTGGCCTGTGGGGATGGTGCCAACAGTGTCCCATGAGCACAGCCGAGCCCCTGGCCCCGCTCCAGCCCAGGCGGTGGCAGAGCAGGCGAGGGGCACTGCCGCTCCTTATCGCGCCGCTCAGGCGGCCTCGCCGCTCTCGGGGTCCGCGGGAAGGCGCCGGGACGAGCCTGGGGAGCGACGCTGCCGTGAACGGGGCCGCAGGGGCCCGACAGGAGGGGAGAGGGTAGCCAGGGCACCGCGGAACGCGGGCGGCGGGTGGCGGCGCCGGCCGGGCCCGTCCCGCTGCACGGCCCGGCGGCAGCGGCGTCTCCGAGCAACCGCGGGCGGAAGCGGCGGAGCGGAGCGGG
>VWYI01017609.1:0-15902 GCA_013399455.1 Anthoscopus minutus | reverse complement strand
ATTTGTTTGATCATGGTTGTATACCTGTTTAAAGTCAGGATCTTCATGGTTGCAGGTTTTCTTATTGCATCTCTCCACTGAAGGATAATCTGGTTCTGAACAGGATGCTTTTAAGACCTGTGTTTACAACACACAGTCTTGTTAATTTTGTAATTTAATTTGACAATCTTTTCTTCGCATTTTGCTTTCTAAAGCCATCAAATGTGTCATTAATTCTAAAGAAAACTATTTTTTTAAAGTTCATTAATCATTACATTCAAATAATCCAAAATTAATAAATTGATAACTTCTTGAAAAACTTCCATTAATATATTCCTCCTTTACCATTTGCAATTCAAAACAAATTGGTTTGAAAGCAAATACTCAAGACAGTCCTTCAAATTGTGTAATGCCCAGGTTCTGTTTAGACATGCAGCCCTGATTGAACCATATTGTACCAAGATCCCTAAACTTGATTCCAGATAAGAAGCCTTGTCCTGTTCTGTACCAGAATCCCTGTTGAGATTAAGGAAATTATTTGTATTATGCTGGAAAAATAAAGGTCTGTGATCTTTCCCAGGTTTTTACACATTTGGTAGACACCAAAAAGAAAAAAAATTGTGTATCTTACATCATACATCTCCCTAGAAAAATTCAGGAAATTGATTTATGGAGAGTAATTTGTGAGTCAAAAACAAATTAAAAGCATCCAAGGCTTTTTGAGGAAGCCATTTGTGTTTTATACCATAAAACACGTCATGCATGGCTGACATTAGATGAAGGGTTATTCTTTTCTCAACATAACTGTGTTAAGAGAGTTTCTTGGAGACCTTTGCTCTGTTTTAGATGGTAATTGCCACATAGCATTCTTCCTCAGACAGATTTTTGCAATGGCTATAATCCCCTAGGGTAAGACTAGACTTGCCTTCTCTTCCCATCAGAAACAAACCATCACAAGGTTAGAGAAAATGGGAATGCTTAGACACCAGATGGTAAATGTTTAAAACAGGATGCTCAGCCGTATTTTCTTTTCATCACATTCCTTATTTTGTGATGTGGGTTCATTGGAAGAAAATAATTTCCATCTAAAACTCATCTCTTTCCAAGGCAGGGTTCCTGCTTTTACTCCCCTCTTATTTTTATGCATGTTTTCTGTCTAAAGAAGTTCCCTCTTCCTCCACAGAAACTGGACTCCAACATCCCTGACTGTCTTCCAATGGCAGTAGTGAACTAGACAACTCAAACATTTTTGCAATAACCTTCTCTGAGTATTTCCCGAGAAAGAATAAATGGACATACGTGGAAGTTATGAGATGTGGAAGGTGGTAAGTAAAGTGAATTTGAAAAGGTCTGTGGGGGAAATTGTCTTATAATAAGAGAAAGCACCTATGAGTTATAAAGAAAATAAACTACTTCTTACCTTCAGAGAGAGATGCTTCTTACACTTGCACAGCAGGACAAATTCATCAAGCTTTGATCTTTGTCTGAGGATCACTACATTTTTAGAATCTGTTTTACACAGAGGAGAATATTGTAATAATATGAGTATCACTTTATAAAATGAAGAAGAGCTGAATATGCTCTACAAAGAGAAAACACCATTTATAGGCATAGAAATAGAAATAAATATAATCTTGATACCATTCTCTTGTCTGAAGTATTTAAAGCGTTTGACTTTGTGAGACCTTAAATTTGCCATATATATATTTTATTTCTCTACTTTTATGGTCAATGTATGAAATATCAGTTATACTTTACTACATGTCATGTAAGTGCAAAGGCATAGTAGTAGTAGATAACACATGTGTAATAATGTGTTTATTGTACACACCTGACTATGTATGTTTTTTCCCTTTTATTTTCTGCATATTTCTATATGAAAATCCTTCTACTATCAGAACTGTGGATGCATTGGATTAATTCAATTTCTGAGCTAATACTGTTTTTTCAGCTTTTTCAGTTATTTCAGCTAATACAGTTTTTTCAGCAGGGACTAAGACAATGTCAGTAATATTAGACATTGTTCAGCCTAGTAAACTGACAATGTTTGTTGTTACCTTCTGGTACTCCAGGGCCTCAGCAAAAAGTAAATAAATTAAGGCACCCTTTGCCAGCTGATACAGCACACAAGAGTATTACCAATCAAAACCCATTACATTAGTGACCACTCAGTATGCTATATTATCTGACCAGCTTGCAAACTTACTTAAAAATTACCACTTTTGCTTTCAGAAGTATCTCAAGTGTACCATTTAAAGCTAAAAATATAAAAGAAAGTGGCAGTTGATCTTTCTTTTTAACAATGCAGCAACAGAATACAAATTTAAAAGATGTTAGATTATTATGTATTAACACTTGCAGTTAAGGAGTTTGGAGTTTTTTACACATTACCAAAGGCTTTTTTTAGCTTCTGAAGGGTACTAAGAATTAGCAGAATGTATTCATCCCACTTGACTGATTTTAGCTGCTGCTGGCTCTGATTTTAGTTGCCTTAACTTTCCTTAACTGTAATGCTTCTGTATTATTCTTCTGAAGGAATTTTTCTGAGACAGCTACAGTATGAAAATAGCATAAAAATTCTTGTTAAATATTAAGAAAAACTCTCTACCTTAAACTGAGTATGCTTTATTCAGTTTACATGAATCTTCAGATAAATATAATAGACTGTAGGTCTACAGTTATGTCAATTTTATTACTTTTTATAATGTCACCTTAGATTGCCTCTGTTGCAATTGTCCAATTTCAGTTGTAACGTTTAAGAGACACATGAACAGGCAAGAGAGGTTTCTTATCCAAGCCAAGAGTGTTCTCTCTTGAAAATAAGAGTGACAACAAAAGAGGTATGCAGCAGTCCATCCAGTTGACCAGGGACATCCATGAAAGTGACTTACATCCTAACTCTCCTTGTCTATCTCCATCTGTGGCATTTATTGTGACTTGCTTGTTTAGTCTGAGTAAGTCCAAAGGAGCCCAACTTTCTCTATTACCTCTAACAGGTGTGACAAGTGATCTGTCAGGCAGCCAGAGAATGGCAAGGAAAGTGAGGAACTTTTCCATGACTCTATACCAGTGATACTTTCACTCTCTGGTGGCTTTCTTCTGGATTAATTACCTTGTCTCTCTGGGCACTAAAACCTTACCAGAGTCTAAGGGGCAACTTTGATATCCATGCAAAGAAAATGCCTTGAAATTAAATAAATAAAATTAAATTAACTTCTTGCTTGGGATATTCCTAAAATGCAAAACTTTGGGATTTGGGAGGATATCAGTATTTTTATACTGTTCCCTAGAAATCCTTATTTGTCCTTTCTTCAAGGTGCAGTAGATATTTGTTCTCATTTGTTACTGGAGCCCTAGATGACTGGAATTAGAGTGCATTTTTCTTCCATGGTAATACCTGAACTAATTTATCTTTGCAATAATTTCTTAAGTGTACAATATGAAAGTTCCAAAAGGGTACCTTCTCTTTATTCATATTAATTTCTTTTTAGTTTTCCTTTCCTGCTAGAACAGGTCTTTGCTAGTTGAGACTCATATGCCAGCAATGGAACACCTACACTACAAAAAATATTGTATATTCCAGTTTGTATACATTTGTGTTCAGTCCGAGCCACTACTCCTAATATACAAAGATTTATTTTTACGGAGCACAAAAACGCTCTTCTTAGATTTTTAGATCTGTTCAGTAAGCTGAGCTAAGTGAAAAATCTGATACAATATGTTACTTCTAATGTCAGCTCTGTGTGTGAAACAATATCTTTTTCCTGCTCTCAAGTATATCTTCAAAACCAGGCCCTAACAGAGAGATTATACCTTTTTTTCTCCCAAGAGGCTTACCAGTAACTGCTGCTTCAGTCCTTGTGAACACGCTTAACCACGCAATATCTAAAATAGAAGGTATTTAACAAATATGTGGAATTAGAGAACTACATTCCTCAGATTTAGAAATAATACAAATAATTTAAGGAATTGCTTTGAAACATAATCTGAAAAGGAATGTGTAGTAGCAACAGATATCAGATTTCTTTGCTTGAGGGTCTCTAAATTAATATAGCCCTGCTACAGTTAGACTTGTGAACAGGTACACTGAAGTCTGAATGCTGAGCCTAAAAACTGTATTGATTGCTTAATTATCTTTTGCTACAGAGAATGCACCTGAGAAACAAGAGGTTGGTGACAGGGGTAAAGCCTAGTATGCCATTAAAGAGGAGCCTGAAGTGCTTTGGCAGAGAAAGTGAGTACCCTAATACAAAATGTGTGGGATTGGAAGGTAACAGGTAACAACAGCAGGTGGTTTCTGGCTTTTCTAACAGCCTAAACCATACAGCCAGCCAGCTGGGGAAAACATCACCTACTTCAGGTACAAATGTCACAAATATCCTGATTACAACTGATTGCTAATATTATGTTGTCTTAACTGCATCATAAATATAAGTCGGTGGTGCTTGTGTGCAAAATAATATTACACAGCATTTCCTTTTTTTTGTTTTTTGTTTGTTTGTTTGTTTTGTCTTCTAGGAATATAACTATCTTCTGCATCAGGCTTGTCAGTCCGTATATCTGCTCACAAACTGCTTCCATTGTATACCTATACAGGTTTTGGTTCTTTCATAAATTAACCATAATTGTCTGAGTGACTTTAAAAAATTGATGGCACTATCAAGGAAAAGATACTGAAAAAGATATAAAACACAGTTAGTACACTATCAGTGTAGCCGTCATTATTTTCAGTTTAATAGAATAAAAGTTTTAGTAATTCAATAGCTCACTTAGAGATTTTAACTCTTTCCTCTATCTTGGTTAAAAATATGTTTCCTTGAGGTTTTTTTCCTACTTTAACACATCTAGAAGTGATACCATTCTAGAGTAATTGCATCATTCTAGAATAATTGCATATGATATTATTTAGCTCTCCTCTACCAAAATTATATCCTCTAACAAGTTTTTGCATGATGATAACAGCTTTGGTGTCAAATAGAGAAGCCCCATTTTAGACAAGAGTTCAGTGAAAGATAAAATAACCCCACAAATTCCAAAATATACTCTATTGTATTTCACATTTGTTCTTGCATTTTGCATTTGTTCTTGAGCATTACCTTTCCTTTCTCTCTGTTAGAGCTACATATCTAGACATCCCACTAAGTCAAATGAACAAGAATGATACAATCTTATAGTTTAAATATATTTCATACCTACTGTAAATCAGGATAAAAGTTTTCTCGTGTCATTGTCAATATTCATAACAATATATTGTTATATCTACAGAGAACAGAGCCATTTAGGTTGAATCATTTAGGTCAGAATAATTTAGGTTGGAAAAGATCATTGTGATCATTGAGTACAACCATAATCTGATGCTGCCAAGTACACCATGTTCATAATCACCACATCCAAAAACCGACATCCCTACAGGGGCAGAGACACAAACACTTCCCTGGGCAGCCTGTTCCAAGGCTTGGCAGCTCTTGCAATAGAGAAATTTTTCCTAATGTTTAATCTAAAGCTCCCCGGGCACAACCTGAGGCCATTTCCCCTCATCCTCTCTCTTGTTACCTGGGAGAAAGAGACTGACCCTTGCTTGGATACACCCTCCTGTCAGGCAGCTGTGGACAGTGATAAGGCCCTTCCTGAGCCTCTTTTCCTCCAGGCTATACAACCCCAGCTCCTTCTGCTGCTCCTCACAGGACTTGTGCTCCAGACCCTTCCCCAGCTCCATTGCCCTACTCTGGACATGCTCCAGCACCTCAATGTCCTTCTTGGAGTGAGAAGCCCAGGGACAAATGGCACATAATAGTACATTTGAAAATGTCCTGTGTGATACACATACAGTTGGTAAGGTTTTGTACCTTCATGGGATTGTGAATCCTTGGTAGATATTTCAAAATGACCATCTTCATCTATACCAAAATGCACTGTTTTTGAATCTTCAGTAAGTATAAAACATTTCACTGTTTTTCGCAGACTAAATGCTAATAAAAAAAATGAGTTATAATTAATTTTACTTGATAACAGAGAAATGACAACATTCCATTAGAAAAACATCAAGTGCACTTTTTAAACAGTGATAATGCATGTATATCTGAACTATGAGCAGTAGAGAAAATGTATACTAGAACTTACCCAGTGGGCTTAAGCAACTGTTTTGAGGGCTTGGTGTTGGTGTGAAGGAGGAAAATAAATATTTATTTGCTAAGAAGGTTATGTCAGTTAGCAGAAAAGATGTATCTCAACCTTTCAGAGAGATAACATATGAAAATCTGAGTTTGACAAAACCAAGAGCCTGAGGAATAGTGTAAGTAAGAGGGATGGTGGACATCCCTCATGCATGCAGATAGCTGGGTTGAAAAAGACTAATGGGGACAGGATGAATTTGAATGTGGGAGAGTGGGTCCGCACTTACAGTTGGCTGGTGAATGAGCAGACTTAGAGTAGCCAGTGGAACTCCGTTGGAAGCCTGGGCCGAAGCAAGGCTGTTCACAGAAGTCTTTGAATGGAGAGATGTGGAAAATAAAGTAGGTTTCATTATGAAGAAAACAAGAGATAAAGTAGGGAATGTTTCTCTGCATATTGTTTATAGACTAGTCTCCTGTATTTCATAGGTGAGTACTTACCTGTTTCCCTATTTTGTATTTTGAATATTGGATCTGGGTATAAAGAGGACTTTCAGTTAGAGTGCTTATGGCTACCTAAAATAGCAGCATTTTAGGGGAATAGACATCTCATACTGAAAATAAAACAAAAGACCCTAGATCTTCCAGCTAAAAGTTTCCAGCTAAAAGTTTCCAGGAGGGAAATTGTTCCCTTTCATTCCTGAACACAACTGTGTAGTTCTGGATGTGAGACAATGTCCAGACACTTAGATATCAGACACCTTCAGAATAACACTATAAGGCACAATTTTGATTATGTTCAGCTGAACATTGTTTTACTGGAAGAGGTTTGATACTTTCAAAGTTAAGTAGACATTAAGTCTGCAGTTAAGACATTTCTGAGATCGCACAGACCTCCACAGTATGCTGCAAGAGAAAAAATCCTGTCTTTGCCAGAATAATTAGGTAAGCAAAGCAAGAGGATACACAGAATACATCAGCAGAAGCATAATGTTTTAGGAATGTTTGACTTCACCAAAAATATTGTTAATCATTTTATAATGAGATACCTCCTCTGAAACATCTGTGTTTAGGCAAATGTTTTGAAAAAATTGCATTGTTTCCAAAAAGCTTTCTTTTCACCCTGTTTAGGCTGAGCAGAAACATTGCACACACAAGAAAGAGAAGAATGATGCACATTCTGACCACCCAAGTCACACCCTCCAGGAGTGGCAGGTTCTGTGTGGGACCTTGGATTACATGCATAGCTCATTTATGGTTGGACAAATGTTTTCTCTTCAAAAGCAGCTGTCAATCAGGCTTCCAGAAAAAGAGATGGGTTGTTCTAAAAAGCAACAGGACAACAACTAGAGTAATCAATACAGAAAACCTTTTAATAATTTTATATTAAGTAGCTATAGTGTAAGAATTCTACTTATAACTAGAATTACAAGAACTAGTACAATGCCCAAACTAAAATGGTTGGCAGGTCCACTTATATTGTTCACTCTTTTCCAGGGAGGTACATGTGTACATTAGGAATTACTGGTCTGAACATGATGGTGTGAAAAATGTAATGTCAGTGTTGTAAGGAGTATTTCTGTTCTGGTTATTTTAAAGGTAGCTTTTGAGGTCAGTTTTTCACCAAACATTTTAATTTTTGACAGCACTATAGAAAAGCTGTTCCACATGCTTAATTTAATTGGATTTTGCCTTGGATTAGAATATTCTTTTCAAGATAACAAACATACCTGTTACTCAGGTAAGAGTTACCTGGCTTTCCAGAAGCTCTTTTCATCTTTGTAAGCAGAAATTGCTTCTTCATAGACTGCCTTCTGCAGAGAGACATTTGATACGGCTTTATCATGCGGCCTGAGCGAAGCAGCATTGTGGAGGTACTGAAGAAATATTGATTACAATGATCTCAGCTGACTTCCTTTTCGAGACCTAAAGTAGGAGTTAGAATTTGTCACAAGACTTTGTGTTTCCATTGAGAAACAAGTTTTCAAATACGATTTTGATAAATGACAGTTAATGGAAGTAGATAAACTCAATAAATGTTTGACTGCTTGCATGACCCAAGCCTTTGTCTTGAAAAGCCAAAACACTGTTTCCAGTGATGATAAATCAGTTAACTATCTAAATTTCCGCTAAGATGCATGCTAACATGGGTAGCACAGTTGTATTGAAGGAATGTATTTTGAAAAACTTCCTCTGAGATAAGATATAAGCCGTGTTTGAGGCTTCAGTTTATGTTTGTCAATCATAGGAAGCTGTCTACATTTTGTTAACTGAGTTGGGAAATCACATTCATTTTGTGAATACAGTCTAAGATACTTGTCAAAGTATTCATAAGTGATTGAAAATGATGCTAACTTCAAAACAGCATAATCTGACTCTCAGAGGTATATTGCAATCTTAAACCAAGGTTCAGGAAATCATGCCTTAAAAATGAGGGCTGGAATTTGGAAATTTGAGGACTATATTATAATTATTAAGGAATATTAGTTAGGTTAGAGACCCGTAGGAGAGGTTGATGTCTAAAAATGTGAAGTACTTTGATGGCAAAACCACCCAGGCAGCTACTAAGGTATCCTGAAGCTGTGAGTTAAATCACTGCATTTCAGAAAAGCTAAGAATCTTAATTTGGTTCAAAGAAAGGGAAACTGAGATTCTGAAGTCTACATGCTCTCCTGAAGTCACCTGTTTATGACAAATATTTATGCCAAGTGCAGACCAAAGGAAACAATGAGCTTCAATTCTGTTTGGTATCCAGGTGAATGAAACAAGTGAAGATGGGTACAATTTTAGTCCCATGCAGCTTTGCACAGAATAACTAAATATCTGTCACACCGGGGAGATCATGGCTCTGACACAAGTATAATGGCTTGTAAATTCACCCAAGGAAGGTTAGGGCAGTTTGGTTTTCCGGTTTGGTTCACTTCCCTGATGCAAAGCTTCATATTAAATCTTTACATGAAATGAAAGACTTCTGTCTCTGGCAATTCTCTTGTTACTAGACTAAAAGGGATAACTAAGGCTCTTATTTGTGGAGACCCTGGGGAGCGACCCCTAGGTTAGGGGGACAGAAGAAGCTTCCCCCAAAAAGCTGTTAAGACCCCATTGGCTCCTTCTCCTGTTCCTATGTCTGCTCCTATGTCCCTGAGCCACTCCCTCCGTATTCCCTGATTGGCCCTGGTATTTGTAGTGTCCCGAGAGCAGGAGCACCCCTGGCCCCTGGAGGGAGAAACCGGGACCCTGGGCATGAGGGTGCTCAGGCGCTCTGAACATCTCACTGTGCAGCTGAATTAAACATCTGTGGATATTATGCAAAGGCTCCTTTTGCTTTTTTATCCTTGACTTTACTAGCAGGTATTCAGGCTGCAACACTTATTCACTCTCTTCAGCTCTAGTTATAGCAACATTCAATTAGATCACTGGAAAGTGAAACACTTTGGCATTGCTCTTCCTTGTAAATGGGGCTCATTTAATGGGTGCTAACTTGCAGTCAGAGATAGAAAGAAGAGACTGGGTCTTCCTCATCTTGCTGAAACTGCTTTGTCACTGAGCATTCTAAACAAACAAAAACATTCTTTGTGTTTTTTCACTAGAAACCTGGTCTCTGGAAACTTCCCTCTGAATCGGGCTCTGTGGTGTGTGTGGACAGTAGTACTTGTGGATCCTGAGAGAAGTAACCTCTAGGTGTTCATTAACAGAGCATTACGACTTTGCTAGGGCTATGAGGGCCAAAAGCAGACAATAACTTAAATTTCCTACTTAAAACAAGTGTAATTCTAGTTTGGCTGCTCTCAATCAGAAGTTCTGAAGATCCCAGTTCCTTATTTTTATCTATGTTCAAAGTCTTGTGCCTGCATTACTTACAGTCACAATGGTAGTAAAAGAAGGAGAATGTTCACAAGTCAGGACTCTGAAGGATTCCTGAAAAGGAAAGACCAGTTCAAAGACATTTTCAGAAACATATTTAGGAAGTGGATTAATTCTTAAGAAACTTTCTATGATGAATGATGGGTAGGTAACCTTGATGTTAAGAAGGGCTGTACTAAAGCTTGATTATTTTGTCTTGTTAAAACAAGTAGAACATAGAAAAGCCTATGGTAGAACTTCACTTCTGTTGGCTCTCCAAAAGTCAACATTGTTCTCCAGAACAATTAAAGCTCCCTACAATAAATAAAACAAGCTTTCACACCTTGAATTGCCTCCTATATTCCTTAAGACAAAGAACTACTCACATTTCAATAAACCTATCCTGCCATTACATGTTCTTATATATATATATGTACATATGCCCATGCCTTTCATTCTTTGTCATAGGTTTTTATGATATCCCTGTTGATTTCTTTATCTCAATGTCTTTTATACCTATTTCTTCAGTTCTTTTCTCTCTTCTGCAAGATATACATTGAGGAGGGCTAGGAAGATTTGGATATTGTTCTTGTCAGCAGACCTGTCAACCACAGTTTTAGAAACTTGGATCTGATTTGTTTCAATTTATATCTAAACTAAGTATAAGGGAATTAAAGCTATTTAAACTGCTGAAACTAGCAGCAGTCTAACTACTCCTAACAAACTAATTAATATGTTTGTGGCCAATGACAACAAGATACTCTAAAAGCAGAGGAAATTTGAATTTTTGTCCTACAACATAGATAATATGAATTCATTGATATGAAGACAGCAAAGTAAATCTGTTATACAACAGCCTCTCTTGCTCCCATAGAGGTCTTGTTTATTCTTAGCCATCATTCTCACTTTCATTTAAGCCCAAGATGAATGTAATCATTAAATTAAATCAAATTCAATACATGAAAACAGCATTTAGAATTTTAGAGTTAATTCATATGGTGCTATGTTCCAAATATTATGTCATACTGTGTTGATAAATTCAAAACAAGATATGTCTGAGATCCTTAGAGGATCAGAACTGTTTTAGTTGAGAGCGTTGGTTTGCAGCTGTGAGTCCTGCTAGCAAAGATAGTAATTCCTCCAAGTTTATTGCAATTTAACAGTGGATTAAAAAGATTTTTTGTCATCCTATAGCTAATAAAAATGAGGTTATAGTCTCTTTCAAATCTGACTTTCCAAAATTTATCCTCTAAACTAGACACAGGAATATACAAAAATGCACATAAACTAGATGAAGAAAGAGATTTCTTAAGAAAACTTTAAAGTCAACTGAAAACCATCATTATTTCATAGAGTCTCAACAAACAGTCTGATAATATAACCTTAAATTATTTAGCCCTGATGTAGTCTACCATTCTTGCTTACCTTATTTTGTTTGTTTATGTCTCTGCTGGGATACTTCTACTGAACAGAATGCTAGATGCAGCTCTGTTACGGCCAATTTATTGCTTGTACAGAGGGCAGGAAGCCAAACCTCTAAATAAAACAAAAGCCTGACGTCGACCTAATCTTCTAGATCTCTACTTACTCTCATTTATACTAACATTCCAGTGGTTCCAATTACTCCTGGAATTACAAGAGGGTTGGCAATTGTAGGAACAAACCTTTAAATATCTGTTTCTGTAAGATGCCACAATAGCTTTTCTGCCCAGAATTGCATGCAAGATTTTAGCCATTTAGTTTTGTGTATTCTATTCTTATATTTTATGTCACTAATATTGTTCTTGTTATCTGTCATTCTTCCAGGGCTGAGTCACATACAGATTCTGTGTTTATTGTAATATATTAAAAGCAGGAGTTTAGTCTTGTTTCAGGGAACTCAAAACGAACTTACTGCTTAAACATTTACCCAGCTCTCAAATGGTCATCTGTGGGAATACTTGGACTGCTTGTGATATGAGAGAACTGGTGAAAGCGGATGTGATACATTTCTTTGCCCATGAAGCCCTAGTATATTTAATATAGCATATTCAGTTGGCCTTATCTATGTACCCATTTACATTTCTAACCTTTCACTCATCTATTGGTAAGTCTTCTCTATTCATATTATCTAACTTTTTTTTAATTAGTGAGCCTTGCATTTTTATAGGAGAGAATCACACTTTTATATACCTCACTGAAATGATAAAAATCCTCTAAAAACAATTACATTGACTTTTTTTTCTTTTTGCCAAAGTTTTCTTAAAATCAAGGAGCTACTGTTTATATCTAGAGTTTGTTCTTTATGTAAAGAAAGTTCTGTATTTTACCTGTGTTTGGTTTAGAAAAAGTCTTTTTTTAGCTTTCTAAGCTCTCACCAGACCCTGATAATGCATCAGGTCAACAGAAAGACTTTATTAAAACATATTTACTACAAATCAATGTGATAATTTGAATTCTCAAGACTTTGTCTATTACCCAAACAGTCTGCAAAACGTGGGAAATTTTCTAAATGGCATGATGGAAGATTGTCTTTTCACACAACTGTTCTAATTTTGTGTGAGATAATCTTCATGCTGGTATATGGTGTGGTAATGCTGTGGTTTAGATTCAGTATGAGAATAATGTTGACAACACACTGATGCATGAAGTGTTAAGTACTAGACTAGGACTTTTCTGTTTCTTACATCACACCACCAGTGAGGAGGCTGGGAGACAGGAGTAGCTGGGAGGAGACACAGGTGATATAGCTGACCATGACTGACTGAAGGATTATTCCATACAATGTTTTGTAAAGCTCAGTAATACCAGCTAGAGATAAAGCTGGCTGAGGGCTGCTGCTTGGGACTGGCTGTGTATCAGCTAGCAGGTAGCTAGCAGCTGCATTGCGCATTACTTCTTTTGTGTATTCTTATTTTTTAATGACAGCTATTTTTGTTTCCCATCCTGTTTCTGGCCTATTAAGCTGTCTTTACCGGAATGAATTTTCTGGGTTTTTTCCCCAATTCTCTTACCCATCCTAGGGTGGTGATACGGAAGTGAGCAAGTGGTTTGTATGGTGTTTAGCTGCCTGCTGGGTTAAACCACAACAGTCCCTTTTGGCGCCCAACCCATGGGGTGTGAAGGGTTAAGATAACCACTGTTCTGACATGTTAAAACAAATTTGTTATAAGCAATTAGTTGCATTGGTTTAACAGTTGCTGGCCACCATGTTGACTTGTTTGATCTCAATGTTGTTGTGTGTTCTCAGAGTTGCATCATTTAACACTTTACTTGCTGTGTGTGCTCCCCACTGTCATTCTTCAGCTCTGGGTTAATGCTGTGATGTTGTTGTGCTTTGTAACAAGGGGTTTTGACATGATGCCTGTTGGCAGGACTGAGGCAGTGTATGCACCTGGCATTGCTGCTGCACCCACACGGCAGGAGCTACCTGTTGGGAATGACACCTAACTGCACCTCCAAGGGCCTGTCCGTGGGAATGTCCGCCAACCTCCCTTGAAGAGAGCTGAAGAGAGTTACAACAGCTCTTGGAAAGTATTCCTAGGGTGTTCAAACCAGCACTTTGCATTGCTATGATGCATGAATGTGTGTCTCACGTCTTTTGTAAGGTTACATAACTAAGAACATCACCCAGAGAGATTTGATGCTGCTGTTGCTGCAGCTGCATTTTTTAGTAAGGAGCACCATGGACACAGGTTGCAAAACAAAGACTGCATATTACATGAACCATGCTTGCAGGCTGCACAGGCCAGGAGGTAAAATACCATGTTTAAATATGCCATCTCTATAGCCATAGCACAGAACAATCTCTTATTTTAGGAGCACCCGTAGGGACATCATAATGTGCTACATCAGCACTGCTCTTGAGGAGCTAGACAACAACACATACCATCAGCAGCCACACACACACACAAAAGCTAATTATAATTGATACAATCAGGGCAGAGTAAGCCATAGAAATATTGAGGATGCAACTACATTGCAGCTGACCTTCCACCTTAACGTTTATAGTTTATTTTAAAGTTTATTGTTTTATTGGTCCCATCAAGCAGGAACAGAAAAACAGCAGAAAACACAAAGATGATTTTGTGCAGACCCTGATGAAAAGTATCAAGTTACTATGTTAGAAGTGAAACAGAGGAAGACACTCATCTGGGCAACTGCGCACACTTCTCTTCTAGGCTGGCCACTGGGAAGTTATTTTCCATTCTCTGTCCCTTTCCAACACTGCCTGCCCCATCCCCACTTCCAGGCACCTGCATCTCCCTTTCTCTTTCTCAATCTCCCACTCTTTCTTTCTTTCTTTCTTTGCTTGCTTGTTTGCTTGCTTTTCTTCTCCAAGCTTCACCATTAGAGTTAATGTATTTCACTCGCCATGGACCCCTCTTAATAACTGTATCTCTACAATTGCAGCATGAGGTTCAGTCCATTACACAACAGATTTTCAAAATTCTCTTCTAATTTAAATTAATGTCATATTAAATTATTGAAAGGCAACAACCTCTACAAAACAGTGACAGAGAGAGAAAAACATAAATTAAATAACTGAAAAAATATGTTATTTGTAACTATGGGCATGGAAATTAGCAAGAAAAATAGCTGCCTAGAACTGGTTTGGTTTTTTTGGTTTTAGGTATTCATCTGCAAAAAGTAAATATTTGCAGAAACTAAAAGGAAAATTTCCTGGTACCACATGCTGCTGCATGAATAATTTTGAGCATACAGTAAATACTAGCCATTTTATCAGCCATTTAATTTGCCAACAATTTACAGGAGATCTAATTCAAAATCTCTCAAGCTGGAAAAAACCTGGAACATAGTCAATGGACTGTACCACACAAAAAGATCAGATATTTATAATTTGGACTCCAGTGTATAGTCATATTTAAACTGAGGAAAAGGTTCATTACAAGTAGTAATAATGTGAAGAAAGCCTTTTCTAAACATTTCCAGTGAATGTGATTGAAAACATTAAAATAGATTGTGCAAGGTAGGGTTTTCAGGTTTTAGAGAAGTCAACTAAAAAAAATCTTGCTCTAGTTTAGAGTATGGAGTTTCTTTTCTAAAGTCCAGAATATATATTAACGTTGATATGAAACTTTATTTTGCTTCAAACTGAAGTTTTTCTTCCCCAAAGGAACAAAAAAACAAACCGAATATATTTAGCAGTAGTATATTTTCCAACTGACAGAAACAGACATGTTAATCTATCAATGCATTTTTTCTTGGAAACTGTTGGATTTTTTAAATGTTCTAGGAACATTATAACATAAGCATTTAACTTCCAACTTAATCTTACTTCATATCCTGTTAATACGGCATGCCAAAGACTAAACAGAGCCTACTGTAGCCTATCTATTGCTCCCAGTACTTCCAAACTGTCATTAAATAATTATGTCCCATGTGCAGGGAAGACCTCTGTTACTGAAATGAGGGGCACTTAAACCTTTATGTGGTTCTGTTTGCAGTGGAAGACTTATGACATAGTAATGTCTATGCTGACAACTGCTGTAAAATGTACAATTTCTTGGAAGTTTGTTCTTAAAGACATACACACAAAAGTGAAAAGTAGTGTGTGTAAATGAAAACTATTTCTGCTTAAATGCTAAATTACTATTTTATAACATATCTCTGTCTTACACCAAATGTTACTTTAAATTTTTTTTACAACAAATTAAGAGTTGGATTACAACTGATTAAGAGTTGGATTATTTTTGGTGTTTCTTGGAATAAGAGAAGGATAATGCCTCTTGAACTTGAGATGGCAGAAGATGTCCTCCCTTCACTTGCTAGGGGACACACAGGACCACAAAAGGTGTTCAGCAAAAGGAATCCATTGGACAGTGATATTTTGTAGCCATACAAGAAGTGGCTGAGGTCATTTGCTAGGAAAGGAAGGGAAGTTCCTGGAAGGGAAGCTCCAGGAAGGAAAGCGAAGCTCCGGGAAGTTCCGGGAAGCTCCGGGAAGGGAAGGTGTCCTGGTTTAGGACA
>VWYI01017605.1:2244-37895 GCA_013399455.1 Anthoscopus minutus | reverse complement strand
CCACCAGGGCCTGGGCCTCAGCACTCTCCTGAGAGCGCCTGAGAGACTGAGAAGGGACTGAGCGAGCCCAGCTGCACCTCACAGCAAGGACTTTCCTGGATTTGCCATCTCTTTGAACAGGAGAAGTTTCATTGTTTAATATTATTCCATTTTTATACTTGTAGATATTTTCTTGTTAAATAAACAGCTTTTTCCANATATTTTCTTGTTAAATAAACAGCTTTTTCCACTTTCCTTCAAGGAAATTTTTTTTTTCAGAAGCAGTTGAGAGAGGGGCAGCTTGAATCTGTTCTTTTTCCTGGAGAGACCCCATTTGGAAGTTTCCTCTCAAATTTGTCCTAAACCAGGACAGTGCCATATCCATACTCTGGATTTTCTAAAAAGGTGTATAAAAAAAGATGGTATTTCTATTAATATAGTGATGCTTTGCCTATTCCAGTAATATTTCATACAGATCGATCAATCGATCTAATTTAAATTAATACTAAAAGCAAGCCTTCAAAAATACAACATATTCTTGAAAAGGATTCCAAAATAATTCGCTGTGTTTATTGAAAAGATTCATCAACCTCTTTTGAAAGGAATCTGGGATATGAAGGGCTTGCTACTGCTGGTGGTTGAGAGGCTGGACATGCCCTGGCCATGGCACTGACAGCCCAGAGAGCCAAACGTGTCCTGGGCTGCATCCAGAGCCCCTGGGCAGCAGGGGAGGGAGGGGATTCTGCCCCTCTGCTCTGCTCTGCTGAGACCCACCTGGAGCACTGCATCCAGAGCTGGGGTCCCTGCACAGGAGGGACAGGGACCTGCTGGAGTGAGCCCAGAGGAGGAATATAAAGATGGTTGAAGAGATGGAGCTCCTTTCCCATGAGGAAGAGCTGAGAGAACTGGGAATATTCAGCCCGAAGACAAGAAGGTGACTTAATTGTGTCCTTCCAGTACCTCAAGGGAGCTTACAGGAAAGATGGAGAGAGACTACTAACAAGAGCATGTAGTGACAGGAAAATAAGAGTAGGTTTAGGTTAGATTTTAGGAGGAAAATGTTTACTGTGAGAGTGGTGAGGCACTGGCACAGGTTGCCAAGAAAAGATGTGGATGCCCCATCCTTGAAAGTGTTTAAGGCCAGGCCTGATAGGGCTCTGAGCTACCAAGTCTAGTGGAAGATGTCCCATGCCATGCAGGCTGGAACTAGATGAACTTTAAGGTCTCTTCCAACCAAAACCATTCTGTGATTCTATGGTATGAGCACTAATGAAGCAAAGCCTACAGCAGTGTATGGGTGCAGCAGTCACAGTACTATCTACCTCCTCCGTTACTTCCCTGATACGCAAAACATGCAGAAAGCCCAAGGTTATATCCCAGAAGTAAAGATACACTCTTGTAGGCAGTTTCTCTACCTTAGCTCAGAGAGAGGGGTATCATATTAATTCAAAACCATAAAAGTATTGAGGAATAACATGCAAAAAACGTTTCTGGATTAAGTGTGTTATTCAGATCTTCTATGTGACCTTTTCAGCTTTTCTTTCTCAGCACTGCTTTGATTCTTTCTCTGAAATGAGATCTAGGCTGCCAGCAGTGAAGTAACCCATTTTAAAAATCCTGTTGTAGCTCCATCTGTTCTGGTTGAACTTTGTCTTTACTTTGTCCCATCTAAAACCCATAAGCACTAATTAAATATATTATAAAATGTAGATGAGCTGTCTTGTGACTGATGAGGTTGTTTTAAAAAGCTTGCAGTGTATTTATACTAAAGTTTGTGTAGAATAAAACCAATCTCTTGTAACATTCATAACATAAAGTATATACTTGTCTAAATAGACTAACTCAATTATACTATTCTTGGTATGTGGAAATAGTATAAAAAAGCAGCCACAATTGATACTAGGTCATTATTAATGATTTCAAAGTGTAAACCTCAGTTGTTTTATATTTTTATACAGCATTTTATGTTTAATGTTTTCTTTCTCTTTCAAATCTTTAAAACACATAAATCTGTAAAATATTTCAAAGGTGAAAATAATCACTTGATAATGTGTCAGCAAATTTTCTTTATGCATTTGCATCCGCCTAAATTAATTACTAATATGCTCATCATTTTCTTTCTTTTAGTTTTTTATATATGCTGTTTGAGGTCTGAAGTGCAAAACAGTGATAAAATGTTACATGAGGAGATTTACCTTAATTTTCTTGTCTTTGTGATTTTTTTATGCAACTGTGGACATTTCTATACTATCAGCTCTTTTTTTTCTTTTCTTACTATTAAATTAGATTTCATCTTCCTACATAATTATCTGATATCTGTAAACTACAAGTTGTAGCTCTTGGTGCAGTATTTCATACTGAAAAGAGAATGCTAAAAGAGGAATAGATATGGATAGACTTCTAAAATACTCAGGTTTGATCTATGCATTTCATTAAGCATGGCCACAAGAGCAGAACTGAATAAATTGTAGGAAAAAATCTTCGTGGAGACATTTACAATTTCCTCGCTTGACTATAATCTGACCCCTTATACTTGCTTATATTAGAAAATATTCAGCAGGATTGTTGTGCTGGATGATATCTAGGCAGATATGATAATTCCCGGACCAGCACTAGCATTTACACTGAACCAGAAAATTATTTTCTGTTTACGTGGTCTAAAAAGACATAATATTATAACATAATCACAAAACATACCATAAATAAATGATTAAAAATATTAGAGTGAACTATTTTCAACCAATATACTACTCAACAGGTGTCCACAGAAAGGTGTTTAAAATGAAGAAATGATACATATATTCATCAGAATGTCAGGGCAATGTTTTTTGGTATTCTGAGGTCATTTCATCTGAGACTTTTGCTGTTGAATCAATAAAAAAGGAAAATCATATTTGGTTTTTATCAAGCTAAGCTTATTTTTGTCAACTCTTCTTGAGATTAGAATAGGACATAGAGAAGTTCTGATCCATGTAACAAAAAAATTGATCTTTTTAGCCTGAAACGGGAAATTTTGTTTTTGACACACTCATTTAAGGAAAAACTAAAGTTCATAAAACTGCCCTATGCAGAAACATCCTCTTATTCAGGATTATAAGACCTGAGGAGATCTTATGTCAATGCCTCTGACTTATGGTATGTAAATATTTTACAGAAGGTGAAATAGCTTCAACAAAGGAAGCACACTCTAGGAGACTCCATCAGCTCCTAGCTAGAATACTTGGTACAAGCCAGGTTTGGTTTTCTTTCTGCCTTGATTGGAACAGAGAAGCAATGAACCTTCAGTTCCACTGTTTGAAATCCCCCCTGGAGGACCCCAGGCCTTTGCTCACTGTTTTGGTTTTAGACAAAGAGAGTCAACTTTACACGCCCAGAGCAAAAGCACTCATCTGAGAGCTGTGTTATTTATTGCACTCTGTTCAGGACCATAAGATCTTCTCTCCTGAAGAGCAAGGAACTCAGTTCAACTTTCCTGTATCTGGACTGAATGCACAAGCCACATTATTCAATGAAGGAGAAGATTATGTTCTGCTGGGGAAAAAAATAACCTATTCATGCATTTAATGAGAATAAAAAATTCAAAATCTCCCTTAGAAGGTATTTCTGTTACTTGATAAAAAGAACAATTGTTCATATACTCTGATACTCTGCTAAGAAGGAGTAAGTAAGAAGAGGAAAATGAGGCATGATTCTAACATCTTTGGAGTTTGGAAATCCTTAATTTTCAGACACTTGTTGACTGACATCATCATTATTATTCTCAAGGTCATGTTCCTTGAACTAGAACATTGAGCAGGTCGAAATATGATCAGTCAAAATCACTGTAAAATACAAAAGTTTTAAGCATACACTCAAGTAGGAGAATGAATGCAAAAAAGGAATAAACAGATAAAAGAAAAAACACAATCCAGACAAAACTCTGAATGTGAATTTTTACGTGAATGTCAACAACAGCCACTACAACATACTGTAGACGGCGATTTCTTCCTTCCTCTCTCCATTTCCTCCCCTGAAATGATGATGAAATTTCACAGGTTGACATCAAGCTTTCACAGTCCACTTATCTTCCCCTTTGCCTATATGTAACATTTGAGCTTGTGCAAACAAGTGAGCTGATGCAGGGAATGAAACTGAAAATCAGGTACATATCATATTTTCAGCAAGACCAGCTGTTGATATGGCTTTTTGCAAAACTATACACCAAGTAACATGCTGATTCAAGTGAGGGGACAGGGCCAGAGCAAACTGCACCAGTCAGGTTTAGCTACGTGAGAAGTTTCCGGTATTGGTTTGGCATGGCCTGGTTTTTGGCAGCAGGGAGGCCACAAAGATGGTTCCTGTGAGAAGCTGCTGGAAGCTTCGACCATGTCCAGCAGAGTCAAACCCTGATGGCTCTGAAGAAGGACATGCTGCTGGCCAAAAATGGGCCAGTGAGAGAGGCTGGTAATGCCTCTGTGATGACACATTTAAGAAAATCAAAACAAAGTCACTAGGTTTCTGCTTCTAGTCAGAGAAGACAAGGAGGTGAGAACACGTGAGGGAAACAACATGGAGACATCAAAGTCAGTGAAGAAGGAGAGCAGGAGGTCCTCCAGGTGCTGGAGTTGTAAATAAGGCCAAGACTTTAGAGAAAAGCAAAGCCAACTAGTTTATTAACAAAAGCAAAAACTACTGAAGGTGGGGACCCGAGATAAGCCCAGATCCTGCATGACAAGCCAGAGAAATAATCAGTGCAGTACACACACACACACACACATACACACACACACACATACACACACACACACACACACTGGCTGCTTGCTCCTTTAGATGCCAAAGTTCCACAAGAGAGCCCCCAATAAGGTCCCAGTGCAACTTTTATAACTCCCCTTCAGTGCGTGATTGGTCCATTTTCCATCCACTTCACAACTGGCTCATTTTTACCGTTCTTGCTGGTCTTTGTCACGGCACTTTCCAGTCCAGTCATTTCTCCTGGCATTGAGTGATCTTCTCACCAATCACCATCCATTGTGCTGATGTCACTCATGTAAGTCATATTCCAGAACATTCACCCTCCTTACGGAGCTATCTATGTTGCACTCTCTCCTTTTTCCTCTCTAGTTTCACTCAAAGTACACGCCTGATGCCAAACCCACATTATTACAACATCCCAGCATTATTACAACATCCCAGCATTCCAATTATCCTACAAATTATTAACTTATTAACTATGCTTACATTAACAGCATTTTAACTCTTAAGTTCCATTCCCTCCCCACAGAGCTGTAAATTAATGATTAACAAATATTAACTGATAATTAACTCATTAACTCTCTCATTAATTTTACTAATAACACTGGCGCCAAGATTCCTCTCTGCAGGCTGTGGTGAGATCATGGTGCAGCAGCAGTGCTCCTGTAGCCCATAGGGGTCCACAGGGGATGCAGACATCCACCCACAGCCCCTGGGGATCCATGGGGAATGCAGAGATCCACCCACAGCCCCTGGGGATCCATGGGGAATGCAGAGATCCATCCACAGCCCCTGCAGATCCACAGGGGATGCAGAGATCCACCCACAGCCCCTGCAGATCCACAGGGAATGCAGAGATCCACCCACAGCCCCTGAGGATCCGTGGCGAATGCAGAGATCCACCCACAGCCCCTGCAGATCCACAGGGGATGCAGAGATCCACCCACAGCCCCTGCAGATCCACAGGGGATGCAGAGATCCACCCACAGCCCCTGGGGATCCATGGGGAATGCAGAGATCCACCCACAGCCCCTGCAGATGCACAGGGGATGCAGAGATCCACCCACAGCCCCTGCAGATCCACAGGGGATGCAGAGATCCACCCACAGCCCCTGCAGATCCACAGGGGATGCAGAGATCCACCCACAGCCCCTGCAGATCCACAGGGGATGCAGAGATCCACCCACAGCCCCTGCAGATCCACAGGGGATGCAGAGATCCACCCACAGCCCCTGCAGATCCACAGGGGATGCAGAGATCCACCCACAGCCCCTGCAGATCCACAGGGGATGCAGAGATCCACCCACAGCCCCTGCAGATCCACAGGGGATGCAGAGATCCACCCACAGCCCCTGCAGATCCACAGGGGATGCAGAGATCCACCCACAGCCCCTGCAGATCCACAGGGGATGCAGAGATCCACCCACAGCCCCTGCAGATCCACAGGGGATGCAGAGATCCACCCACAGCCCCTGCAGATCCACAGGGGATGCAGAGATCCACCCACAGCCCCTGGGAGAGGTGCCCACACCGGAGCGGGTGGATGCCTGCAGGAGGATCCAGTGGAAAACCTGGTGGAAAGAGAGGGGCCTGCTTCCAGGCTGGAGCAGCCTGTCCTTGAAGGGACCACATCCTGTGGGAAGAGAGCCACAGCAGCCGTTTTGGGAGGACTGTGTGCCCCTGGGAGGGACTCACGTTTGCAGCAGGTGCTGTAGGGCTGCTGCTTGTGACAGTGGACCCATGCCAAGGAAGTTCACAGAAAACTGTCTCTCCTGGGAGGGACCCCAGGGCCTCACAGAGGAAGGACTCCTGTCCCTGAGCAGCAGAAGAAAATCTTGGTGACAAACTGACCAAAACTCCCATGCCCTGTATCCATGCTCTGTTGATAGAAAGGAAGGAGGGGCTGGGAGGAAATGGTGTTTTAAGGGCTTATTTTACTTATCATTATCCTCCTCTGATTCTGTTAGTAATACTTTGTAACTAAAGTTGAGCCTGTTTTGCCCTTGAAATATTTCTCCTGGTCTTTGTCTCATGAACCCTTTGTTAATTTTTTTCCCCCTTCTCCCTCCTTTGCCCATCCGCAGCAGGGAATGGTGAGTGAGCAACTCTCGTGGGTGCCAAACAATGACATTTTCCAAGGCCAAATGGCATCATGCATACATTGATTAGAGCCAAGCAGTCTACTTACCCCTTGCATAAGAACATAAACATTATGGTCTAAAATAGAAACCTTCTGCTGAAGTACAGAATATGTCACTTCACATCAGGAGTCCTAGAAAATACTAGTTGAGTTGTACTGCTGAAACATTTGATGTAATGACAAAGTAACTCATCACAAAGCAAAGTTCTACAAAACAGGTGGCCAGGCCACATAACATGATGCAATTGTCTCAGTTACCGCCTTAACACACAGGTGATCAGAACAGCTGGAATCTGGAGATGGGTAGGCTGCCAAGTGGGAAAGGACACAAACTACACAAACCAGGAAGGAACGGTCCTCATAATGTAAACATCAGTCTCTATTTTTCAGATAGTCTAGGAACAGATCTGTGTGTTCCAGTTTATGAGAGCACATAGCCTCCAGTCAAGCCATCTTGCAGCCTGAAATAACAAATGTCACCATCTCACCTAAACAGGTTGGGACAGTTTTGATTATGTGAGGTTCCCACTGGATGATCCATAGAAGCAAACATTGTTTAGACTGTCCCTCATTGTCTTCCTACCTTCAGACGAATGGTAACACTATCCAGTAAATTGTTCTAAATATAATTTGTGAAGAGCATATTTCAGAAAAAATATTGCAGGAGAAAAGAGGAGTAGTTACTTTTACAAGCATTTGATCACAAGTTCAGAAACTAGATTTCTTTAGTGGTATATGCCCCATTAAATTCTTCACATTTTAAAATTACCTATTGTCCTATGGCCCCATTACATTTTAAGAAAGCAGTGTAGCATTCCTAATTCTTCAGGAATAAATGAGTGTGGAGACCTGTACACTTACATTCATTCTTTGGCTCCTGTGGTACTCAGCTATAGATTTAGTCAATTTATCTACATTATCCTGAATTATTTTTTTAACAGTAAAGACATGGTATCGGCATCAAGCTTCACATGAGTATAAATAATAAAGCTTTTTATGTGGCTGTTTGCAGCTTTCTCTAATTATTCCCTGTGTTTATTTTCTCATCCACTGTTTTTTTACATCCAGGCTCCCTTGTCCATTATCCCATGCTCCACCCCGCTGATGTTTCATTTGTTTTGAGTTTGTAACCCCTGCCTATCCCACACTTTCTGCTGATTGGTTTTCTGATTGTATCCTCCCCCTGGGTTGTCCCCCTTCAGAATGGATGTTCCCCTTAGTTTTTCGCTTTTGGGTCCTGCTTCCCTTTGATAACAAGCCTTCAGAAGTGCAGCCTGCAAGCCTCCCGTCACCTCTCTGCCCAACCAGCGATGCACTGGTGGCCGCAGAGCAGAGCTCCAAAGCCAGAGCTGGGGTACAGGTGTCTGCCCTGGTCTGGCCCACTCTCGGCATGAGCTGGAGCACACCTGAGCTAGCCCACCTGACTCTGGCACAGCGTCACCCTCGTCTCTTCAACACTATCCTGACCACTGCTATACAAATGACAAAATTTGCTTGCAATGACAAAAATTGTCATTTGCACATGACAAAAGTTGTTGCAACACAGAGTTGGGGCTAAGTAATGGTAGAGATAAGGCTCTGGTAGACTCCCATAGCTACTCTCTCTGTAGCAGGAGGGGCAAGCTGTCTGTCATACTCAGGTGCATGTCCATGTTCTGAAACCCACTCCTGCCTCTGTTCTCCAGTTCCAGTTAGCCCTCGTGGGCAACCCCAGCCGAACTCCACCTCCTGGGAGCCTCTTCCCAAGCAGAGGCAAAGCCTCGGGTTGGGAAGCTCCTCAGCTCGGTGGGGTTGGAGGAGGCGAGCAGGACTCGAGGGTCCTTTAAGAAGAGCAGTCCTCAGAGCAAAGGAAGAAGTAGGATTCCTGAGCCAGCAGTTCCAGGGACAATAGTTTTATTAACATCGTAACAACCCTGAAGGGTGCTGCGCTGGAGAGAGCCTCCAATACAGAGCTCGCACTTATCTAGAAAGGGAAGGAGTGGTTCTCAGGAGAACCAATCTGACCCAGGTAAGGAGGTGGGTTAAGATGATAGACATGGGAAAGGACCAAAGGGATTAGGGTATTTAGGGGATTCCAGAGGGAGGCGTGGGTAAGGGAGTGGTTTGGGTGATAGATAGGGAATTCTCTGGAAATAGGGGTTGAGTTAGGGATGATGTGACAGGGAAAGGGGCATGGTCTGGGAAAAATGGCAGCAGTGTGGGTAGGTATACAGAACTTTCTGGAAAGGTGGAACGAACCATTCAACATGGGAGGAGGAACTGGACAAAACCATTACAACCTATTAGAGAAATTGGAATAAATTCCTAAATCCACCACAACACACTCCCCCCTTTCTAACTAGTTTCAAATGTCATGAGCTTCCTTCACTGCTGTGGGCTGAAGATGTCCCCTGACTACCTGTTTGTTTCTGCATGCCACACCTTCAGTTCCATGCATTCTTCGTTTGCTGCTGTCTGTCAGGCTGTAAGCTCTGCATCAATTATACAGAAGATCTGAACTCCATCATGCAGAGATTTCCTTCAACAGTGGGAGTAGAAATGGGGGAAGTGGAACAAAAAGCAATGACAGATTTCCTTTGAAAGGCATGAAGTTCATACAGCTAACGTATACAGTAAAACAAGGGCCTAGATGGTGCTACAATGTCCAGGCTGGTAGAAAATATACTGGATGAATTGTTGGAGAAAGAACCTACAAATGCCCTGTAATGGCTACAGCCAAAATGTGTGCTTTGAGATTAAGGAAGCAAAGCCTCCTACAGACACTGGAGAACCAGATTAAGTCTGACTCACCTCTGTTGGTGTCATACTCTAACCTTGATATTCTAGTTTAATAGCATTTTCTTGGTAAAAATATATCACCTTTCAAAAAACAGTATGATTACATATCTCAGTTTAAGGAAGCACCTGTGATAACTCCCTGCTTCCCTCCATACAGGTTCCAGATCATTCACAGGTTCCAGATCATTCAGAGGTTCCAATTACTACTTTACATCTCATATGCACAGGAGATTTCCTCTTTCTGAATTAGGTAATTCAGGGCTATTTTCTGTATTGAGGAAATAAAAAACCACTCCTGAGTATTTGAAAAAACATAAACATAAGCACCTGTAGTTTAAGCAAAACCAAGTAGAAGAGTCAGTTGTAAACTATTATTTTGTGCTTAATAAAGAGCCATCTGTATTTGCAGACTGTGGACTGCTGGGTTATAGTAAGAGTTTCACTAATATTGATGAAAGGCAGCATAATCAGATATGAACACTTTGTCCCCTTGCACATGGTAATGTGCAATGGCTGGAAATTCTTTCTGCATATAAGGCTCATGATGTTATGTTGCATACAATTTAGCAATGCACTTTTAAAGAATGAATAAAAAATTTTCTAAGTTTTAAATATGTATCATGGCAAAGAGTTATAATCCAAGAACATATTGACAGAAAAAAAAGGGAAAGACTGCAAGAGATAAGACAGGCCAGAGACTAGTAAAAACATTTTAAAAAACCAAAAAACAAGTGAGGGAGATATTGCATGCTTATTGTTTTACAATGGACACTAACTTTGCACCTGTAGAATATTCTCTGATGTCTCTTCAGAAGTTCTTATACCTAACACCATTTTTTTCATCCCTAAAATTACAGACAATTATGGTAATGTTTAGTCCATTAGTGTACATATTTTAGTTCTTCTCCAAAGTGAACTATAACCAGTTTTGTCTTCTCAAATAGAATAGTCTTGACACTACACTAGAGATCATTTTAAAAAACCCAAACCACCTTTTGATCTGAAAAGACATTTACATTTTTGTATTGATAAAGTTTATTTCACTTTCAATGAGAAATCTCTTCTCAAATGACCATGATATATTTGTCAAATCTGATTTAATCCTGCTACTGACAGTTCCCAAAGGAAGTGACTCACGATGAGTCCATTCAATGCTCCTCTTGGCTTTTCAGTATTTGGAATTACTTACAGTTTCTGACTTAAATGAGAAATTTAAACACAGTCATCATCATCTTCAAAAGCATCAGGCACCAAACTCCTTGCATTATTTGTTGACCTCCCCAAGCCTTCCCAGCTTGGAATGATTATATTTATTTGCATGTTATTTGCTGACACTTTCTTAAATTACGCAAAAATCCTTCCTCCTGGAAATGTTTGGTTGATTTTCATCATAGTTCAAGAAATGTTCTTGGTTATGGAACAATTCACTTTATGTGCATTGTATTCTACAAAACCAAAATGCCACCTGCTTCAGTTTATAATATGTCTGTCACTATGCTTTCTTCTGTCTTCTGCCAAGGAGCCTCAGGAAGAAAAAGTAATTTTTGAACTCTACAACTAGAAGAGACTTTTTAAGAAATTGCTGCAAAGCATTAAAGAGGCATAAACTGATGACAAATTGCATGCATAAAAATAGAGGCAAAATGCTGACTATTGTACATGAGCAGTTCTTACTGAGGCTTAAAAGTAGTGAGTGAGCAAAATCATATACAGAGGTGTATTTTTACTTCAAGAATCACTAAAACAGTAACATCAAAGATAAAATTATTTTACTTTGATTATATGTTCTTAGCCAGATTTCACTGTTCTGTGTCAGAAAATCTCCATAATTAAAGGAATAAAAACTACCATATTTCTCCTTGGACTATTTTTTTATTTTTAGCTGAAATGAAAAACTAAAATCCTTGACTGTTATCAAAACCAGACTTGATTAAATGAGTATAAAAGAGTTTCACAGTGACAATAATATAAAAGCTTACCTGTATTGAGGCAATGAAAGCTTACTTTTTCTGATTAAATTAGTGTGTGACTCCTTTAGAGAAAATGTAGCCCTCAGGAGATATGTAGCAATCAAACAACAGCTAGTACAAGCCTGGCCCAGATCCAGGGAATAGAGAAGTCCTTTGTGTTCAGAGGAGTTTTCCACTCAGCCTGAAAACACCATTTAGCAGGCACCTTACCTTGCAGTCAGATGCCACGAAGTGCCACGGACTGTGCGTTTGATAGGCGCCCCTCAAAAGTGCTCTGTGCATCTCACGTTCATTTTGATGGCACTGAGGTACTCAGCATCCCAGGTCAGACTGCACCATAATCCTCGTGCACGTGCCCTTGTGTTCCAGGATGGGTTTTTAGAACTAAGAACAAGCTCCATTCCTGAGGGCAGCCAGTCTGCTAACACAAGCTCCACGCAGGACAGCTGGGGGACAGCCCTGCAGTGAGCCCCAGGAGCCAGAGTTAGGGATCAGCAGCTAGGATGCTCCTGTGAGGCACAGACACTGCTACAGGGTCTCCTCCCCAGTGAAGATCCTGAGCCTGTGTCTCTCCTTGCTCCTCACAGAGGCCAAGCCCCTGCTCAACAGCTGAGAAGAGGCTGGCAGGAACATGAAAGGGATTTAATGTCACAAGGCCCTTCTTTTGGTCTGTGTTTCAAGGTCTACAATTAAACTGTCACTAAATGAAATGCTTATGTAATGGCAGAAGTACTCAGAGGTGCTGGCGTTACCCAGAGCGCCTTGAACACCTTGGGGCATGGGCTCAGCACCTTCCCCTGCTAATGGAGGGGGGCTTCTTCTGCTTCCCATCATAAGGCTGAAAAATGTCTTCACCACAGGAAACACATGAGTTGAGAGCTACTGTTAAAACTTTCACTCTAAAAGTAAAACTTGAAATATGAAATGAAGCATTTGATACCTGATGCTGTTTCAAGAACTATTACTGAACAAAGTACATAAATGGGATTCAGAGTATTTCCAGTCACTCCCCAGAGATCACATGGCCACATGTGATCATGCCCCTTTTCAGTCTGCCTTTTTAACTGAATCTTTAATTATTATTTAACAAATGTGAAATTAATCTTTAATTGTAATAAATGTGAAAGCTACTTCAGAGCAGGTAGAGAGAAAGGGATGGGGCTTGAGCCTGAGGTGGTGCAAGAACCATTACTATTACAGTGCCATCCAGCTTTGGACATTGAGAGGATGTCATTTCAGTTTCTCACTCATCAACCAGATCACGTCAGGGTCAATCCTTATGACACATCTCTGTATCTGCTCTAACTTTAAACTCAGAAAGTGCAATTTAGTTGTGATGTTGGTATCAATAGCTCTTAGCTTGAGCATGCAATATCTGGTTATGTATTTTAAGCAGCATATTAGAGAGACAAAGGCAGGTTTGTTTTAGCTTTTTCCTTAAAAATCCCAATACACACCAAAGTGTCTGTACAAGCATAGCTACCAAAACAATGAAAAAATACACAAAACCAGATAGGTACAAAAATAAAAAGCATTCTTGAACCTCGGACAGAAAGAACTCCATTAAAAGAATAAAGCTCTAAGGAGTCTCATGACAAACCTGAGGAAGATGCTTGAATAAAGTCAATCCCTTACTGAGAAAAGGAATGTGAGACCTGAGAAGATAAAAATTACAAGAGACTACCAGCATAAAAACATATACAAACTGCTGACTGCAGTACTGTGACACGATGCTGGAGTCTTTTAGGGCTAGCTCAGTCCCTCTGGCTCGCACCAAGTGTGGGCTGGACCGGGATATTGGGATGAATCCTGCTCCAGCTTAGAGCCCAACGCTCCATGGCACGGATGTCAGGGGTTGAAGGAGGATGCTTTCCATACGTATTTCAGCAGAAGCAGGGACCGAAAACCAAGAAAAATATCATTTTACATACACTTGGGAATTGGGGAGAGGATACAATCAAAGAACCAATCAGGGAGAACAGGGGGAGGTCCAGGAGGTGGGAGTTACGATTCTTTGACAAATGGGGGAAATGCAGGGAGGGAACATGGAGTGACGGGCAGGGGAGCATCCCAATGGGGCATTGTAGATTAGGGGATTGCATTGTAGATTAAGGGATTTCCAAAGGGAGAGGCGAGATGGGGGTGGAAACTGGGGAAGATTGACAGTGAAGATTCTGGAACAAGGGGCAGGGATTAGGGTGGATTGGCAGGGGAAGGCAACAACTCAGGATTGACACTCCAGGGAGGAGGAACAGGGAAGGTGCTAATAACTGGGGAGGGGATACAGTGATGGACAGGGAAGGAGGGTGAATGCAGTCAAAGGATGAAACCATTAAACACTGGAGGAAAGCAACAGAGCAACAACAGGGGTACATAAAACTTCTAACTTTAACAAATCTAACAAACACCCACCTCAATAGTACTGAATTCAGCATAATGATACATGAGCAGATACATGCAGGAGTACATAAATTCTTTGCTTCCACAAAATGAACAATTGAGGCAAAATCTGGAACAACAACTGCATTGTAAACAAAGAACATAATTGCAGCAAAAACAGGGGAAAAGGACATGACTCTTATCCTAAGGAACAATTTGCTCAAGTCTCAACTTCTCTCACCATGAAGAAAACATTTAATTCAGGGTGGTTTGGGCAGACACAGCAAGAATTATAAAAAGAAGAAAAATAGAAATAATTAAGCATACCAAGAAATATTGAGATCACAATTACTTTTTTCCCCAAAAATGGTTTCCCTACCTTTCTACCTTGCCCACTATATCCTCTTTGTTAGATGCCATATACACCATGAAGCATCCAGAAGTTCAACATGCTGTGCCAAGAAAACGTTGAACATCTGACAGACGTTTGTATTTTTTTCCCCCTTAAAAGAAACAAAAGCTCTCGTAAGCTCCTGTACTGCAATTTTTCACAATGTATTTATACTATCACTAGAACTTGGGAATTATCAACTACAATTAGATAACTTAAGGCTTTGCTTTATTAATTACCAGATTACAGGAATGTCCTCAGTAGCACTTAAGTAGATATGCTAGGATTAACTGTAGCATTCAAGTATTTGAAATAATGCACTTTAAGAAGGATCAAGGCATCGTTTCTAAGGCCATGTCATTTTGTATTGACTGCAACAAAAATAACTCTTTGCCACATTCAGTACTCATCATTCTCTCAGATTTCTATGTCTTTTAAATTCACCTAACACTGTCACCGTCTACCCTACCATTATAATAGGCATAAGAGATGAATAATGGTTTCAAAAGTTGAGTTGATGTAACCATAATCAGAGATAACAGCAAAAAATCACACAAACCATGTTAAAACATTCACACTTCTTCATCGAGTC
This sequence comes from Anthoscopus minutus, assembly GCA_013399455.1. Classification (NCBI taxonomy): domain Eukaryota; kingdom Metazoa; phylum Chordata; class Aves; order Passeriformes; family Paridae; genus Anthoscopus; species Anthoscopus minutus. The sequence goes on along the minus strand of VWYI01017605.1, from coordinate 22,932 downwards.
ACACAACTGTTGCGCATCATGTTGCATCTTGCTGACCAGTGGAAATGTGCATTCACAGCCCAGAAAACCAATTTAGGTTGCATCAAAAGCAGCATGGCCAGTAGGCTGAGAGGCAATTCTGCTCCTCTGCTCTGCTGTTTCAAGTGTCCACCCAGAGCACTGCATTGGTCCACAGCACACAAAGGATGTAGACCTGCTAGAGTGAGAACAGAGGAGAGCCACCAAAGTTGTCAGTGTGCTAGAGCCCCTTTTCTGTGAAGACAGGCCAAGAGTTGGGGTTCTTCAGCCTGGAGAAGGGGAAGTTCTGGGGAATCCTTACTGTGGTCTTTCAGTATCTGATAAGGGCATCCAAGAAAGCTGGGGAGGGACTTTTGACAAGGGTGTGCAGTGGCAGAACAAGGGTGAATGGCTTCAAGCTGAACACAGCAGGTTCAAATTGCATATTAGAAAGAAATTTTTTTTACTGTGAGGGTGAGAAGGCACTGGAAGAGATCGGGTAGAGAAGTTGCGGACTTCCTGTCTCTAGAAGTGTTCAAGGCCAGTTTGGATGGGGCTTTGGTCTACAGCAAGGTGTCCTTGTACATGGCAGGTTTAGAACTTGGTGATCTGCAAGATCCCTTCCAACCCAAACCATTCTATGATTCAGTACTGTCAGTAAAATTCAGTTACTAGGAACACTGATGTTATGACTATGGTCTTTTACTAAATCTATGATTTACCTCAACCAGTGGTAAATTGTCCACTCAAAAAGAAAAAAACCTTAAAAAAACCCCAAACTATAGGATCTTCTAGTAAGAATCAAGAACACTCTTTTACATTTGAAACTACACAGTTCTTTAGTGTCACCAGAGAACAAGGACCTCTCCTTTTGTCTTAACGGTCAGCAGTCAAAATGAGCTTGTCTAAGCAATGAGCGAATGCTGTTACCTTCGTGAAAGTATTCAGTATTTTATACACTGCATCATAAATTCTTCCATTCTGAGTTTTTTTGCCAAAATTTTATTGCAGTATATGGCGTGCAAGCACATTACAGTCTATAGGGATAATTTTAGTGCTTTTAAAAACAACTGGACTTACTTATAGTCATGTCCCACCTAAAAGAAGAAATAGCTCAGAAATAGCATGGGCTGCTGATCTTTTTTTGAAGAAGGATGTCTTCAAAATCTGTATCTGGAGATAGATAGCTTTTATGATGAAAGGATGCAGTGAATAAATATGTAAGTGTCCAGTGTAGTAAGAGAACACACTAGGATCCTAAACTTTGTTGAAAACTACACACAAAAAGTACATTATTTATTGTAATGCTATCAGATTCTCATATGTTTAAAGTAGTACCATACATTGTAGTCCAAGGAATTTCTCTTCAGTTTCAAAGACAAATACAAGCAAGGGAACTGAAGTTTTAAAGTGTGTTCCCAGTGTCTACAACCACGGACCAACCATCTGCGAGTGCCTTGGATCCTAACCTGCTCGTATATGGTGTCCAAACACAGCCTGGCTGTAGAGATGTTTGCAACCAGTCACAGGATTTTGCTGGGAGCTGAAATTCAGGAGAGACACAATTTACGCTATCCCAAGGAGGCTGACCCTTTTCCAATATGGATTTGCATCATAAATAGAGGAAACAAGATGGTGTGCCAATTTTGGACATCAAAAGGAATTGAGACATTAGAAGAAATATCTTTACAGAGTGGGGTGTTAAACATTGGAATGAACTGGTCAGGGAGGTGGTGGAGGATCATCCCTGGAGGTGTTCAACAAATGATTGGAAGTGTCACCTAGTGCCGTAGCCTAGTTGGCAATGTGGTGATCAGTCAAGGATTGGACTTTATGATCTCAGAGATCTTTTCCAATCTGAAAGATTCTGTTATTCTATAAATGGGATATTCTGCTAGCTCATTAGACAGAATTGAGGTTCAGAAATGAGTTTGCTTAGTCAGAAAGCATAGCTGCGCCCTACATAAAGTGCAGCACAAAGTGGAAAAAAGTCAAAACAATTCCAATTTTTTTTTTCAATTTACTATTTTCTGATAAAAATATTTGTAAGAAGATTAGGTGAGAACTCAGAGAAGGGCAGATTCAGTATGATTTTAAGATATATGTTATTCTTGGCTGGTTGTCTTCGAAAGAGAATGCTTTTTCTTAGTATGTATTAGTGATTTCTGTTATACACAAATTTAACCCACTGATTCACTGTAGATCTGCAGAATCTGTTAGCTTAACAGAGCTTACTGTATTGAAAAACAGAGACTGATTTGAAAATATGTTTACTGGAAGACTGTGATAAAAGTCAATTTATCTTCCAGGTGAGTTGAGATCACCTTTCTTCCCAAAATAAAATAGCTACCACCACCCATCTATTCTCATCATTGAATCCTGCATGCTTGCATGTCAATATATTGGTATCAGCAGTGAAGTTATCTAGAGATAATGAGGGAGTACCTGAAAAAAGGAGGTTTTTTTTTCCTGCAGAGTTGTGTCCCAGGGCAGTCTGTAAAAGAAAACTAATGATTTGTCACTATCATTCAAAGTTAAGCTTGCATTAGATAAAGGATTTTTGTTTCAATTTAAGACTGATTTGCATATTCATTGCTAGCTGAGGTTTATATAAACGTGACTAGTTTAGATATGTCAACCCTGCACACAACTTGAAGTTCATCCATGCCAGAAGTACATGGACTTTGGGCAAGATTCAACCACTGCTAATAGGACAGCAAATCACACATCACTGTTCAGTAGAACCCCAAGCACATCCCTGCCTGCTTTCTAATCAGTGCCTACTGACAGTAAAACTGCTACCTCAAACTATGAAAAGCAGTGAATGTTTCCAACAAGGCAGTCTTTTGTGCCGGTAGTTCACATTCTAAATGCGTTAGACAGACAACATTTTCCCCTCTAGGTCTATAAACAAAGAAAAGTGATAAAAAAACCCCAAACCACAGTATTAAACTTAGCATTAGCAATGATATTCACATTCCCTAGCCCATCTTTTCCAGTGAGAACTACAACTGATGACTGTACTTGTTCATTCAGATAATATTCACATGCACACACATAAAAAATGGCAAAAGCTAATGCAGACAGGTAACACCAAGAGAGAAATAAACAAATGTACAGTTTAGAAACCTTCACTAGCTTGTTATAAGAGTGAAAATGCAGCAAACACTGAACAAAGGCTTTATCTGAATAAGAGTCAAAGAAGTGCTACTTGATAGCCCTGTTGTTCTCAAAAGAAGTCTTCTGAAGAAATGTTCACTCAGTTCCCAGAGAAATTCAGCCCTTTTGTGAGAGAGCTCCCTTTTGTACTTTGCTTCCTTTTTTAAACATCCAGAATTTTAATTTTTTTGAACTACAGAGGATTTCTGTGTAGGACAGTCATACTGTGAATCAGATAAGCTGCATACTTGGCAGACAAAGAATTGGAAAGTGTGATGCTTCTGGCTTCAGTTGACTTCAGGTTGCCATTACAACATCCTGTCACTTTTGAAAAGTTTCACTTCTGAAAATCTCCAAGTGTGGATTTTTTGAGTGTTCACAACATTACACAGTATGTGTTTTAGGAAAATGTGGACAGTAAAAACCTCCTCCTTTATTCTGGCATCAACTTAGCATGTTGTAAAAAAAGTACTTGAAAAGAGATTCATTTAAAAAAAAAAAGAAAAGAAGAAGTGAAATTAGGCATCTGAAAGGTCATGTCATGGTCTAACCTCAGCTGGCAATTCAACTCCAGAGCTGCTCGCTCATTCATCCCCCGACAGCGGAATAGGGGGGTGAATCAGAAGAATAAGTGAGAAAACTTGTGGTTCAATATAAAAGCACTTAAATTGGAAAAGCAAAAGCCATGCACACAAGCACAGTGACACAAGGATTCATTCACCACTTTCCACTGGCAAGCAGATGTTCAGCCATCCTTAGGATGGCTGGTGGGATGGGGCAAGATGCAGATAAGGCCTTGATACTGTATAAGCGCTGCTCAGCAATAACTAAAACATCAGCAAATCTGAAACATAGCCCCATACCAGCTACTCTGAAAAATTTTAACTTTATTGCAGTCAAAATCAGCATATTCATCATTCATTCAGCCAGTGGAATAAAACTAAGTGTTTTATGGACCACATTATACACCTTGTTACAATACCGTACAGAGATGCTCCTTCCTTGCAAGGTTCACTGTTTCTCCAGTAGCAACATCTGTACTGCTTTCCATCTCAGACAGCACACAACGTGCTTTGAGGGTCTGTTAAATAGTGCAAAGGTTTTCATGGGCAAGGGATGGGTCATTTCTTTTTCCTATTTGGAAAGAAATATGTGATTCATGGAGTTTCAGTGGGCAGAACAACTTCTGCGAGACCCAACAGCTGGAAAAATTAGTGCACTGTCATGAGAACTGCCTGATAACTATTTTCTCTTTCACTGTTCAAGGATGAGGCTGCAGAGGAGTTGTAGATATAGTGATGAATTATACTGCACTGATAAAACTGATATGTACTAGATGATGCAGACAGCTTGTCCATGCCTACAGAATCATCACAGAATGGGCTGGGCTTGAAGTGAACTTTAAAAGGACATCTAGTCCAACCTCCCTTATCAAGATTAAATGAAATAATGACTTAGAAAGGTGTATGAAAAGACTGTATTTTTTTTCCAACCACCCTAGTCACAGTTTTCTGGCAGCGCCTTCTGGAATACAGATTTATTCTCTCATTTTCCTACTCCTAAATTCTATTAATTTGTTGCATGGAGTTTATAGTCTCTGTGTGAAGCAACACCTATTTAATAATTACTTTTAGAAATGTAATTAACACCTGCACTGCCCCTGGCTTGATGCATCATAGTAGTGAAGCTCCACCATTCTCAAGAGTGCAATTGAGAGAAGAAAATGACAGAATGTAATTTAGAATTGATAAGATTTGTCTTAACAACTTTATAAGAAGCTTGAAATAATTTTATGAAACTTTCAAGCATGTTTAAAAGAAGTGTGTATCAATACGAAACTATAACTGAAATTTTATTTCTGGCTTGAAAATCCCAAGACAGTTCAAATGTAGAAGTGAGCACACCACTTTTACAGTAATGCTGGAAAGTATTTTTCATAAACCTAGAAAAGACACCTCTGTAAGAAGCTTTGCCTTAAAAGGAAAGCAGTTTTCATAGTTGATACACTTGCTACAAACCAAGGAGATCTGCAACCATGAAGTCCATAGAGATTTACAATCAAATCTTGTGCAGAAGTCCTAGAGGATAAGAAATCTTGAACAGCAGTTTTCAGGTCAGTCATACTTGGAATCTAATTTCCAACAATGCCAATGTATGAAAGTGCTCACACATTTGTTTTTATCAAAATGACTGTGTTCACAGAGCTGTCTGCTGCCTCAGATGCTCACCTGCAATCTGTGCTGTGTGCTAGAGACTGCAGCTCTCTCATTCTTCCCAAGTCAAGTCCAAACATCCTGTCTGTACAAAGGCATGGTTTGCTCCTTCCTAAAATTAAGAAGGATAATAAAGGTCAGCAGGGAATGGCTCTGACTTTTTCAGTGCACCCCAAGTAGCCGTTTCTATCTACTCAGCTTTATCCTTGGAATCAAAAAGAACCTGTCATGGTGCAGAAAAAACTAGAAAAGAATAGTTAAATGTAACCTTTCTCCTGGGTTATCTCGGGCGAGCCACTTTGTGTTTCACTGGACTTAACGCTACCCAGGAGGCTGATGTAAGGACAAACACATTAAATATTGCCAATCATGGGAATAGGGTCCACATGGAGAGCTCACATTTCCCTCTGAAAGACTTGATTCAAACCCTGTGAGTCAAACTGAGGAAGATAAGTAAACTTAATAGTCAGAATGACCCAATATCCTCTAACCAGAATGTTTAATATTTTTATCTGAAACATAATTTTCCCATAAATAACTAAGCAACCCTTAGGAGTACGTTTTCTAAAGCATAATTTCCCCATAAATAACTAAGCAACCCTCAGCAGTATGTTTTCTAAAGCCCTACCATTGTCAGATACAATTTATTGTTCCTCTTACATGAGACCAAATAAAATTATTTTTTCTTATAAAAGACTGTCTTAGTGGTATTAACTCTAATTTGTGGCTAAATCAATCAAAATTCAATAATTACAGTAAATTAATTCTTATGCTAGAAATTGAAAGGCTACAACACAGTTAAGTCTTGGTTCCAGGAACTCTCACAACCAAAAGGCAAAACATGCTACAGAGGAAGCTGGATCAACAAAAAATGAAAATATGCCATTTTTTTCCTCTGGCATTTCTGAGGTTTACAGAACTGGAAGCAAAATTCATAGATCAGCCAGAATAAATTGGTATCTGTCATTGTTGGTAGTTATGTAGATTTTTCACTACTGATATGCCGTGCATATTCTTCTCTTCATTAATAATTTTTTAATTAATTTTTATATCACAAGGTAAAATTAAATTAGAATAAGTTATCTTTGTATAATCTTCCCACATCTTACATAGACTTTTGGAAGTATTTGGAAATATATTAACAGTTAATGAATCACATCTAAAATTAAAAACTACTTATGATTATTCTTTTCCACTTCGAAATTCACATTCTATACACCAATGCATTTTAGGATACTTTCACTTCTAAATATATATATGTATGTGTTTTGCCTCNCTTGAAATATTACCCAAGTTGTAATACAACACTGATGATGCTTTTGTGGAAATGCCTTGCAGAAGAAATCTGCTGTTAAAAAAGTCACACTGAGAAGTTCAACTTTGAACTCCTCTGGTGTGACATAATCTCAGCTGAAAAAGCCACTTTAACTCTATTATTACCAGTTTCAAATAAAATTTATGTACTTACAGGATGAAAAAGATACATGAGATGACTCATAGCATAGGAGCTCCTCTCACTGATCCCACTGGATGCTTCTAATGAAGTGGATTACACCTCTGGATGAAAATTATTCCTATGCAAAAGTACAGAGTGCATATCACTTTAAGCACCAGAAAAATAGTAGGATTATGATGCATATTCAGGCTGAAAAAGCAAACAAGATAAAAATAAGTATTCCACAGATTCTTGGCATACAAAACCTGAGTCCTGACAATCACTCCTATGGCAGGAGGCAAGTAATTTCCTTAATATTAAGGCTCAGATGACTTTATTCTGAACTCTGCTGCCTGATATTTTTCCAGTTTTCCAAACAAAATATTTGCAGACTGTATAACAGCCCTTCCATATGCAAAGAACTAGAAATGTTTGCAGACTGTGAATGTGTTAAAATAGTGATTTCCCTCATACATGAAGACAATTTCCCAAGACCACCTCTCTTTGAACCAACATACTCCTTTTTAATTAAAGTATTAAGCTATTCAGTTCTAAGTATGCATCATTTCAATGAGTATTTAAATAGTTCTGTATCTGTTACATAAATGTTGAATTTGAATTAAAACCTAGCTGAATTATCATTCTAAGTAAGCCTTGAAACTGAATTTTCTCTTTAACAGGAAGGGTATGGTACAATAAGCACGGATATATTCCTGTAACGTGGAAAAATTCTAGGGTACATTTGCTTGTGCTGTCTTAGATGGTGTTGCTCTACCAACATTCATATGTATTCTTAAAATCTAGGAGAGTGAATATGCACATTCATATAGATTCTCTACTGTTAGGTATGTCCAATGCACACAGACCCACATCTCTGCCTGTGTGCTGATGAGGAAAGGGGCATATCTTACCTGCCTTCTGCAAAGTTTTCCTGTGATCAAATGATGCCATAGTTCCTTCCATTTCAGTTCTTTTTTTTGGGTTATCATGGCTCTACAGTTAGTAAATGTACTGAAGATTGTCTTACAGCTTTTGTAACCTCTTTTATCTTTCTTATTTCTGCTCCCTCACTGGGAGTAGGAGTCCTTAGAGAAAAAAACAAAACCTTTAATTTAAGAGACAAAAGAATTAAATGGCAAAAGACTAATAAAAGCTGTTTAAAGTCTCAGGGTTTTGGAATTATAAATAACACTTTTACATAGCTTTGTCCACTTTTTTTCACTGAAGCCCTCTTTTCCCCTTCTAAACTAATACATAAGCCTAAAGGAAAAAAAAATGTGCAATGTAAAAGGATGCTGTCAGACTTTATAAAATTTACTGAGGTTTCCTCATAAATAAATGGAGCGGCACTTGACTACTTCCCATCACAAGGGAAGGCTTATGCCACTTAACTTGTTACTTATTTTATGCTGCCTTATCTTCAGGTTTTATGTTTAGAATTAGAACATTATTTCCAAATTTAAAAAGAAAATAAAAATAAAAATTGATGAAATGAAGTTTCTGTCAACTACCTGAAAAAAACCCCAAACTAACTACAACACTCTCCAGCCCAGAAAAACCATAAAACACATAACCTGGATGAGAAAAAGTCTACACTCTGTCACTATACCCACAAGAAACAGAAAGCATTCACAGATTGATTACCGCAGAGCAGAAGCCCAAATTCAATTACATAAGTAAGGCCTGGTTCTTCAGACAATTTAGTGCTCCTGCATATTGGTGATAATTGAGCAAGTATGGCAGCAGAATGGAGGATACCTCCATTTATAATTCATACAATATATAAAATTCACACGATTTTTTGTTGTTGCCACAAAAGCAGCTGTTTTTAAAAGTCTGAAAGGTTAGAAAATGGAGAATTTGTGAAAAAGAAAGACTTATCAAAGGTGATCATCATGCTGATATTAAAGCTGTAGGTGAGATTCACCTGTATGCCTTCATCATAATTACAATTAGAGTAATTGTTCTCAACTTGCATTCAGATTTACTGTTCTCAAACTGTATTCAGATCAGAGGCTGCCTTACTTTTTACAGGTAGATTACTGCAATGAAGGATACTGCCTCCCTTCCTCCCTTGAAGTCTAATCCAGTTTGAGTCATTTAAAATATCTGCTGCAAATTCTGAAGCACAGCTTGCAAAGCAAACACTGTGATGAGGTGGTATCCATTTGTATCACAGTGAACTTTAATTCTACACTAAACTAACAGATTGTAGACGTTTCTTGTCTGTACATAAGGCAGCAATTTAAATTGTGTTTTCAACAAAGTACTGTTTTTTTCATTATACTTTCCATTTTAAAAATTAATTTTTGTTCAGATATCAGAAAGCAGGGGAGTGGTGGGCAGAGAGAATTCTTTGCCAAAAATCTTGCTTGAATTTTTGGGTACCAGTTCCTTATGATGGTGTGTCTGCCATGTGAACAAAGCCTTTACTTCATAATCTGCAACCCTGCACAGTAACAACTGAGTATTGACAGTATTGATAATCAGTATTGACAATCCCAATAACTGGTACTGGCAGCAACCTAAGATTTTCAAAAAACATGATCCTAAAGAAATATAGCTGAAATTTTTGTTTCATATACAAAAATTGTAAATTTGTTTCATATACAAAAACCTCTGATCCTAGAAAACAGCATTAAACATTTGATAAATGGCTGAATTTTCAATAGAGATTTTATGATTAATCTTGCAAACCGTCCTCAAGGAGGTAGCAGGAGATATCTGGATTCACAGCTACTCAGCAGGATGCAGACAGTGCAGAGAAGGCAACTGCAGAATATGCAGATTGCATAACCTGGCCTACAATTTTAAATCCAGACAAGACTTCTGTTGAGTTAAATCCTTAAAAGTGAACAAGCAAAAGATAAATATTTGAAGGAGACAGTAAAATTCTGGTTTGTAGTCTTGTACTAGCACTCAATGTATTACTTCGGCTCTCAGAAACATGCACATTTTGCACTGTTTTCTAAAAATTTTATTATAACCTAACTGTTACCACAGAATGGAGAACACATTCCCCAATGCATGTGTTGCATAACATCTATTTCAGGACAAGCTTTTGATAGTGATCCACTGTTTAGCAACACATTATCTCCTGGACGTGCAAAATTATTTCCTGGATAGCTTGTAAGACTTATTTCTAAAGTAATTCTAAATTGTGTCTCCTATTTACCACTGCTTATTTTCATACTTTTGTAATTAAAAATTTCATGCCTAAAAAAAAGGAAAATACAGCTAAAGCCTGATGAGGTCTTGATGAGTCACCTTCAGATATTGAAAGTGGCTTCCTGAAGTCAACTTCCACCTTAAATGCTTTTCAGTTCATTTTACTAATTTCCTTTTTTTCCACAGTTCTTCTCATATACACATTAGTTACCTTTTCGCAATCTGAGTGGATTTTATAAAAAGCAAACCTCCAGCCAAGAAAACTGCTGGATCACATATGTCCTTTGGTTATTTTACTGGTTTAGTTTTTAACAGAAATGAATGCCTAAAAGACTGGGCTTTGAGAACACAGGATTTGGTTGTCAGTGAAAAGGAGCTGTAAAAAATTACAATTTTAAATTGTAATTAAAATTTACAGTCCACACTTTTATTCAGTAATCAACATATATCAGTGTTTCATTTCATTTGCTTTCTTTTTGCCATGAGAAATTTCAGCAACTATCTTCTTGAATCAGCTGAATAAACCAGCAATTTCCCTGTACCAGAGGTTTTATTAAATATAAGGGTTTTTAGAAGCCAAAGTATGGTGCAACGTATGAATTCTTGTTCCAAAAAAATTGTCACGTTTGCCAAGTAACTATTATGAAATAATAGTTTTTTATGGAAATGAGAGAAGAGGAAAATACGCTGGAGATTAATAAATGGAAGAATAGATTAGATTTGATGTGTAAAATTCAAATGCTTTCCTAATAACCTGCCAATGTTTCCAAAGGCAAGCTAATAGTTGATTTTTTTTAATGTCCCAAATATTCTACTTAATCATTGTTATCACTAACCTTTTAGTTTCTGAAACCTCTCAATCTTTCAGTGATTTTACCAACTACAGCTGTAGTTCTTAGGAAGTAATCTAATCTAGCATTTTATAAGGCTAAGGCAAACTCTGGAGCATGGAGAACCTTTAAGGGCTGCTTGGTTGCCTCTAAACTCTGCTTCTTTTTTGCCCTCCTTCTGCCACCCTTCCTCTTGCCGTTGCCTTTCTCTTTACTGTTCCATTCTCATAGTGTTCCATTTGTGGCTTCTGTATCTCGTATCCCAAGTATAGGGAAAAACAGCTTCCTCGGCAGCAGTTTAATAATTGCTTCCTTTCAATGGAGCATTAAGTAAGCGTGGGATGTACCATTAGCAGATGACAAGAGCTGAGATGGAATCCAGAAAACGTTCATCATGTTTTCTGACTGCTCACTAAAGTTAACTTGGTGAAGCCAGTCCTATACAGGACTAAACACTGTCACTCAAAACGAATTGTGCCCATTAGAACTTCTGCAGTTTCCATTGAGCAAGAGCTGACAAAGCTACAACTCGGTCCTAGATGGGACTGCTCTAGCAGATCCACCTGTGCCACCTGCCAGTGCTTATTCATACATTTCTACCAACCAATCCATGTTGATTCCAGGTGGATAAAATCTGTCTTACGAAAAGGTTCTGTACAACCAACTGCTAAATCAAGTGAATATCAAGTTTTCTTTTCACCCATTCCAGGGAGAGCTAATTGGAACTATAAACCAGTCCTTTCATATCTTTAGGCAGTTAACATTCCTCTCTCCTCTGCCTCCCCTCCTTCTCCTCCCCTTCTCTCCCTCACCCTCCCCCACTACCAAGAGATACGTCTCTTCAGTACTAACTGGTTCAGATAAAACAGCTTTCAAGTGCTAGCCCATTTTTTTCCTATTAAAAGCTGAAGATCACCTACCATTCCTAAACAGCTTTATCTAAATTGGATTCTCTCTCTGAATCCCATCACTCTGTGCAGTTTTAGCAGGCTGGCAGATTAACAAACATGGGGGAGTTCAATCTCTCCTCATAGCCCATTGAGAGTACTCCTGAACACACAGCAAAGGGCCTAACAAAACAGTCCTGTTCCCACTCTTTTGCCATTAGCTGTATTTACTGGAGTTTTTATGAATGAATTTTTTTTTCTGAAGGTCACTGTATTGATATTGGAAAATAGATGGAAGCATGCACACATCTAGTGTCAGAAGATGAACGCAGGTGGCATTTACTCTGCATAAACTCCTACAGCTCTATCAGCATGGAGAGCTAAGATGATATAAAGGATTTTTGCAGTGCCCTTTTTGCTTCATTGATAGAAGCTTCTTAACCTCTGCATTAGCTGACACTGTCAAGCAGGAATAAGCAGGAAGTATCCCATCACAAAGTTATTCTTTCAGAGAATGCCACCTTGCTAGAGTCCATTTTGCACTATCGGAATTCAGTTATTAACCAAGCAACAAACACAAATACATATTACACACATAGTGGCTTACTAGGTAAGCACACATGAATACAGAAGAGTGTAAATTATTTCACTTAGCTAAAATCAAAAACCTGAGGAGCTTTTGCTAGAAATGGTGCTCTGTGGGCACTGCTGTCCAGGCTGGGAGATTAGGAAAAAGGATGCAAGAGAATCGCAGCTCCCATACGGTATAATCCAGCTGTCCTGGAGCCACTGACCCTTGAAGCTGGGCCCTCCAGAAGATCACCACCCAAAGGGCAGGGACAGACAGGCTCTGCCCAAGGCAACCTCCTCCGGGCAAGCTGTGCTGGAGCATCGGTTTCCCGCCGATGGTTGCTCCTGACTAGGTGGCCCTGCAGCCACTGCCCCTTTAGGCCAGAAATAAGTTCCCTATGCCCCTACCTGCCCAGCCAGCCTCCTGCTGCCCCGGGGACCTCCCGGGGGTCTTGGGCGCCAGGGCCTCGGTCTAATTAGCCACCAGTGAGCGCCCCCGCCCTTCCTCCGCCACTTAAAGCGCGGCGGGCCCTCCGGGGAGCACATCTTCCCGCAGAGGGGAACGGTCGTGGCCGTGGCGGGTCCTCGGCGGTTTTTTGGCCTCTTGGTTTTTTTTTGTTGGTTTGTTTTTTTTTTTTTTTTCCTTTCTCCCTGTGAATTTAGGGCAGCTTTGCATTTGGCCCCGTCGTTGCTGGAGTAGCTGGCTCTCCTGTAGAGCCGCTCCGGCCCGCTTGAGGTTTCCTCAGGTGGTGCAGCCTACGGAGTGCGGATCCGGGCCGACCAGGGGAGCGCGGCGAGGGCACTATGCCTGCAACCTTCCTCGGGTGCTGCCTGGGGCGCCTGCTGCTGCTACTGCTGCTCGGCACCAGCGTCTCGGGCAGGAGCCCTGCAGGTAAATGTAAACTCTCCCCGGGCCGGGCCCCCTCCTCCCTCCGTGTCGAGCGAGCCGGAGCGAGGTGGACCGGAGCACCGCCTGGGAGCAAAGGTCCTCACTGCTCCGCAGCATCCCCCCGGCTCGTGAGGGGACGTAGCGCTGCCCCGGCACGGTGGCTGCTTTTCGGCCTTGCCTGTGGGGGCAGCTGAGGCTTTTCTTTATCTCAGAAGCTCCGACTCTGCCCAGCCCCCCCGCCTCCCTCAGCGTTCGGGGCTCTCATGGGACAGCCGGTCTCCGCTTTCTCTGTCCCCCGACACCGACGTGGTGGTGGGCGGCGGCAGATGGGCAGAGCCGCATCGGCGATCAGCCGTCCCATAGCCTTAGCACCCTCTCTCTCACTTGTGGAAAGGTTAATTAGCTCACGGTGCAGGATTGGGAGGGTGTGGTGGTGAGTCTCGTTTCTGTCCTGTCCGGACTGAGTAAAGCGTTCAAATGTTGAAAAAAACCTTGTAAAACCACCAAAACCCCCCCTACAGATCGATAGATTACATTACTAAGATACCAGTGTGCTTGATACGGGTTATGAGGGGTGCTCCTTGGGATTTTGTATTGTGGATTTAAATGTAGCTTTTAAAATCCATGAAGAAAGAGAGACGTAAGCCTTCTGGGCCCCGTTCTTCCTCTAGAGGCTTTCACCAGTTCAGGAGCAGGCCAGCTGCTTGTCAGGAAATACCATCTTATTTCTATAACTAGTGGATTTCAGTTAATTTTTAATTCTTGTTGAGGCATTGCAGAGTAGTAGAAAGTGAATCTAGCAGGAATCACCAGATTGCTGGTGATTGCTGTGCAGGGTGGGATTCTTGGAGCAGATATTGCCAAGGGCAAGAATTCCGTCCTGTATATGTGTGCATACATATACTTATATGTGACTTGAATTCAAGTCACATACATTTTCAACATGAAAATGTATGTACATTTTTTCAGCAAAAATGCTGTGACTTGAATTCACTGTGGTTTAGCTGCATTTTCAGTTTGTGAAATACAAACAAGGTAGGTTTTATTTTACCTCCGTTGTACTTCATAGTACCAAGAGGACTGATACTGCTCCCTAGGTTATGGTACCTTCTGTAAAATTTCTGGTAGTTTCACATAATGTGAAAGGACGCATACTTGGGACTTCTCGTCTTGTTTGAAATGTGTATTTAAGTATGTACACGGACAAAAATCTACTTTGTAGTTCTTAAGTCTTTAAAATATCTGTATATTTATGTACATGGAGAACTTGAAGTCCTTTCTAACAGTTTACTCATTCAAGAAGTTTTTTGAGTGTAAATTTTCAGATAATTGTAGGATGTGTGAGTCAGCTAGTTGCCATAAGATTTTTATTTTTGATAACTGTTAATGCCAAAAATCATAGCTGATGGTGGCTTAAGCAATTTTATGTAAAGCCACTGATGAAATGATAGTCTCTCAAGGGGAAAAAACAAAACAAACAGGAAAACCTTTGTGTTTCCAAAAATTCCACAAATCGACCATCTTCCTAAAGTGGTGTGTGGCTTAGAGCAGACATCAGAAATAAGCCAGTAACCTTAGTATTTTTCATCTGTCTAGACCTGTTTTACAGACTTAGAGTAAATATATTTATAGCTGTATGAACTAAATAGGCATAATACTGTGATTTCTGTGATGATTTAAATGAAAAAATGGTAGTTCATTCTTTCATTAGTTGTTAACTAAAAGTGTATAAAGCCAGTCGAGCACAGGGGCTATCTACACAGCTGCAGCATAGGGAAGTTAATGTCATCTGAAGGGAGAAAAAATGAAAACTGTTTTCCAGTGAAGTCCAGCAGCAGTGTTTGTTTTGGAAATGCGAGGGTTCTTCAGAAGAAATGCTTGCAATATAAGTAAGCTGAGGGAACACTTGCTACACAAGAGCTGAGTTGCAGAAAAGTGTATTAGATAGGCTGCAGCTGATCAGACAGATTGCCCTATTAGATTTTTTTGAGATAATAGCTTGAAGAAGGTATTTATATTGTTATTCTTATCTTAGTCATGTGACTGGTGAGTTAATTGGTTTGGAAAAAATAGTTAAGGGTAATTTCTAACAAAGTGTCCAAGCACTGTTCAGAGCTTTCTGCTTTGTTTGGTTACCCTTGTGGTTGTCTAATTTATTTGCAGCAAGTGCTGCCAGAGTAATTTAGAAAAAGCAGTCCCACCACATCTCATTTCCCAGCTTCTGGTCCTGAAGAATTCAACGAGCTGTGAGTGTAGAACACACCCCATTCCTTACAGGCTTTGCTTCCAAGTTTTTCTGGTTTGACCTGAGGGAACAGCTTTTATCAGGGTGTTTGGAAGGCCTTAATGTTGATTTTCTGATGTCTCTGGGGCATTAGGGGGTTCTGTAGGCTGATTTTGGATGCTACTGAATGCATATGAACTTAAAAAGTATTTGTTTGGTATTAAATCAAGCAGTAAAATAAAGATGTTAAATTAAACCAAATTGTATTTCAAGCCTTTTCTTACTCAACTGCTTTTCTGGCTGAAGGAGAGAGCAAGTAAATTTTTAAGCCTGAAGTTACTCTGGTAATAGTAAGCATGGTACATCCATACTTTTTTCCTCCCAAAATATTGACTGCCATTTGAGGCAGAGGTAATGTAGAAGACTAAATTAATGATATCATTCTCTTACCTATTCTTTCCTTCATGGAAATCAAGGAGATGAGAACTCTACAACGTACCATATTATTGATTAAATCTAATACAGAACAATTATGGACTGAGGCATGCAGCCATAACTCAATAGTTTGAGAAATTACTCCATGTGACTTGCTTACATCATTGCCTGGCTGGATGACACTAATATCATAGTGTTAATAAATAATCATTAGTAGTAACAAATAAAATAATGCAGTTCTGACCCCTTTTGATCTCCAGTGCTATTGAGCAAATATATAAGAGAGGAAGAGAGTGGTGCAATGTTGTCTCTGTTCTATGTAGTTTGACATGTGCACCGATAAGATGAATGATCTGGAAGGAGGGGTGACAAAAAATAACGTTACTTGACTTCTTTCACTTGATATATGAATAAAGGAGGAAAGCCAAGATAAGAACCCTGTTAGTATGCAAACCGCATTGCAAGTTACCTGCCTTTATTGCAGGGAGATGACAGAGCTGCTGTACAGCTTGGCACTGGCACCTTCTAAATTTGTCATCTTCAGGGATTTTAATTAATGTGCAGGTGATCCATGGCATACTTAGAGTGCCTCAAGATGCTGCAGATACAAAAATTCATGGGCCTTCCTTCGGGTGTACTGTGAATATCAGAAAAATAATAGCTCTCTGTGCTCAGTACCTCTCTCAGGACAAAGAATAAGACTCAGTCTTTGTACTGTGTGCTCATAAGCCAGCACATCCTCAGAGCAGAATTTTAAAGTTCTTAGCTGAAGGGCTGTGTGGGAACAGCTGGCCACGGGACTGGTGGACTTCTGAAAAAGTGGGCTGCTGTTAAGAACCAGTTATGCTTAATTCTTTTGATCATAGCTTTTGACCACCGTTTTACTGTTGGTCCAAACTGGTTGAAGTGTGATGAACAGACTGAGACAGCAGATGGTGTAAGCCAAGCATGGCATGAGGGAGTAACTGTGTACTGGAGGTGCCAGTGGGGAATCTATAGATTGTCTATGCCTGTTGGTGCTGAAATGGGTTAGGAGTGTTAGTAATGTTCATCTGTGGGAAATGGCAGAGTTTCCACCTTCAGCAGAAGGTATGTGGTTCTCAGGTGTGAATTAAGTCCATTCAAGTCTGAATGCGCTTAAAATGTAGCTTATCACTGTTCACTTAAGTGTTGGACAGGATCCTTGTGGGTCCCTTCCAATTTAGAATATTCTGTGATTTTGTGATCTTTGCATGTTTGTTGCTGACTTGGATGTCCAGAAGAGTTCAAGATCCCAATTCCACTGCCCTCCCGAGACTTCAATTATTACAGATGTAAAACACACAGCTTCTAGTGCCATAGCACTCAGAGAAAGTGATTCAGCCACAAGAGGAAAAGATTATGTCCTGGAATACCTTTTGTCAGTGAAGATGCAAAATAAACACTAGTTCTGTCACCCAAATGTGGAAATAAAGAAATAAGGAGGCATTTCCATTCTTCTAAATATCTAGATATCTTGATTTCTTAATAGAGTGACCCAGCTATTAACCAAGTCCTTTGCCTCTTCCGTTGCTGTTCTTTTTCCAGTCAAGAACGTAAAGCAAACTAGAGTTTTAACTGCTTCTTATAAAAACTATCATGGAAGGAGGATCAAATTACCAGTGGTACTGAGGAAAATCGTAAATATTTGTTAGTGTTAGATGTTGAAGTTAATGTTTAATACAGATTTCTTCTCTGATGCATACTGAGGTGCTGGTGGAAACAAAGGAGGTATGTGCATTGCTTGTTCATCACACCAGATTTGTAAGGTTATAATGAAGTCCTTACTCTGCTGGAAAATCTGCTAATCTCTGTTAAAAGTAATTGACATGTCAGTGGCATAAGTGATGTTTCAAGCATGAGCAAAAAGGATGTGAGTACAGCTTAAGAAGTTGCTGGAATGTTCTGAGGAATGGCTTTGTCTGGCCATAAGCTAACTGCAAGAAAATAACTCTATACAAAAATTAGAAATCAAATCAATTTTGCCTCCATTCTTTAATCTTTTCTTGCCTAAAGGGAGCTAAATAACTAATTGTTTACAACAATTTTAGTTTTAACAACTAATTGTTAAAAACAATTATTGTGCATTTTTTAATGGTGTATGCTCAGAACTTGGGGAAAAATGGAGGTGAAAGGCTGAGATGAAGATGTTCTGCTGGAATAATTTTCATGAACTAGCTTTTTCTAAGTAAGTTTCTTTAAGCCTTTTCTGGTATTTAGTTTATCCTTTTTTTTAGATCCAGCTATGACAACACAAGATTCCACTCAGACTCCAGTGAATTCTGTGACTAAGATGCAAGCTGGACATGAATCATCTGGTAATTGTGTTATTTCACTACACTTAAAACTACAGTCCTTTTTCCTGTTGATATTTGTTTATCATGTAGAGTTTACATTTTCACAGTTAATTCTCAAAATTAGATTGTAACTTTTTGGAAGAAACAGAAGTAGATATAGCGCTTAGGTCTTTTAAAGCCACTACAAGAGCTCGAGTGTCATAAGTATCTCCAGAACTGGGCAAAGCTATACAACTGCCAGTTTCATGACTTGTTGCCCTTAGACATGTATGCCTTGAAAGCAGGCAATGACTGTGGAGGTTGGGCAGCACCCAGACTAGTTCCACTGCAGAGAGGTTGTGTTCTAGCCTTTAGTAATGATAATTATTTTATAGGAGAGCTCATTATGCCTCTGTGTTAGAGAAAGGAATAAAAATGTCCTTTCATCACTGTGCCTGCTAGCTTCATCTTTCTTCATTATGGCTCGGTCAAAACTTTCTGTTGTCCTTTATGCCTTAATTGTATTCTTAACTGGCAGCCAAGAATAAGTTCCAGGCAGGACAAGAAACCAATGGTTGTTGGTTCTACTTCTCCTTTCTCCATAGGGATCAGAGAATTGGAATTTCAGCACTATCCCAAAGCTCATGATGATTAGTGCAAGTCAAACATGAGCTAAGTTGTGTTTCTATGTGAACTCAGTCAAGTTCTGGCAAGTTTCACCCACAAGTTGGGTTTTTTTTTGAAATAACGGTATTTATTGGTGTTCATCTTTGGAGCTTTTTAGGACAATGTGAGAAGTAAGAGTGCAATAGCTAATAGATTCAATAACTCTTCTCATACATAAATACACACAGACATTTATGAAACATAGAAAGTGTTTTGTATAATATGACCTCACCTGGATATTTCAATTTGATATGTGAATTGAGGAAGAAAGTCAATATGAAAATCCTGTTCATTGCAAGACACTTCAAAGGCTGAATAGATTTTTCTGGTTGAAGCTACCATATGAACTAGCACTGGTGCTTTCAGAATGTACCATTATGAGGGATTAAAGTAAAAAAGCAGGTGATGCGTGTTCTGGACTGACATAAACTCAGGTGATCTATGAGAACTCCACCATGCTGTTTGGGTGTTTTTGCACACAGGCAGGCTAAGATATGCCAGAACTTCAGTCTTGATATTTTTTCCATGGTAAACATTCAGACTAACTTATTTCTTCATGAGGCAGAGATCAAGGTTTGTTGTGTTTGTGTCTGGAGCCAGCAGGACTATTGTCTACTGCTAAAGACAGCTTTGATTTCTCTGCTTAAAAAGCCATTTACTGACAGTTGAGACTGACAACAATCTACTGTCAGCAACACCAAATGAAATAGCCTGAAGTTCTGTTCTTCCTTACAAACCACCATAGTGTACAGGTTTATTTTTACTTAAATGGGCTGAAGCTTGAGGGAAAGTATGGAAATGCAGCTGGAGTGAGCTAGGCAGAAGGTTGATTGCCAGTGGCGCAGAATTCCTTGTTCTGTGAGCTTGAGAGGATGGTTTCTGAAACTGGCCAACAACTTGAAAAGGCAGATGTACCTGTGCTTATGCTGCAAACCACTAGCAGGGACCTCCTTCAGCAGCCAGATCCTCTCAGCTGTAGCTCAGAGACATGTTTAAGAGCTTTACCTGAGAGTTCAGTATTTTACACAGGGGAAGAGAAGGAATAATACTGCTGAGATGTAGGCTTTCAGAGGTGCTATTTCCACTGCACAGTGATCAGTTCAGCCGCACAGTGCATCTCTCAGTGGGAAGGCTAAAGCTGTAGCCCAGTTCCTCTGTCTTCCTAATTATGATTGGGAATCTTCATGATCCATGAACAGGAGATGTAATCAAGCCCCTTCTACAAAAATCGGAATTATTTTCTCTTATAATGCTGTGTGACTAGGCAGAATCGATTTCTAATTACTGTTCATGTATTTCTGCAATACGTTATGAAATATTAGACAATAAAATTACTTTCCAAGCATGTAAAAGCATGTGTGGTGTAAAACATTTAGTGTATCTTTTGGGGTGGTGGCGAAATCTATTTCTTTCCATCACCTTAATTAAAGGATTATTGTAGCTGGGCTGCATCTGTTAAAGCTGCAGCTTATTAATTTGTTTTCTTTTTCTGTTCTTGAAATGCATGAGAACAAGTGATGGGAACAGATTGGGCTTAGAGTTGCTGTATCAAGCTTTGTAGAGCTTTATTAAAAAATCCCACACACTCTGAAGGATAGTGATCCACAGTTCCACCAAAAAGGAATTTTGTTGACTGCATACCTTGTAAAGGTTTTCCTCAGAAAAGGAGAAAAATACTTTTAGATCAGCCATATGACAATTAATACTGGTATCCTTTCTTCGTAGAAGGACATTGCCTGCTGTATATTGGAAGCTTTGAGGAGTAGTGAGGGTCTGTGATCATTTTGTAGTGGACCACAAGGTGTTCTTACCTCTGCATTCATTAAAGCAGCACTTAGATTAGATTGTCTGACTTCCTGGCTGTGTTGTTAGAATGTAGTAGCTTTGGGAATGGCAGAATTTTGTTGTTCTGCGGTTTGTT